>JAHXMU010000057.1:4223792-4441783 GCA_019455685.1 Philornis downsi | reverse complement strand
ATCAGAAGTTGTAACAGAAATAGGGGATTTGTCTGGAGAATTGAATACGGTTGCTAAAGCAACGTCCTTTTCAGAAGAATTAGCAACAACCGCTGTAAAAATCCCAAGAGAATCAGTTGGTGAAATGCCCGTTACAACTGTGGAGACCATTGAAGAACCCGAAACAACCTCAAAAGCTTTAGAAGTCCAACCAGAAGTTGTAACAAAAATAGGAGATTTGTCTGGAGAATTGAATGCAGTAGCTGAAGCAACATCTTTAGAAGAGTTAGCAACCAGCGTTTTAGAAATCCCAACAGAATCAATTTTTGAAATGCTCACTACAACTGTACAGGTCGTTGTAGAACCTGATACAGCTTTAGTTATAAAAGGCCAACCAGAAGCTGCAATAGAAATAAAAGATTTGTCTGGCGAAGTAAATACGGTTGCTGTGGCAACGTTGTCTTTAGAAGAATCAGAGACAACCGTTTTAGAAATCCCAACAAAATCAACTACTAAAATGACCGCTACAACAGTGGAGGCCACTGAAAAATCTGAAATATCCTCAAAAGCTTTAGATGTCCAACCAGAGGTTGTAACAGAAATAGAAAATTTGTCCGGAGAATTAAATGCGGTAGCTGAAGCAACATCTTCCCTAGAAAAGTTAGCAATCAGCGTTTTAGAAATCACAATAGAATCAATTGCTGAAATACCCACTGCAACTGCACAGGTCGTTAAAGAACTTGAAACACCGTCAGCTTCAGATGACCAACCAGAGGGTGCAACAGAAATAAAAGATTTTCCTGGTGAATTGAATACGACTGCTGAAACAATGTCCACTTTAGAAGAATTAGCAACAGCCATTGTGGAAATCCCAACAGAACAGGATATATGCAGTACGACAGTGAAGATCACTGAAGAACCTGGTACGGGTTTAGCTTTAGAAGACCAACCAGAAGCTGCAACAGAAATAAATGATTTGTCTGCTGAAATAAATACGGTTGCTGATTCAACGTTCTCTATAGAAGAATCGGCGACTACCGTTGTAGAAATCCCAACAGATTCAATTACTGAAATGCCTACAACTGTGGGCGTCATTAAAGAATTAGAAACATTCTCAAAAGGTTTAGGTGTCCAACCGGAAGTTGTAACAGAAATAGAAAATTTGTCCGGAGAATTAAATACGGTAGCTGAAGCAACATCTTCCCTAGAAAAGTTAGCAACCAGCGTTTTAGAAATCACAACAGAATCAATTGTTGAAATACCCACTGCAACTGCACAGGTCATTAAAGAACTTAAAACAATTTTAGCTTCAGATGGCCAACCAGAAGCTGCAACAGAAATAAAAGATTTGTCTGGCGAATTGAATGCGGTAGCTGAAACAACGTCCCCCCTAAAAGTGTTAGCAACAGGGGTTGTAGACATAACAAATTCAATTGCTGAGATATCCACTACAATTGTACAGGTTGTTAAAGAACCTCATACAGCGTTAGCTTTAGAAGGTCAACCAGAAGCTTCAACAAAAATAAGAGATTTGTCTGGCGAAATTAATACGATCGCTGATGCAGCGTTCTCTTTAGAAGAATCAGCGGGCACCGTTGTGGAAATCCCAGCAGAAACAACTGCTGAAACGTCCACTACAATAACTGAAATATGTGATAACAGACCTATGCATGTAACAAAAATAGAAGATTTGTCCGGCGAATTGAATGCGGTAACTGAAGTAACATCTGCCCTGGAAGAGTTAGCAACCAGTGTTATAGAAATCCCAAGAGAATTAATTGGTGAAATGCCCACTACAACTGTACAGGTCGTTGAAGAACCTGGTACAGCGTTAGCTTTAGAAGGCCAACCAGAAGCTGCAACAAAAATGAAAGATTTGTCTGGCGAAATAAATACGATTGTTGATTCAACGTTCTCTTTAGAAGAATCAGCGACAAGCGTTGTAGAAACCCCCACAGAATCAATTACCGAAATGCCTACAACTGTGGGCATCATTGAAGAATTTGAAACATTCTCAAAAGCTTTAGATATCCAACCAGAAGTTGTAACAGAAATAGAAGATTTGTCTGGCGAATTGAATGCGGTAACTGAAACAACGTCCCCCCTAGAAGTTTTAGCAACAGGGGTTGTAGCAAACACAACAGATTCAATTGCTGAAATATCCACTAAAACTGTACAGGTTGTTGAAGAACATGATACAGCGTTAGCTTTAGAAGGTCAACCAGAAGCTGCAACAGAAATAAAAGATTTCTCTGGCGAAATAAGTACGATTACTGACGCAAAGTCCTCTGTAGAAGGATCAGCAACAGCCGTTGCGGAAATCCTAACAGAATCAACCACTGAAATGTCTACTACAACAGTGCAGGACATTCCAGAGCCGGATGCGTCCTCATTAGTTACAGTCGTAAAAGACCAACTAGAATTTGAAACAGAAATAAAAGATTTTACTGGCGAACTGAATGCGGTCGCTGAGGCAAAAGCACTAGCAATGAATGCTGTAGAAATATCAACAGAATCAGGCGCAATTACTTTAGAAATAAAATCATCTAGATTAATTGAAGAAACAGAAGCTGAGATAAAAGTGCAAAGTTTGATTGACCCTATCGCTGTTGATGAACCATTAGCCTCTCAATCGAAAATAACAACAACTACTGTAGATATTTCAAACGAATCAATTAAAATTAGTAATGAACCACCTATTTCACCAGTTCCGATAGCTGAAATGTCATCCGTTGTAAATGGAACATCATCCATTTTAAGTGGTGGTGCGGCGAAAGAGACAATAGTAACGGAAGTAGCATTTAATGTTGCAAAAGAAGAATCTTCCACCCCCGAAACTTCCAAAGTCCCAAATGACACAATTTCCGATTGCACACAGTCTGATGCAGTGAAACCAACAACTGACGAGACTCCTTTTGATATAAATCTATCCAACGCAAGTAAGAAATCAGTACGAATTGTGGCCGTTTCGACACCATCCGAATCAGAAATACCTTCTCCTGATGTCATTTCCCCTCTAGTGGTTGGCGAAGTAAATGTGAAAACAAATAAGCTGAATTTTGATTCCACGAAACAATCGTCGTGTTCACATGAACCAGATGCACGTATGTCATGCAAAATTTCGAATACTAATAAAATAGATAACATGGAACAACCTGCAATTGATTCCACACAAAACGCGGAAGGAGATCCACCAACAAATTTGGTCTCTACTGTCGAAAAAGAAGTGACACCGCCTGCAGAAATTATTACAGAGCTAGATGGTGGAATGGATGGAACAGCAAACCAATCACGCGAAATTCAAATCGCGATTACCAGTGAAATATCTACTTTGGAGGTACTAGCACCTTCAGAATGTACCGCACAATTTGATTCAGCTGCTATAACAAAAATTGGTGCGTCAGAATTTCTACCTAAGCATGAAAATGCAGAAAATGGATCCGACATAACTCTAGTCACTATTTGCGAAGATAGTAGAATAACAGAAATCATTCAAATTCCAAAAGAAAATGATTCCAAACTCAATACCACCGAATCAATGGATTTTCCATCAGAACTAAACACTATTTACATCCTAGAAGAAACAAAATTACCTCCCAAATATATAACCACTGCGCCAACAACATTGGTAGAAAACACCACGGATGTCGTGATGACCTCCCCTCTTCAAGTCATATTGACTGAAGATGTGACCCCTTCTTTGCAAGTCGCACTTGAACCACAAACAACAAAAACGGACAGTGGCATAAAACAGGAAGAATCTTCTAACTTTGAGGATGCAAAAGGCGAAAGTGAAGCTTCCGCCTTGATTCAGCTGATAGTAGATAATAATTCAACTGTTGCAATTGAGTGCGAACTAGAATTGAGGAATATTACAAATGAAGCTACTTTTGAGGATTCCACTCCAAAAGCAGAATTTTCGAATCAACAAACAACTGTTGCCGCCGTGTTAGAGTCGATGGCCATAGAATCTGTAAAAGATACAGAGTTGCAATGTCCAGAATCCCATGAAATATGTCAACCGGAAACTCCCACAACAATCGCACAAGAATCGGTCACGGGAGAAATATCAAATAGCCAATTACAGTTGGATCCAGGGGTTGGACTACATCACACATACACTGACCAATCATCACACTTAACGAGAACGTATTTCGTTGCTACGGCTGAAGCTGCAGAGATTAAAACCACTGATTTAAAGACTTCTGAAAACACAATTTCTGCTACAACTGATGCTAATATTATCACGAAATCATCTTCCATGATAGAAGGAAGGATCACTTCACAGCCGACGGTAGAACATGATATGCAAGGATCTGAAGCAAAAGTCGAAACTGTAGAGAATGCCTTAATTACGGAAGCTGTAGCCATTGCTACACTTCTAAAGTTGGAAATTCCGTCCGTTGGGGTAACAGAAACAAAGTCGCCAACGGAATTTATTCCTCCACCAACTCAATTTTCTTTTGATCAAGACGAAGAGTTAACTGATGTCCTGGAGGACATTACCGACTCTGCTGAGCAACCGAAACAAGTTGCTACATCTGTATGTCGAATTGTAAATGAAAATGCAGCAGATTCCCCTTCCAAAAGCCTTTCGCTTTTAGTTGCATACTCCGCTGAAAAGTTCAAAGAGGAACAAGTTGTGGAACAAGAAGACGCAACTATAGTTAACGAAACGCCCGATATTGCAGAACCCGTAATGGAAATTATTGCAGAATCTAAAATATTGGCAGAAACTTTTTCGATTGATACAAATCAAGCTGCTTGCACAGCTACAGAAATTTATTTGCAGACAACTGCAGATGTTCCATTATTTTCTATGACAGAAAGCAATGACCTATCTTCAGTACCATCCGTAAAAAATTCTACGGAATCTGAAAGAGAAAGTCTCCCACAAGCTTCAGCTGAAATCGAAGAGCTGTCAATCCAAATTTTAGAAGTCATCTCAAATAAGATCGTCCAACTAGCTGAAACAGCTGCGGTAACTTCCCCAGCGGAGAAAGTGGTTGCGTTTCAAAATATAACGGAGAATGTAAACCCATCCACCGAATCAGTTTCGGAAATTTTCTCAGGGCTCAATTCGGAATCTATAGCAAAAAATGTTATACAAAATACCGAATCAATGGCGACAACTCCCCCAGCAGAATCGCTTGCAGAAGTTCTGGCACAATGTACAGAAAATATTGATGATCCGCCGTCTGAAACAATTGCACACATTTCCTCAGAAACTTCAATTGCAACAAGAGATGCTTTGTTAGAATCTACACCGCCTACTGATATAAGTGCAAAAATTCCTTCAGAAATATGTGCAATGTTCGATACTTTAATCATAAATGCTTCAGAAGTTATTGTTCAATCAGTATCATCCACGGATATTCTTACGCACCCTGCAGACATTCCAGTCCAACCAACCGCTGAAATGTCTTCATCAGAAAATATCTACCAGCATACACAACCTTCTACGGGTAATCTTCCAGGGCTAGTAGAAATTTCAGTGCAACATACAACAAGCCATTTAGATAAATCTGCTGAACAAAATATGGATATTTTTACTGTAACCTCTGCTGCAGCACCCGAATTATTGCTAAATACTACTTCTGAAACTATTATACAACCCGAGGAATCTCCCTCAGCAGAAAATAAGACTCAAATTCTTCAACTATCCCTCGATAATCTTCCAGATGCTATAGTCATTTCAATGGAACCTACAGCAGACAATACAGATGCATTCCCCGAACTATCTAAAGACAATTTTTCAGAAACCACGAATACTAACCAACCTGCTCAACCAGCTTCAGAAAATTCTCCAGCAGAAAATGTAGATCAACCAAGCGAATTACAAGTACAAGAACCATCAATGGAAAACATAGAGCAAATTGCTGAATCGCCCATAGATGTCCTTTCGCAACCTATAGAAATTTTGGCAGAATATACCACAGATATTGCAAATCCGCCTTCTGAACCAGTTACCGAAAATTCTTCTGGAACAACAGCTGATATTGTTGCGTCTACCGAAAATTCTTCTGGAACAACAGCTGCCGAAATTCCAGCAGCAGCGTCGGAAGACTCAGTCGGGTCTATGTCAGAAAATATCATCCTAGCAGCGGAGCCACCTGCAAAAGTATCTTCTGCAGTAAGTGGAGAAAAAAATACTGAAACAATCACGGAAGCTCTTCTAGAACCTGCCGTCCAACCTGCTGAATCAACTTCAAAAAAACTTGCCGTAGAGAATGAAAGCCAGCCAACTGGGTTATCTGCACAGAATCCATCAGAGGAAAATGTACGCCAAATTCCTGAATCAGCCGCGAATTCCACACTACGAGTAGAATCTTTGGCAGAACATACAAATCAATCAGCTGAGCCAACTACCGAAAATTCTTCAGAACCTTCAGCCTTAGTGCCAAATAGTTTATTAAAATGTGTTACGGAAAATATTGATCAGTCTTCTGATAACACATCAGCTGCAGGGTCAGGAAATTTAACCGAAGCTATGCCAGAAAATATCGTCCAACTTGCAGAATCATCTGCAGAAACGCCTACAAATGCAAGTGAAGCACAAACTTCTGGATCAGCCACAGAAACTGTTCTAGAACATATAATAATTTTGGTAGAACCTGAAATGACTTCAGAAACTTTAACTGCGCCGACAAGCGAAAATGCGGGAAACTTAGCCAAACCTATCCCAGAAAGCATTGTCCAACATACAGAGTCATCCACAGAAATGCCTCCAACAGTTACTGAAGAACAGGCAGCTAAAAGGAAGTCGGAAATTCCCCCAGAACCTGTAAAAGTTTTGATAGTTTCGAAAATTTCTTTAGAGACTTTAACCGCGTCTATAAGCATTTCAAACGAAAATACACCGGAAAATACTCTGCAATCTGCTGAATCTTCTACGGAAATTTTTCCAGTAGGAAATGCAGGACAACCGGATGAATCTCGTGAACAAACTCCGTCAACAGATAATGTAAACGAAACTGCTGAATCATTCACAGAAATTCCTTTACAACTTGCAAAGGTTTTGGCAGAACATGCAATTGACATCACAAATCCATCTAGTAGACCAATTACAGACAATTCCTCAGGGAGCTTAGCTTTAGCTGCAGACAGTTTATTAAAATGCACTACAGACAATACTGCCGAGACTGCAGAAAGCTTAGAAGCGGTGTTAGGAAATTCAGATGAACATAAGTCAGAAATTCTTGTCCGACCAGCTATAACTACACCAAGTTCTACTACACCTAATGAACCCACCGAAATTTGTATGCAACCTCCAGATGTTTTGAAAGAACCTGTTGAATATACGAAAATCAATCTACGGACCTCAGATTTAGCTGCAATGATTTCTGTAGAAGCTACAACAGAAAACACAGCGGAACCATCTGCGGGAATTCTTCTAATAAGCCAACCTGTTAAATCATCTACCGAAATTAATTTATCATGCCCAGCATCTGTTGTTTCAGTAGAAAATATTGTGAAACTTGTTCAACCATGTACAGAAATTCGTTTAACAGAAAATGTAAAACAATCTGTTCAAGACAATGATGCAATGATTTCTTCAGATCCTCTGTTAAATGCTGTTCCAATTACAGAGCAAATAGAAACAATTTCTTTAGAAACGTCAGCTGCGACGATACACATTTCTGCAGAAGTGACATTAGATACTACTACCGAACCTTCTACAGAAATTCTTTTAATGGAAACCGTTATTCCAGACAATGAATGGTCTGTTAGAGCTATTTCAGAATATGCGGAAGTTTCTATAGATCCTGCATCCGATCCACCTACTGTACCAAGTAACAAAAATGAAGAAACCGCAGTTGAAGCAACAGTTACTGCCGCAGTGTCTCAATCGGAATATATTTCGGTACCTTCACAATCATCAGTGAGAATTTCTCCAAGAGAAAAAGTAAACGATTCGGAAAATTCATCTAATGAAAACCTACTAAAGGCTGCATCTGTAGAACCAAATGCAGAAATCCCAAATGAGACGGCGAATGTTTCTACAGAAGCTACGTTAGAAAATAATGTGGCAACCACTAAATTGCCTTCAGCTGTAACAAGCGATCAGTGCGCTGGATCATCATCGGAAATTCCTCCACAACCTGCACAAGTTACAATAACTTCTTCAGTAGCAACCTTAAATCCTCCAGCAAAATTTATTACACAAATTCTAGAAGTTGAGCCTGAAGCTGTTAATGATCCCACAGTATCTAACATGACCGTAGAATGTTTGAAGCTTGTGAAGGATGCACCGTCGGAACATGAAGTGGAGCTTCTTCAGATAAACCCGACAACAGAAATGATTGCAAGCGCAGTTTCAATAAAACCAACTGTTATAGAATTAATAACTTCACCCGAAATAACCGTCACTACAACAGTTTCTGAACATCCCCATGGAGTAGAAGAACATTGTCCAAGCACCAAAACCAGCACAGAGCCTGCGCCTGAGCAACCTCTGAAACGGAGCGAAAACACCATAAAATCCCCGCCTGAAACTACTAATACCACTTATGAAACATCGGAATCTGTCAGCAATCAACCACAACCAAATGCCGATATAGATGTATTAGTGAATGATCACACGACATCAACAGCATCTTCAGAAAAAGATGCTCAAGTAGTCGAAATAATCACCGTCACAGTAGGGAATGATTTTGAAGATGCAGCAAAAGAAAAATCAAGCACAGAATCAAAGTCACAGCCTGCGTCTAGGCAAACCAAGCATATCATTCAAGTCTCTGAGCTTATGACTTCAGCGGGCGAAGTTTCTACATCTGTGATTACAAGTAAAGTACAAATTTCAGAACCAGAGGAACCAAAACTTGAGCCTTCAATACCAGAAGTTTCCCCAGCAGCCGTTTTAGATGAAGTTCAATTTGATCCTGCCACCGATTCTGTCCCGCACTTTATATCTGTTGAAATTGCAACTCCAACAGAACAGGATATCAATTCTTGCACTGAGCCAACAACAGATTCACCATCTATAATAACTTCAGTAGCTGCGATTGATAAAACTATCCACAGAACTATATCTCTAGCTGAAGAGCTAGCTGCTGCCACGCCAATCCTACTGGCACAATCACCAACTCAATCCCCAACGGGACCATCAATCGAACAAGAATCCCAAGTACCTACACCTTCAGCTACAGAAGTGCGACTGGAGATAACTAAGCTAGAGCTGCCTAACGAAGAGCAGAAGCCTGAAATATCACAGTCTGTCCAAGATTCTCTTCAACCTAAGATTCTTTATGATATAGAATCATCGACGAATGAAACCGAAAAATCGACAGAAATAGTAAATAAATTAGAGTCTAAGCTAGATGAAATTTCAACAGATGCAACTCCTAGAGAAGCGGCACAGTCTTTCACATCACAGGAAATCGAACCGATTAAAACCTCAATCGAAAATTCTATTAACTTAGTAACCACCTTCTTACCTGAACCCGATTGTAGGAAAGGTATTGTAGCACAAGGACCACAAAGCGAAATTCAAATAACCGATGATGCCCAAAAAGATTACTTTCCCCAACCCACTGTGTCCGCAGATGAAGACACTTCCCCCATGCTATCTCATCAGTCTACTATAGTTGAAGTCGAAATACCTGATGCGTCAGAGAATGTGGGAGCCAAAAGCGCTTCCGATGTAACATTTGAATCAACAGTACAATCTCTAGGTAACCAAAGTAACTTAAGAAAATTGAAACGCCAATACGGAGTGGAATACACAACACCGAGTTTTGAAGATATTGGCCAAGAATCATCAACATCGTCGCCACCCACATCGTCTGGGAATACCACAACCTCACTGGCCACTTTGTGCCAACATTACATATATGATAAACACCTCGTGGCTGCGCTTGAAAGCCGGCGCCGTCAAACCCTACTCATGCATAGATTCTTAAGTACAATCGACTCGTTCCATGCTGGCGATGACGACAGTATGGAGGACACTGATATCCATACTGAGGTACTACAAGAACCAATACAAAATCGACCAGTAGTTCCTTCTGCCACTGCTTCTGAATCATGTTGTTCGACATGTTCAACTTCTTCTCCTTCGCCAGTAGATTATGAGCAATCTTTCCATGATCACCCCAGTAGTGATTGTGATGATTGTAGTAGTGACTCGCATAGTTTTAATGTGAACGAACATTATACAATTTCATATAATTTCATTAATACAATTCTTTTCTCAGATCAAATAAGTGTAAATAGTACCAGTCTCAATGACGATTTTAGTCTAATGACGACAGTGGAGGAAATGATTGTGTATGATGATATTGATGATGAAGAAGATTCTTATGATGATGATCTTATGAAGGATATAATAATAGTTGATAAGTTTAATAAGATAAACTCAAGCAGAACTGCTGCTACCAATACCACTACTACTTGTACTAGCATTAACACTACTACTAACAACATACCAGCAACATTTAAAGATAAGTTTAGAATTAGCAACAATACCAGTGGTAACACCTCAGCAACATCAACCATAAGACGAACTAACCCCAAAACCAGCAAGAACAACAACGAAGCACTACTAACCTATGCAAGCGCATTAGAATCCCCTAAACAGTCGGCAACATACGCCAGCAACAATGTTGCTAATGGCCATGTTGCGAACAATGACATCTGTGATGAAGATGTCTCACAAAACGATGAAGAAGACGATCTGTTGGCCAATTTGCGTCGGTTTGTACCAGGTATCTCTACTACTACTAACAACAACCGCTAACACTCATGCACCCTATACAACGCACATACGTTATTAAAGGCCATTTTCATAAACTCGGTGTGGTGTACTCGTACTATGTATATAGATGTATACGATCGATGTTGTATTTATTGGATAAAGCATTTCTAAATGTTGTTCCATCTTCTCATCAATATTGGATATTGTCAACATGCACCGATTAGGCTTGTTCCTATATGTGTCTTAGCAGCTTTTTTTTAGAAACATTTCGCCCCCAAGGAGATTCGTGATAGTCGCGACTCTACCCCACCACTCCAAACCTTTATGT
Source organism: Philornis downsi (assembly GCA_019455685.1). Lineage (NCBI taxonomy): Eukaryota > Metazoa > Arthropoda > Insecta > Diptera > Muscidae > Philornis > Philornis downsi. The sequence continues at coordinate 4,430,780 of JAHXMU010000057.1, read as the reverse complement.
GGTGGTTTTCCCATTGACCCATTTAAGATATTTTAATCCCACTGTGTTGTTCTTTGCAAACCTCTCCGCGTCCATATTCTACCAGTAGGAAAAAAGGCATATTTCAATGTATGTTGATTAAATGTCCTCCACCACTTTGCCGCCTTTCAGGTTCTATCGCAGAACGAGAGTACAAGAAATGGTACAATGCAGTTGAAATGCCAAATAATCCATATGCTCCGGAAGCTTTGAAGAGGCGCATCAGTGGCAGCCAAGAACGTTTCATTGATTTGCCCAATATAAGCCCATCGACGGAACAATCTCCGCTGGATATGATAGCCAAAGATCAACTGGACATTGATCAAAATGGTAAAAGGGAAAGTGATTACAGCAGGTAAGAACATAAAATATATGTTAACGTAAATGTTTAATGGAGATTGTAGAAAATATATGGTGGAAAGCTATATATCGCACCTGTTCTTCAAAAGTAACAAAACTCAAAAATTCCATTTTCCACTTTTTTGAAGGAAACAGTGTTTGATTACCATATCTAACCACTGTAAAATTTTTGGTATTCTATTTGTAATATTTCATGAGAGAAATACCGTTATGTCTTTCTTTGCGTACTCATATTGTTTGTTTTGATTCAATTAAAGAATTGTGATTCTAGTTGCGTTGAAGTGTTCAAGGGTTACGGTACTCAAATGAATCAGCGAAAGTGTATTAATTCGAGTTGTGATTGTTTTCATGTTAAAAATCTGTTTATCAATAGCTGTTGATTTTGGTTTGTGATACTTTAACTCGAAATAATATTGACATGTAGATCAAAAAATTTCATGAAAGCTGCATTAAATCAAAAATCCGTAATAATTTCGCAAAAAGGAAGAAGAGAAATAAATTTTGTTATTTTATTGAAATATTATTGAGTTTCCTTTACAACGGTATATTTGTTTATAACAATAATACCATTATATTGGCGGAATTAGTTTTTTGTCTCTACTGAAAACTTGTAAATTTTGAGTTGTGTTACTTTTGATGAACAGGTGCGATATGTATATTTAAAATGGACGTCATGATTTCATTTGAAATTCCTATACAGAAAATGTAGATATATATTTAAATTTGCAAGAGGAAGTATAAAAGGAGGGTTTCTAAAAAATATTATATATTCTACTACGCTGCATTTTTCTTATGCATAAATGTTTATGCGAAATAGAGGATAGACTGCCTTTTAATATCTTTGGGACGTCGGCTACATCTTACAAGTTAATTCTGAGTTATCTTGAATAATTTTAGGTTTTCTTTCATGTTTTCTGGTGTAACCTCCTGTTGTGTAGTCCGATGTGTGACATCGGAAAACAACACTTTTCAAGTCGTTACTGATTTTGGATGGCATTTTCATTAATCTGAAAGTAATGTCTAATAAATATACGAAATTTTATTCTTACTCTATACGAAAAACCAAAAGTAGCGTCACGTAAAGCACTGTAACTCAAACACAAATGATAGAAATGCCATGTGAATGTAAAAGGCGCCGTTTAGATGTTGCCATTTAATAAAAAGGATATCGATTTTTTGTCACAGGTAACATCGATATTAATCCCGATACTTATTCCCTACATCCCAAGGCCTTGTAAGAAAATGAAAATTGTTATTATTGTTATTATCAAACTTTCAGTATGGAGTCACTATTTGGAGAGGTGTTTCAAAAAACCGACAATCCCTGATGGCAAATTTGCCTTAGAGAATAGCTCTACGAATGTCTGCTTTAAAATATATTCTATAATTTGAAGAGACAAAAAAAAGCATGCACAAAAACGTGCAATCTTCCAGCCAGAACATTTTATCGATATACAGAATTCATAAACTGTCCGAAAAAAACGTGTCATACGCGAAAGCACGATCACGTTGATATTCGGCCATCCCTTTGTGGCAGACTCTACAAAGTTTTAGATGGCTAGTCTTATTTGAGAAAACCATAATAAACACTTAGGTAAAATAATGCGAAAACCAGAATACTTAGAGGTACCATATTTCAACGATGATGTATTAAGGATGGTCGTTAACTATTAACGTTAATTGACAAGTCTGGTAAATGCTTCTCAAACTGTGACGTTCGTAATCGTCGTTAAACTGTAGGTCCCATTGAGTGAGTCTAAAAACAGAATGCGCGTAAGCTCATTAAATGTGATAAGCTCCCCCATACATCATTCATGGGGTGCAAGGGAATTTGTTTTGCATTCATACAACTCTTTTATCTAATACAATTTATTGTATGCCTTTCTTTTTTTTTCAGATACAGCCGTGACTACTACATTAACAATGGCTCAAAGTCGACACAAACTTCTTCACTGGATCAAGACATATCCAAGGATGACATAGAGGTAAACGACAACAACATCCACAACATTAGTAATGAGTCATATCAGAATCATACAAGTAGATCTACCAAAAATTTAAACACTAACGATTGCCATTGGATTTTGTCAACGCCAGTGCGTCGTAGCAGTTCCCTAAAATATCTAAATAATAGGCTAACCTCTCCCCCACAACCACCACAAACACTTTCTTTTACTACTAATAATTATAGATGTCCCCCTAATCCAAGACCCTCCACGTCAGCATCATTCTATAATCAAAATCATCATCGCTACAATGGGGATGATGACGACGACGCCTATAATTATGATGATGTGGATGATCGTAATCATATAGAATTACGATCTCAACGTTCTTGGAATAGTAGCTCTGCTCTTAATACCAAACGTAGAACTCTTAGTATGTTAAGTATATTTAGTGGCAACAGTAGTAGTAGGTGCAGCAGTAGGTCACATAGTTACAAACCCGATGCTAATGTCCTGACCCAATTCGAAAAACAGTTGCTCCACAAAGATCTGAAGCGCAATAGTTTCAGAGCCGTATCAGCGACAACCAAAGATTTCGTTATGAATCCATTATTTGAGAAACAACAATTTTTTAATGGCGATGGAGGTTTGAGACTATCGTTAGCTAAACCTATCGAAGACCATCGATACCAACAGCAGCAACAGGATGATCAGGGCGGTGACTCGGGGGTAGATAGTTGTTTAAATGGTTTCAGTGAACGGGGCGATGTTAGGCAGCAATCAGTGGAGGACAATTTACTATTTTAGGGTAAGTGCCAGTAACATAACTGGTATGTAAATGTAAAGGAATTGTGATAACTAAGAAGTTACGACGAATTCAATTCAAATAACTTTTTATATGGTCTGACGATTTTGTTTATGTCCAGAATATCTGTACCAACTTTTTCCTAATGCGTTATTCAGAAAATATTAAAACTTAACCCTAAGAAAGCATAAATATTGTGCTACGATAAATAATGAGCTTCCATATCTTAATATAAAAAGCTGATACATCTTATTAATCTATAATATCTAATCAACAACTAGTTACTAGTCAGAAACACAACGTTTAGATTGTACAACATATATATATATATATGTAAATATATATATAATACATAATTTTACGTATATATGAATGTACTATATAAAGTAAATAAAATTACCTTAGTTAAACGTAACCTCCAATGAAGTTCAAAACACGTACATACATACAGACAGCCCTCTCCTAAAAGAAAAATAAATAAACAAAGAAAAATAAACATCTAAGCCAAACTCTAAACTTAGTGCCATTTTACAAAACATTATGCACCAACCTAGCTAAACATTTCCTAACTATAACCAATTGCAATTGCTTTTCGTTATGCCAATATAATGCATTAATTCCTAATATTTATGGAAACCAATATAATATTTCAAAGTATAACTTAATTGAATTGATTAAAATGCTTGACATTCGCTAATACATCTTTTTTTGATTCATTGTATGTATGTTTTTGGATAACATTATTAATCATAATTGCTCCATATGCAGAACCTTGTTAGTAAGAACTTAAAAGTTTGTTATTGCATTGACTGCACCCTTTATAACTATTCGCGGCAGACGTTACCCCTATTAAGTTTGTTGTTATCATTTGTATTCGCATTTGCTGTAACCACAAAATTTTGTTTTTATTTTTATTTCAATACGAAAATTTGGAAAGAATTGATTAGTTGATTTTTTTTTTTTATTTTTACTATTTGCAAATTGGATTCTTAAGATAATATGAAATAATAAAAAAATCTCTTAAAACAGAAACAAGAAACAAATGTTTTAGTAAAATTTTCTCTGCAAAAATATCATATTTGACAAACACACCACACTTAAATATCAATTGCGACAGTAACGTCTGGCAGCTCCAGTGACAAATAAAATTTGTCAAACACAATTTTTCATGTGTACGTTACATCGCTTATTTGGATGTGGGTGTATATAAAAAAATTTGTTGGTAAGTACAATTGAAAATATTTGTTGTTGTTTTTTTAAATGGTTTAGTATTATACCTATTATATTTGTGTAAAATCACAAGAAAAACTGGTTAACGAAGTTTCGAAATTTTACTAACAACATTTGTTTCAAAGTGGTTTTATGATATGTATGTACATATATGTATGTATATGAATGTATGATTGCTTTATTTAAAAAATGTTTAGTTTTTATTCGGCTAATTAACTGTAATTGTAATTTTTGTGATATTAACTATAACTAAATATCATAAATGTAACATACATAGTTACTAACATTTTGGGTTATATGTTTACATAGGCCATTTAGTTTAACTAATATACGAATTATAACATGTTGGAGATTGTTGAAAAGTGGGGATTATAATATCTGAACTAATCCGGTAGATTTGAATTTTTTTTCTCTCTTAAGATAATTTATACTTCAATCCCTATGTCAAACTATTATTGCTTCAACCAAACCAAACTATTATCAAAGCTCGTAACCATAGCATCTCAAAACTCCGCTTGACATCTTAGTATCATAACATCCTTTCATTTACCATATATGTATATATACTATACGCTCTTCTACATTTTGTATAAGAAGTATAACTTCAGAAAAGACGAAACTATGAACCAAGTTTTACATATTTTGGGTAGCACCTTTCCCGTTGATGCTATTTGTAATATTTGATGTATTTCGGCTGTAATTGTATACCAAGCACCTGTAATTCATTAAATTGCACTGAAGATGGCATTTTTTAGGCTTATGAAATATTTTATGATCAGGGACAAAACAGTGCGGAGTTTGCAGAATGTATTTTAATGAACATCTCATTTGCTCTGAGCTCTAAACTCTTTGGGTGTTCTATAAACTGAATTTGTTAGATATTTTCTAAAATTCGGTCACTAATTAATCGGGACAAAAATCAGTACAAAAAAGACATGCCGCGAGGAAAAAGTTTGACAGAACACGAAATAGGTGAAATAATCACTTACAAGGACGAAGGATGCAGTGGAAGAGAAATTGGTCGCAAACTAGACGGGAGCCCTAGTCTCATTCAAAAATTTTTGCGAGATCTTGACGCTTTTAGATTTAATAAACGCTGACCAGTTCATAACATTGATTCTTTTAGAGGAAGCCCAGAATGGATTTCTGACAAACATTTTCCTTGCGGCATATCCTTTTTATTACTGAATTTTCCACTTCTTCACAAAAATACTAATGATCTTATCTCTATCACCTTTAAAACTCACTAACTGAACTTTGCATTATAATTGTGAAATATGCTAAAAACAGAATTATCGCAAAAACAAAAGTACCGTTATCTGCACAAATCCCATACTATGGTTTCGTATTTTGATAAAACATCATAACAACAAAAAATTTATCTTTACACAAATAAAGCACATTTATAGATGACTTTATAAATACGACGGAAGATCAGTTTCCTCTTTGACAAATGGCGATGTCTTTCTTTCCAATATTATGGATTTTATCAACGATTCTGCCGCATCAGCCCCAAGTAGAGGACCTGAGTGGGTGTAGTGTCACAAACGCTGTGAAGTGTTACAAACGCTGATGCAGATAAGATTTGAACATTATTCAACTCGATTTTGCCAAATATGTCATATATAGAATAAGAAGAGGTTATTTGCTTTAATGGTCTGCATAAATGAGATCTATCTCAATGTGATCTGTAAATGTGATCTTGCCATAGGCTCAGCAAGAGAGTGCTGAATGAATTAAGGTCCTATTCCTAAGAATGAATTAATGAATGAGTTTAGTCCCCCCAGACAGAATTTATTGCCACGCCATGTTCTTATTCTCTTCCGAATCCAAATGCAAATCGAATTTTTTCTTTCAGCATTCATATCAGATCTATCGAATGATATATCGAAGCATTATTGACTTCCTCCTCAAAGAAAGCCCAAAGCAACCATTTCTATAGAAAGCAGTGCAAAATATTTGTATGATTCGATAAGCATTCCTACTTGAAAAAGGCATCTGGCAACTCTCCTTTAGAAGGCAACAGGTGAAGTATTTGTGCATTTTTCTACCGTTGTCCCTTACCTATCTAAGGCGCTGTATATATTGAAAAATGTTTTATTAACAGTTATCCAACGTAGGAGGAAAACGGTAGCACCACCGTTCCAAATATGAGTACCTCTGTTGCGTTAATTGAGTCTTTTTGGTTGATTGGGCTTTTTCGCTGTATTTTGGATTCGCCGCTTTTCGATTGCTTGGGAGAAGAGTTTGCTATTAAAATAGTGCTAATATTCTGTTTTAGTATTGTTCGTTGTAAAAACTTAAAAAATTGGCTAACAACTGATATTTTGTAATACAATTTGTAGCCTACAAATTAAAATGTTATAACGTAGCATTTATGAGTTCATATTATAGTATTTAGTTTGCTTTTTAGTCATAGTAGATTTGTCCAATCCCTAATAATTTTGAAATATCATAGCATAGTCGACATAACATCCTACTTGCATAAGACCTACTAATAAAACACACTGGTCTGTTCGTTGTTTATCTCCCTCTGAACATGGATTTTGAAATAAATCATATATACAGACTGAACAGAAACCAGGCGCCCTACTTAAACCGTTACTACCATCTTCAAATCCTGCATCACCCGAGACACAAACAGAAACGGTTTCAGATTTATACCAGGCCTTGCCGGCTCATGTGGTAGAGGACATGTCATCATCACTCGACACGATGTCACAACAATCAATGCAATCGGCCAACACCACCACAAGTGATGATTCAGATACAATAAAAATTTATAATTTTAAGAAACAGGAAACAACGATCGTAAAAGATGCCAAAGAAAATCAGCCCATTGAGAAAAAGGTAAACGAGGGGGATCCATCAGTACAACCAGAAGCAAGCAAAGAGAGACCAACGGCTTTAGGTTTCAGTCGGACGGAGAGTGGCGGCGTTGCGGCAGTTATAACGCCAACAAGGGGATCAACACCGACAGCTTTCAAATTTTTACAACCAAAACGTAAACTCTTGGATCCTAGTCAAGTTCTGTCACTAGACGAGGAGGAACCGGTAAATAAAATTTGCCACCACACAATTGAATGGCTTATTTTTATTAATACCACTTTCTCCTTGTTGAATAGCCGGTTGCCACTGGATCTTCCGAGAAACCAGTTATAGAAAAGGAAGTGGTTAAAGCGTTACCCTCAGTCAAAGCTTTGGCTAAAGCTTTTCTATTGACATCATCTTCAGTGCAACATATGAAGCCCGAAAGAGCAAAACCAATAAAGGTAAAAATTGGAAGAAAGGAGGTTATTTAAGCACATCTCACAATACTCCTTTTGTTGTGTAACATTAGGCTAAAACTTTACCGGAAGGTGCCAAGATACCACAGAACACAACAGTATCTGTTGAAGTCCCGCCCACCGCAGAAGACAAATCTGAAGAAGATGTTACGATAACATCAGATTTATCATCGTTAGAAACGTAAGTTGCCAATGTTTATAATATTTGCAAAATACCATGTCCTTACTGATACTGTTTATTTCGTGAAAACGTTTGATTTTTATGTGACATAAGAAATATTTGTTCACGGCAAATGCAATACGAACATACTTTAATCATCTGTTTACTTAAGTTAAAAAATCACATGATTCCAGGTTATTTTTAATGTTTTCATATAAATGTCATTTTTGTTTGTTGAATGATCTATTGTATCGATCGCCGCTTAAATAATAATAGGCAACTGTATGCTGTTTTCAACCTGCAATTATGCAACCATAGTACCGCGGCCAGCCATTTCGAAGAACAACTACAACTACATAATTTCTTTTTAATACAAATATATTTTCGTCTAAAAACTTTTCTTTCTCCCTTACCAATTTATCAAAATATTATGAAACAGATGTAAATTTATAAATGTTACTAAATTTTAATTGCCACACAATATTCCAATAACTTCCTGTTTTTAACATTGAATTTAAAGGAAGTCGAAATATCTTCCTGTAATTGCACCCATCATATGAAGGTTAGGCAAGCATGCCATGTTACACTCCAAATTAACCGTGGGAAAATCTGTTATGAGATCCCAAAGTGCAAATTGGAGACCCTTATTTATACTGAAAGAAAACGCATTTTCGTACATAATTGTACACATTTTCATCCTCTATTTGGGGCAAAACACTTTTAAAATATCTGAAACTGACAGTTGCTGAAACAAAACTCTCATCACCTCTCGTTGGCAACTTTAAATACATTAATTAAGACCGTAACCGTAGCACATTTAACCGAACCGATTATTATTATTACTATCGGTTAAAACGTTTAACGGAATTTGTTGTACCGGTAATTAGGGGTTTGGTTACCTCTATTTTAACAGCTCAAACGATATAAGCGGTCTATATGAAGTTATAAAATATCCCGTCAAATATTTCAAGTTAATATCATACAGTTTTGTGAGTAAAATGTTTAATTCAACAATATATACGAACTTTTATGGAACTGAAATTTTAAATTAGCTTTAACATCAAATGACTCAAGATATACTCATTAATTTCGATTTTGAATTTTGTCAACATAGAACAGAAGATGCGATATTGCGAGCAGATATTTAAGCGAAAATAAACTGAAATCGGAATATGAAATTAGCAAAGGAAATCATTTCCGAGCCTCACATTTGAATGAATTACAAGCAGTCTTTCTCCAAACCCTCACATTAAGATTTGATAGGATTAAAATACCCAATGATGTTTTGGCGCGCCTTACGTCTATTACATTACCGATAATTTCCCTTGCCGCGGCATTTTTATTTATACTTAAAGCACGACGAACTCATTGTATTTTAACGACTTTCACCAATTCGATGCCGATATATTCCTCATGACTTATACCAAGCAGATACTGTACGTTAACCATGATGGATCATTTAGGTTTATGGAATATTTTCATTTCAAAAATGCACAGAACTGATTCATTCGTTTGCATCATTACCTACAATTTTGCTCCGTTCAATTTAATTAAATTACTTGCAACCAATTCTCTTCTACTAATGCCTCATTTTACGTATTTTGTTGTCGTGGATCCAAGATAGGTAAAATTATCTTATATAATACATATGTATAAAAACAATTGTTAGATTTGTCAATGTTCACGCATCATCCTAGATGGGTAGACGCTTTGTTCGTCGAAACTTGGAATGGTTTTGTCCATTGTTATTGAGACCTGGTTTTGGCTTGATGGTGGGTTTTCTATGTCTGTTGCTGACACTCAAAACGAATAATTTGTAAGAGTGTTCCCTCCATATTTATAGAACACTCTAGATATCTGCGGCAGTATTGCTGTAATTGTTTTCACATGTAATTGTTTTCGTTTTCCCGTTAACTATTTACAAATATTGTCCGTCTCTCTTACCATCATCTCTGCATAGCATTTCCTTACAGCAAGACATTTATTTATACAATTTTATTTGGAAGTTGCGTATTTTAACAATTTAATAACTTTGCTCTTCTTTTGCAGAGATCCTTCGTCAGTTTGCAAACAACAAACTGAAAATACCAAAGATCCAACATCACCATCCTCCATAGCAAACGCTCAAGCGGCCAGTCCAACGGAGGCAGGTGTTATACCAACTAATTCTCTTCCCGTTCGACAAGGCGTCCTCAAAAGTAATATTGCTTTCTTTGAGAATTTAAAGAACATGAAGTAAATATATCGAAAATATGCTAGTGTAGTGCTCGTACCACTCATGAATTGAGTATTATTTTTCGTATTATAAAATAATGACATCAATTCGAAATTGTGTGAAAAAGGGATAAATCCATCGTTTTTTTTTTTTTGTTTGCAAAAGGTGCCATTGTACGCTTTAGTTATTTAAGTCTATTTTTTATTTATATATCGTTTATTATACGAGATGTAGTCCCGAAATCTTATTGATATTTACTTCAACTTTTTCAAACGTACTCAACTCATTTGTCATTCAAATTATATTTAAGTTTTAATTGTTACAAAGAAATTGAAAATACTTTTTGTGTATGGTATTAATATTATTAACCAATTTTGTTTAGTCATTTTTATTTAGTTTTAGGTTCAAAAAGGAAACAAATTGTTCCGTCTAATGTGTTTCGTTTTGTATGAAGTTTAAATTGATCGTTCAATCGTCTCACATCATTCATTCAACATTCTCTGTGGAATGAATTTCGTGTAGTTTTGTGCGAGTAAAGTGTTATGCTTTCAAATATAAGCAACATGTTCTTAACATTCACAAAAGATGTTGGTATTTAATAAACCATACGAAAAAAGGACTTTCAGGAAGTCATAACAAAATCAAAGATATATCCAAATAAACTTTAAAAAATTATTATAAATCAATGGTTATTTTTTTCAATTTTTTAAGGATATATACATATATCTTTTAAATTAAGAAGCAATTTTTAATGGTAGCGAAAATCGGCGTCACCATTCCCCATGAAAAATAGAGCCTTTAAATGGTAAGAATGTTACCATTGTACAATTGCAAATTGTACAAACGAATGAAGCTGAAATCAAAATGTATATTTCTTTAACGCGAACAGAAAGAATTTTTCGATACCTATACCTTTAAGAGAAAAAACAAGGGGGTAGGAGGTAGGAGAACTACAACTACGGTGACTATTCTTCTTACAAAGAAATTATTATTTCGATATTCGTATTTTGGGTAATAAAACAAATGACTAAAGCAAAAATCATGAAATTAGATATTTGCATTTTTCTATTAATGCTGACATGCAATGGAAAATGATTTTCTGAGATTTATGATTTACCTAAGTATATAAGTAAGTATATACGTAAGTATACAAAAACGGGGAAAATATGACATGAATAGTACTGCCGTCTAAAAGAGAGACGTTCGTTGAAATTAGAAGCTTACATTCGTCTCCTAGCAAAGGCACGTGGCGAAAAATGTTGAAAATGCATATGTTTATAGTGCATAAATCATTACCAACAGCAAATGTTAAGCAATTTTTTTAGATACACTGCAAATTCTTAACATGAGGAGAGTACCAGGGAGAAGGGAGAAGGGACTCACAGAAAATAGATATTTTTCATGTACATGCCTCTAAACAAAGTAAGTTAAAGTAAAGAAATAAATGTAACGAATTGTTGCTTTATCAATAGTCGAAAATAAAACCATGAAATTTTGCAACAGTATTCCCAATGACGATTTCTATTGTGTGTTTCTATTTATTGTAATTTTGAGACTTAAGGCCGATTTCATTAAATTACAATATTACAACGTATCTTCTCCACAATTCAATAACAATACATTATACAACTTTACAATACTAATGTTATAAAAAAGTTTGCGTATCTTAATACCAGAAAAATATGATTTACAATATGACGGTCTATCTACTCCACTTATTACAATTTTTCAATATGTATGTTTTTCGTCCTAAAATACGGAATTATAACTTTAATTGGAATTTACAACTACTCCATAATATTACGAAAAATTGAATAACATACTAGCCGACCCGGCAAACGTTGCTTTGGCTTCAAATTTTATTTTTATTGGAAATGTTTCATGCCAATCGGTCTATTATAATAAGAAACGCCTATATTTGCAGAAGAACTTAAAATATGTTCACTCAACCGAAATACAAAATTCTGTTTAAATACCGTTAGCAGGATCAGAAATAATTGCTTTTTAATTTGTGGTTTGTATAGGAAGTACCACTCCCCATTGTCCATTGTCCAATCCCGCCCATATTTGCAGCAGCACTTAGGACATGTACACCAAACCGATGTACCAAATTTTGTTCAAATACCGTAAACAGGAGCAGAAACATTGGATATTTAATTTATGGTTTGTATGGGAGGTACCACGCCCCATTGTCCAATCCCCCCATATTTGCAGTAGCACTTAAGATATGTACACCAAACCTACGCACCAAATTTTGTTCAGAAATAATTGATTTTTAATTTTTTGTTTGTATGGGAGGTACCACGCCCCTTTGTCCAATTGGACCGAATTGTAAATCTAAACCATCCCGGGCACCACCCAGACGCATATACAAAAATTTATTCAAAGCGGTCCAGCCGTTTAGGAGGAGTTCACTGACAAACGCCCGTACAGTAGAATTATATACATAAAGATTAAATGGCAAAAATTAATAACTCCAAATAATTTTTAAAGATTTAATTACGAAATAATGGAGATGCTATACAAGTAATGGCTCAAAAATCATAGCGATAATCATTTCCCCGTTCAAAATGAAAAAAAAAGATGGACAGCAAACTATCTAACGGCAATATCAAAGAAAAAAGGGCTCAAGCGGGTAATTATAGACGAGAAATATCATTGAAATACGCAAGAAGTCTCTTCTTGTAAGTAAGTGGGATAAAGAAAAAATTTTTAATTTGTTTGGAAGTTTGTTAAACTGTCTGGCTACTCTTACTTGAAAAGATCTGCTCATATGATATTTTGTGTCATAAATAATTAATTGATTAGTGCGAATTGATCGAGTAAATTCAAATAATTTTGCAAGAAACATCGGTGATTGATTTTTAATAGAATTAAAAAACAAAAGCAGCGAACGAATGACTACAAAATTACTAAAAGAACATCCTAGAAATTGGAGCACAAACGGAGACACGTGCACAATTCGACGAAGACAGAACAGATAACTTATAGCACGATTGAAGGACAGTTGGATTTTCGTTATATTGCTTTTAACTGTACCGGCGTATATTTCAATACAATAATTTATATGCGACATTATTAAACCATGTACTAGTTTTCGTTTAACATGAAGCAGAATTATTAAATCGGAATTATTTAACAGCTTTCCCTGGAAGTATATTTAATAACAAAATACTCAGGAAATATGCTATTAATTGGCGAAGTTGGTCAACGCTATCTGTATCAATTAGATGTCAACTGGGTACAGATAAAAATGCTATTCCAGGGTATTGCGGGGGTAAAGATTTAGAACTTCACTACATATATAGCTGACAATTCAAAACACACTCACCTTGATTTGAATAAAAGCTCCAAATCGCTGATTAACTTCTTTTTTCGGCTGGTAATGAAATACGATGTGCGTATGTATCTGATTATGCAATTATTTTGGTTTCTGCGCTTTTTACTGTCGTCCGTTCACGGATTGTATATAAAGATTAACAGAAATGATTTAAACAAAACGGAAATCTTTCAGTTTTCTTTTTCGGTCCACTGTGTAATGAATGTAACAACTTGAGTAAAGCATTCCCATATGATTAACTGAAACAAGAGAAAAAGTTATATGTAGATCAATTACTCACAATTTTGTTCTTGGCACTGGCCCATTGATTTGTTTATTTCTGCTTTTTCATTTGCCTAAAAATAAATAAATCATTCAGTAAAACAAGCCATACCTGCCTGCTACTTATCTGGAACAAATCTCAAATATTATGACTTTTTACCATTTTTCCATCGTACGTATACCTTTGGAAAAATAAGTGCATTTTTAGTGAGGTAGTGGGACGTTTGCATATAAAATACTCTCGAGTTTTTATTTGAAGATCTTAAATATATTAATATTAAAACATGAAAAAGGTAAGGATATACAAATTAGAAACATTGATTAGTTTAAATTCATTACAATTTATTTCTTTTCTTCTACTTAGACAAAAATATTGTATATTTAGTCGTTTAAAATCTATGTTTTAAAAACAAATTTGGAAGCTTTCCCACTTCACTTGAGCTTTATAAAAAAAAATATGTTGACAAATTTCAATTAAAATATTGTAACTTTTATAAAAACTATAAATTATTTTACAACAATTTCAAATACATGTTCTAGTCAAAAATAACTTAATATACATAAGTGAATGTATATTGAGCATCGCTAGATTATTCCTTTCTCTCATATCGAAAAAGAAACGTCTAATTTTGAAAGCATCAGAGCTTACCTTACATGCACTGTGATGTTTTATAAAATCCGATTTTCGTTAATTCCATAAGAGGAATGTTTAGATTTTAATTATATTTCGAAATGTCTGAGTTAGTATCATGAACGAATGATTAGTAAATGTCAGTGGTGTATTGAAACCTTCGCCGTCGTTTCTCCTGTTGTATTATGATGAGAATGTTCCGCGACGTAGAATACATAAACTAGGGGTATGACAAAACAGAGGGCCAGTATGACAACGAAGAGGCAAACCCAGGACATGTCACAATCAGAACCAGACCAATCGATCACTCGCATTGAAGGCCCTCGTATGCGATGCATTTTAGGCACATTTGTGGAATCATCTAAAATATCAGTGATAAGGGGCGCTGATACGTCATTTAGATCAGAAGATGTAGGTTCTGAAAAATGAAAATATGTGGAAAAAGAAAAGACTGTGTACAGCAAACTTATCAGGTGTTTTAATAAATAGCCATATGACTTTTCTATATGAAGACACTTTTCTGTATAAAATGTGTCTATGTCACAACACCTGGCATTTTTTAAACTAAATATGTTGTACTTCAGCAGTTATGCGGCCAAACTGTCAACATAAGTGGTAAGAATAAAAATATAAGACCATCATGAATTAACAATTTCTTTAAATAACAAAACAAATTCTCATCTCCGTTATTTATTTTATTAAATTCTCAAAAAATTTCGCAATTATTCAGTGTGTTGGGACGTCGCATTTTTCAGCTCCTTAAATACAGTAGTTATATATAAAACTAATATAATAATGTAGTTTCAAGTAATATTGGTAGTGCTTAGTTGTAGGTCATGTAACGTGGTGTTGCACTGAACTTGGCATAGCTCTTGATGACCTTATTGACGGCCTCCAAGAAGTCCTTCTCAGTGGCCACCTTTCGGCGTGCTCTGATGGCAAACATGCCAGCTTCTGTACAGACAGAACGGATCTCAGCACCTGTGGAATTAGGGCACAGACGAGCCAACAATTCAAAACGAATGTCACGTTCAACGGACATTGAACGAGCATGAATTTTGAAGATGTGGGAACGACCTTCCAGATCGGGCAAACCGAATTCGACTTTACGATCTAAACGCCCCGGGCGCATTAGAGCGGGATCTAAGGTATCAGGTCTGTTAGTTGCCATTAAAACTTTAATGTTGCCTCTGGGATCGAAACCATCCAACTGGTTGATAAGTTCCAACATTGTACGTTGTACCTCATTGTCGCCTCCAGCGCCGTCATCGAAGCGAGCCCCACCAATGGCATCAATTTCATCAAAGAAAATGAGGCATGCCTTTTTCGAACGAGCCATTTCAAAAAGTTCGCGAACCATTCGAGCACCTTCACCCACATATTTCTGAACTAATTCGGAGCCAATGACGCGAATGAAGCATGCATCTGTACGATTGGCTACAGCACGAGCGCAAAGGGTTTTTCCAGTGCCAGGTGGGCCAAATAACAACACACCCTTTGGTGGCTCTATGCCCAAATTAACGAACTTTTCTGGATGTAACAATGGAGTTTCTACTACCTCTCGCAACTTCTCGATCTGTTCCTTGCAACCACCAACATCGCTGTAAGTAACATCAGGTTTATCTTCAACCTGCATCATTGTGACGGTGGGGTCAATCTTGGGTGGTAAGGGGATGTGGATCTGATACTTATTGCGGTCCACACCAACGCGCATACCCTCCTCAATGTCAGTAGGTGCGACAGAATCGGCCAAATCCACCACAAATTTGGCAAACTGTTTTACGTTGATAATATACTTGGGATCATCTGAATCTGCATTGATAATCTTTGTGCACCTAGCGACCTGCAAAGGCTGTTCGTTTTGCAAAATCTGCTTATCCGCCGCCAAATCCCAGAGAGCAGGGGGTGCTAGACCTGTGTCACTTTCCTTGATGCCTGTTAGCTCGTTGACTTGCTTCACCGCCTTCTGGATGTCCTCCTCGATGATTTTAATGGCTTTGTGATATTGACTCTGTCCATATGTCTTCAACAATTCAATGTCACCCTCATCCAGAGATTTGATTTCTTTCTCCTCCTTTTCTTCGTGCTTCACCTTACGTTGGTCATCTCCCAAGTAGTCAGGCATTTTGTCGATTTTAGTAGCTTAATTAGCAGTGGTTTAATAAGAAATTTGTTAGAATGTTTTTCTTTACTTTTCGGCTTCGCAATGACTATACAAATTGAACTTTTTTGCTTATGTCAAGCTGTCAAATGCAGTCAGCCGTAACCCACGGTTGTATAAGAAAGTATGAAATATGTTTAAACATAGGGTGACTCAGGTGAAGTTGAATAGTCAAAAAAAAATGGGGCGCCCGTTGCGGGGATGGCAATTACTTCCGTTTTGACTCTTAAAGACCTAAGTTCAGCTGATGATATTATCGGTATTTAAATTCAGAAAAGGAGCTGAGCTAAGCCGGAAGGTACTTTACTGGATGAATGGCTAACATAAAAAATATTTTATTGGATAAAAGGTACATAATGTTCCCAAGGCAAATCAAAATATCCGTATCAAGACAATTCCATATAAGCGAATCCTTATTTGAATTACAAAATGAGAAAAAAAGGTAATCATGAAAAAATTCACCTATCGCAAGAAATAACTTTAATTTATACAAATACAATCACGATAAAATATTTTTTCTTTTATTATTTTTTTTTTATAAAAAAAAAAAAAAACATTTTCTCTTTCATAATTACCATTACAAAATCGTTACATCTCAGTAAAGTAGTTAAAAAAATGTAAATTCTTTACAAAAAAAAGTACACTGGTCCTTAAAAATATAGTATCATATCTTTACCATTTTTTATCTAAATTCTTTCCAATATTTTTACCCCTAAATATTATAATTAAATTTGCATTATTTGTGTAAAATACTTATTTGGACGAAACAAAAATGCACACAAACTTTGAGATTTGCGCAGGTAATGGTGCTTTTGTTCTTGGGATTATTCTGTTTTTAGCGTGTTTCACAATTATAATGCTAAGTTCCATTAGTGAGTTTTTAAAGGTACAAAGATCATGATTATTTTTGTGAATAAGTGGTAAAATTCAGTAATAAAAAAAAGATATGCCCCGAGGAAAAAGTTTGACAGAACACGAACATTCATCATTTTCTACGAGATCCTGACGCTTGTGGATCTAATAAGCGCTAGCCAGTTCACAACATTGATCCTTTAAGAGGAAAACCATGGTTTTGTCTCTCTGCTGACGTGGATTATTTTGTTGGAAAATCCAGCCTCCGTTTTAGTTTTATAAATGTAAATAAAAATTAAGTCAATCATGTAGAATATGGTTATTCCGCTCTTCAAAAGCTCATTTTCATAAAAATAAATCTTCGGTGCGCTAAATACTAGGCTCATGGCGTAATTGATTTGTTGTCGGACATCGACGAAGACTGGCTGTTCTAATAAAATATAATGTTCAAATATTTAAAAACGTTTAAATAAATGATGAATTTTTGAAGACATTTTAATAATCTTTTGGCGGATGCTTTGGAACAAATCAACTTTCATTTTTGGCTGAGAACATTTACAATATCTTTTGATTCCATATTAGTCTAAAAAATTTAGTGTGTATAAATAGATTAAAAGCATATACAGATATATGTATTGTATATTATATTACAATATATAATATTTATAATAATATTTATATTATAATATATAATATTTACAATATAATAATAATAATGGTAATATGATACATTTGCGATTTTAGATATACACAGCCTTTCACTTGAATAGTGGCTACTATTTAAAATACACTTCACATAACGGTTCAGTTTTTACTTATTTGTTATCCTACTTTCACACATCACCTACAAGAAATTTCAGGCCATGGAAGTGTGCCGTTATTTTGATTCACTCTTTTTTTTTTAAATGAGTGAAAAATGTGTTCTTCGTTTTTGGTCCATTTGAATAGCGCTCCTCACGTGGTAATCAGATTTAAGTGTGAAAGTCTTTTGCAGATCATCATATATCAGATCGGATTACAGTATTTGTGTATAATTAAATATAAAACAATCGATTTTAAGTAAAATGGGCCGAGCCAAATCCTTGAGTATCGAGGAAAGATTAAATTACTTGAAATTACTTGAAGTTACTAATTTTTACCATTTAATCTGTTATTAAATTTTGCGTTATATTATGGAGTAGCTTTAAATTCCAATTAATGTAATAATTCCGTATTTTAGGACGGAAAACATATATAGTTAAAAATCCTAATAAGTAGATCGTCATATTGTAAATCATATTTTTCTGCTATTAAGATACATTAACTTTTTTATAACATTAGTATTGTAAAGTTGTATAATGCATTTGTGATTGAATTATGGAGAAGATATGAAGAAGATGTAATATTGTAATTTAATCAAATCGGCCTTAAGATTTAAAATTACAATCCTGAATAAATAAATTAAATTAAATTTAAAAAAAAGATCCAAAACTAAAACATACAAGAAGCATGGACTTTCTATTCATCAAATAGCCAGAAAAACTAAGAGAATTCGCTAAGTTATATCGACATATTTACCAGACGCCGAAGGCTATGGAAATAACAGGAAAGGTCGAACACAAGCCGCTGACAAGAGGGCTAGAATAGAATAGAATTATATTTTGCGACGAAAACAAAATTAATTCCACGATCTTCGAAAAGAGGAACACATGCTCAATCGATTACGCAGTCGGGAAAGTGGAGTAATGGTATGGGATGCGATCTCTTATTATGGCACAATAAAGCTCCAGTTTCTCTCTGCAAAAATTAACGCGACTTCATAAAAAGCCGTGCTGAAAAAAGCTTTTCCTGAAGTTAAAAAAATTTTCGGAGACTTGGGATGGAAATTCCATGACAAGGCGCCAATCCACACAGCAAGAGTCGTCAAATCATGGACTGAAAGCCAAAATGGAATTAAACAGGCCTGGTCGTGTATTTCGTTGGACCTAATCAAAAAAACTATGACTCTTTACCGAACAGAATATATAAATGTATTCTTAACCATTAAAATACTTATTGTTAAATTAGATGTAAGCAAACGACAACACCTTTAATTTAGAATTAATATTTTCGTTTATAATCTCATTTTTGTAAGGGGGAGCTGTGAACCAAATACTGAAATTGAATTTCTGACTTTTTTTGTGTTTAACGGTTCAGTGCTAAGTTCATTAAAATGAAAGGAAATTTATGTTATAGGATTACAGCAAATACATGAAATATGATTTATAAAAGCACAACCAGTTCGTTATAATCATTATTTTGGAAAAAATCTAGCCTAGAAAAATATTTAAAGGGGTGCTATTCAAGTGAGCGGCACTGTATTTATATATTTTTTCTATAATTTGATTTTCTGCCACTTACCATCATCTGTGTATATGTTTACGCCTCCCGACTTTGCTTTGGAATTCATTATAATATCATTAATTTGGGTGTCCACCGTACCCAAAGCTCCGCTGGCTGTACTTGATCCGTTCCCACCTGACGAATTCACCGAGGCCACCATTAATTTTTCACTTAGCATAGCTTGGGCATCCTCCAAAGGATTGCGTACAATGGAATTTATACCACCGTTACTGTCAGGGCTGCCACCGTCTTCTGATTTCTGATTAGTTTTCGGACTATTGTTGCCACTTTTGTGTACGGTGGGTAGATTATCTAACAGCACATTGTGGACTGTCACCGGAATCTTAACTATTTTGCGAGCATGAATTTCGTTGTCTTTGTCGATTTTATTCAGCCTCTTAATGTCGGCAACTGTACAGTGAAATCTTAACGCAATGGCCTGCAGCGTGTCACCAGGTTCCACTTTAGCTTCTATAGTGTTTTCAAAACGATGCGCATTGCCGCTCGCTTGGTTGCCTGACCGCTTTGACAGGCGTTCCATATATAAGAAGTCGTCAGTGGCCGATGATGCACTAAATAGCAGAGGTTGGTAGGAATTCGAAACGGTGTAATCATCGTTGTAATGTTGAGAGCGTCTGAAATAATAGAAATAATAATGCAGTCTTTACACACACTTCTGATGTAGCCGAGTGGCTCAGTACTTACGCATTTCTTCGCATTTTATTAATCCGCTGTTTTCTTGCACGCACCGACGGTAATTTTTCTGTTTTTTTTTTTTTTTTTTTTGTTCTTTGACCGATTGGTGCTGCTGATGTCTGCTTCCGTGATAGTTCCGTCTTTTGTTATTAGGGATTGTTTTGAACCGTCTAACCCGTTATTCTCCTACTCCAGAACCTATTTCTGACACTGTATGTAGCAGCAGTACTTTCAACGACTTTTTCGTGTTTGTTTTACAGTCAATTTACAAGAAAAGAGGTGACGTACGTGTAAATTGAAGCGAATATAAATAAAACGAAAGACGAACTACAGAAAACTAATGACGTACTCCCCTAAAATGTTCAAAACAAAAAGATCTGTTCGTGGAAAGTTTATAACAAGATTTATACAACGTTGCTGGAACACAGCTGTTTTGATTGTAGGGCGACACCAATACAATGAAATGTTATATGGGGTAGAGATACCGCATTACTGTTAAAGACGTGAGATTAAAGTTGCAACTCACATATGGGGAGATGCACCAAAGTACGCGTACCACATTCTATCTAATCAATTTTAGAGTGCAACAACGATTTTTTTTCTAGTTATTTAAATACGCAATCAGCTAGTTTTGGATAAAACTTGATCTCACCTTGAACACGAAAAGGAATTTTCAGCACTTCTAGAATAATTACTTTTTTTAGTTGTTAGAGCGGCAACAGTAACTAATCTCGGGCATTCTCAAGTTTATCAGCTGATGATTGATATTTTATACATTTGCGCACGCCAAAAGCGTAAAAAGTGACAATGGGGTTTTTACAATAGTATATATATGCGCTATTCATTACTTGTTCATTGAAAAGAAAGTAATTTATTTATTATTACATTTATTACTTTTACAATGATTTGGGGCCATCCATTGATAACTTATTTATCCATTTTCCTCCTTTTATTTCCGGTCAAAGGCATATGGCCATTTGATCGTACTTTATGCTTTAAATTACCAAATTTAGTTGTCTAAACAGTCAAAACAACTAAGCAAACAAAAAATAATGCCAAATTAAAATTCTGTGTGATATCTGATTGTATATGATTTTCACTCAGAAATAGGGCTGTTCCAAATTGTGTGACAGATTTAATCACATTTTTACAAATATATATATGCTACTGCAAGTTCAAGTACCTTAATACTACCATGCACTCTTATTGGTACTGCAGCATCTGTGGCCAATTAGGACAATTTTACACTAGTTTTCAATTTTTTTTTAATTTTCGAATATAATACGTATTCGTATGCTCAAATTGCAGCTACTATCTTGCACTTACTGCATTAAAATCTTTAGTCAGCAATATTTGGGTAACCTAATATGAAATTTTTTCGACATTTAACACATTACAAAACATTACGTTTTAAGCACAAACGCATGTTATGTAGCTCCGTAATGGCTCTTCAAAATTACAAAAATAAGCACTCACTGCTCAGTAAACCCTTGACACTGAATGGGAATTTTGACATTAGTCACAATTTCGATTAACAATTGCTGTTTGTTTCAAAAAAGTTTAGATATTTTCTAATTAAAAAGGATTCAGGATACATTTTGGACTCAATTTATCCTTATTATTATTATTATTATTATTATTTTATTATTGTTAGTTAATTATAATATTGGAAATAAGGTAGTCTGAATGAGCGACAAAACAAACATTGAATAGAACCATGTTAAATTTTGTTCATTCCTCGAAATTTTACGATATTTTTGACTAATGTTTATTTGAGCTACAAGTTTATAAGAAGACAATGAGTAATAAGAGAATATTTCAGTTATATCGATAAGCCTCTAAATATCCGAAAATTTGAAATTTAAATAATAGGCAATATTATAAAAATACACTATATAAAAAATAGCATTATTATATGAACAATGGATAAATAAATAATTAGGCAAAAAATAAATAAGTGTACGGTCGTATAAGATAGTACATTGTTATTTGCTAAAACACATTTCTCATTGAGAAAAGAACACTTTTAATATGCTAGGGACATTTTTAATATAAAAAAGTACATTTTTCTCACGCAAAACAAAATTTGAATGTATTAAAAATACATCTTTCGTATAGAAAAGTAAAATGTATTTTTTACCATTTCAATTAAATTTTGTAAATCCATTTCAATTTTATTAATCGATTTTAAACGATATATTTGGTAGTTATGGTTATGTTGTGTTTGACTAAAGTCCAAAATAGTGAAGCAATAAAGTAAAAAACGTAGTTTAGCTTTGTCGCAAAGATAGGAAAGCAATGTGGACATATTTAAAAGTTTTTACAATTTGTTCTATTCGCTAACACTAATCGGTTACCCATTTATAATATCAAATCTTAATAATTGTAGTCATCTTAGAAACGAATGACCAAAAAATCAAAAATTTTCCCAACTAGTCATATGCCCGTGTGGCACTGAATAGCATAGTCACTGGTCAAGAATGGCCTTTCGCGGAGACATGAAACCCCCATTTGTCAACAGGATTGTTCATTTCTAACAAGCAACAGATGAAAACAGCTGATGACATTGACAGGTTGTATAAAAACAACTTCGTTTCGTGGAATTTAAAAATATTGCATCTTTTTAAGATTTTCTAAAACTGTAATAATTGTAACAGATACCCTGCAACCTCGCGGAAATTAATTAATTTAACAACAAATAACCTACAATGGCAGTGAGAAACAGAGCGCGCGACGGTACGAAAAGAGAAAGTTAGAAGCAATTATTCGTGTTGATCAACGTCGTTTTATCATTTTTGCGGAGTGGAGTGCGAGCGGCACAAAAGTGATGATCAAATTATAAATAAAGAAAAAACGTAGAAGCGGAACCAAATCTTTAGTTTGATTTTGAAACAAGTGCGAAATGGTGGTTTGTTGAGCAGTGCGATTTGAAATAGGAAATATATGAAAATAAATATTCAAAATATTGAAACTTAACAAACATGAATAGATAGATTAATTATAATTTCATAAATAAGCTATAGAAAGAAAGCAATTGAAATGATTTGTTAAAACGGAGAGTTCTTTGTTTAGTGGGGAGATAAAAGGCGTATTAAAAATAATTAAAAATAGATAAAGTATACAACAGCACCAGCCGCCGTGAAGTAGCAACAATAAATAATGCATTCGGACGAGGACAGACTTTATGACGCCAGTGAAGATCCAGACACTGAAATAGCACAAAATATCGATGCCACTTCCACTTCGGGAACTGCAACACCACTGCCCGAAGGCGAGACCAGTAACTCTAATTCTTCATCACCATCGCCCTCATCCAATGGCAGCAAGCAAGTCGTGAAACATCGTTGGTTCATTTTGGAACCGCCAGTATTTTTAGTTTTTCTAGCCATGTATTTGTCAGGTAAGAAATCCCAGCGATGCGATAAAGATAGTGATGATCTCTGGTTAAAATGTTGTTTTTTTTTCTTTGCAATATTAGGAACGGTGTACCAGAACCAGTTGTTGTATCGTACCTGCATCTACGTTTACAATCACAATGAAACAGAATGTGAACCTTTGTTGGGCGTTGAAACTGAAACAGAAGAGGTTAAGGTGAGTTGAGAATTATTTAATTACAATTCATTATTAGAACAGGGGATGTGGTTGCGCTGCTTTCTTTAAGTAAGTACTATATTATATCTTGGGGTTTTAATAAGACATATTTGTGGCTGGAGTTCTGCGAATAATTTATGCAAGTTTAAAAGTTTTGGAAGCTCAAGCTTAACTTTATAAACATAACCCAAGCACCAAATGATTCTTCAAAAAAAAAAAAAAAAAAATACAATCATGAATTAAACTGTAATATAATTCACGTTCAATATTTGTATGTTGTACAATGTGGTTGTCATTAAGTTGTAATTTATGACTCATACATTTGTCGGTTATGTTTGAAATCAGGAAGAACATTGTCATCAGAAAATGTATGTTATCTCTGATTAGCAATGCATAACAGATATATAAATGCAGCAGATTTGTCATCCAGTTTGCTGAATTTGACAGCGTCAGCCCTCTGCAATCTAAAGTAATGACACCGAACGAAAAAATGCTACATCGACAACCAGTTCTTACGGAGCTCAAAACATGTGAATAAATATTTACTTTAATTTGGATATCTACACCTAGAGCTTGACAGGTGGATCCACATGGACATCATTTTATTTCATGGAGTAACGAATCGATGAATCGAATTATACATACGAACAAATTTATTGAATGTGCATAGCTCTGTGTACCATCTAATTATAAAAAACTTCGCTTCTAGGAATGTGCTGCAGCCGAGTTTCATTATATTAATGTGGAGTAATACAAACACCTGATTGTTACTAATGGTTAACAAATCGATTAATTTTTTAGTTGAAAATCGATTGCTGGCTCCGAAAAATTATTGTTTCTGATATGGTGAATGGGCTTCGAAAATTTTATTCAGTAGAATGAGTTCTGTTAGTGATATACTAGCAAATTATTTTCTTCAAAATAGTGTTTATTCCACTGGAAATGTTTGTTCAATAGCAATATAAGCAGAATAAACTTTCCTTTTCTTTCCTGCCTTATATAGACACTACAAAAGAGCGCTGAGGAAATAAGTGAGCTTTGTTTTGAAAATCGAAATTAAAAAGTTGACGCCGAGTCCAAAATCTATGTTTAGTTTTTTTTTTTTTTTGTTGTAGCTATTGTGGTAATTATTATTTTATCCGAAATTTTTACCTTGCTTTTAAGCTTTGTGTTCAGAATGATAGTAATTGTGATTTTTTCCGGCAATTCAACTCCACTAACATTTTTGCTTCTACTGCACTTTGAGTGATAAATACCATTTCCCTTTTTTGTTTAATCCTCGCAATTTGCCGATACAAATTTTGCTGAAGAAAACCCTATGAGCTAATTAGGCGAAAATAGTTTCTAACGTTGATGGACTCGCACCTAGTACTTTCTGATCGCCAATTCTCGGTACAAAAAAAAAAAAAAGTGTGGAAGATCACAGTTCATTGTTATAACTTGTTGCCGAAATATCTGAGACGATGATATTTAAGGCGGAGGATACCATTACCCTGTTATATAAGATTTTCAACACAATTTGCTGCAAATTATTGATGGTCGTCCCTGGGATGAATTAAATATATATGTGGAACTTGACGATATATTGATTGTTATTTTATTTTGGTATAATTGCCATTGTTGTAACATATTAAGCATTCATTTACTAGTATAATTTGAACTGCATAATTTAGCATATCATAACCTGTTCCTTATTTGTATCTTAATTTGTAGAATGCAGAATCAAGCAATTAGCAAAAGGATTAAAATCGATTTTTTAAATTGGACCACAAACCATTTTAGTTTTTATGTAAGATTATTAAAATTATAGTTACATGGTTTTAAATTTAAGTTCGCGGAATATCATATCTCCAGTAACAGCTTAGGGAGGTTATAATCTCAATCTTAATAGTCTCAATCTTAACTTAAACCGATATTTTTACTCGAAACAGGTCGGGCTTTTAGCCCAGCTGCCTAGGGATCATTTTTAACTAGGAAAATCTATTTCCTGTTTTGGAGACATCAAAGTTTGTACACCGGATTGCCATCTGCAAGATAAATCAAAATTAATGTCATTGCCGCCCATTTGTTTGTTTACAAACGTTCTTGAAGACAACACATTTATAATATCGTTAGTACAGTAATAACGAAATAAACATACGGTACCGTTTTTCATACATTCGACACCCTTGTTTCAATTGCTAATCTGCTTGCAAATTCCTGAAAGCATTAGTAATAGATTTTCTTTGTTTCACCGTGCCTGCATTTTGATATTTCCCTATTATTATTAGATTATTATTAAAACTATATTATGTATTTTATTTCAATTGTTTTTATTTTCCATTGTTTATTCTTATAGTTATCATTTACTTAAAGTTGCAGCAATATCTGGGGCGTACACTTGTTTCAGTTCTTAATTACTGTTTTTTGTTATTATAATTCTTATCTCTATTTAATACCAGCAATGGCATTGTCTAAATCGGACAATAAAAGCAAAATCTATTTTCACATCACATGCGTTTGATTTGGGTAGTGTTTTGATTTGGCCAAAATTATTTGTCAACTAATAGTTTTGTATGAGTCACGTACTTAAACAAATTGTTTTTATTGAAATGACGTGTATTGTTCAAAATCGTATTGTTCAATTATCACAATGAGTCAGTAACAACTAATTTTTATGTCGCGTTAATATAATATCGCAGCAATGACAGTGAAGTGTGAATTTTATTAAATATTGTTTGTAAGGAAATTTGCAACTCGCCCAAAAATATGCTATAGTTATCGCTTTGTTTTCTCCCATTACAATGTGTTTAAGATGTAGCAAATTTTTTGTACCAATATAAATATTGGTATTAGCGTTCTTATGGGAATGATGACCAATATGAATTTGAAATGCGGAATTCATCCTTTGAAGTAATATATACATTTGCACCTGAACTAAGAAAGCACAAAAAATAAATTCATAAAAGTTAGTCCCTAAATTTCTGAAGTTAATTTTTTTTTCATTAGAGGTAAAATTTATTTTGCTGTGAAGAATCACATTGTAAAATATGGACTTTTGTGTTAACATTTGCAAAAATCGTATTTCATAGCATTTGTAAAAATAAATGTATGGATTGAAATGCAATCGGTTTTGCGACTTTGCACTCTCATAAATCAATTTAAACGAAAGCTTGTTTCCTCAACTTGCAAACAAAAATTCAAGGATCAGCATGCAAACTTTAAAATTTTTTGTCTTTGCCAAAATGTATACTAACCCTTGAGATTAGATATTATGTTGCGCAATAAACACCAAACGCAAATATAAAAATTTTGATTTGCTGATGTAATTTGGACAGGCGCATGTCCCAATATTTTTCGATGAAATTAAAGGTCAGCTTAAGGTGCACTTATAATAAAATACAAATGTAGTATTTCCATATAGGGCAGGAAGTAGATTTTTATTTCGAGATTTGTTGTAAACCTTATATTGGGTTGAACTGATCGAACAAATGTTTCTATTGGACATTCATATTATGAAATATTTTGACTCAATCACCTCTTGTTATTTGTTCATTTGCTATACAAAAAAACTAATTCATTCTGAGATAGACTGTATAAGAATTAAAGTCTTGTTGTCTTATGTAAATTATGCAAATTTATATTTTGTGTTGAAAAATATTTTTTGATTTTGATGTGTCAAATGAAAAATTAAAGTTCTGAAAGGTAGAATTTCGTAGGAAATAATAAGGAGATATTACAAATATTTTGACCGATACTCACAAGTATAGTTATATATATACTGTAGTTATATTCTTTGTCTTTAAATGCACTCTAAAATTGTATCTTTATAAAAAAAAAAAACACTTGCTAAAATTCTAATTATTAACAGATTTTTTATTGTAACAGAATGCTTTCTATTGATTTATTATATATTTTATTTATATTATATTTTATAAAATTGTTTTTGTTTTATATGAAATTTGTTACATCTTCTTTTCAACATTTGTTCTACCCTTGCCCGGCAAATATACTTTTCTGTCGATGTCAGGATGATGCTTTGAAAATGTGGTTCTTTAAAAAACAAAACGTTGCCTGACATTAATCATGGTGAAAAAAACCTGCAAATAAAATTTAAAGCACATTTTGTTGTGAATGAGGCAACTTTTCCAATTTTGACAAAACGCTTTAGCTATTCCCACTAATATTGGAAAAACAAAACTTCTTTATTAATGGCCTTTTTAGCATTTATCTTTTTATATATAATTTGTAAATTAGCGGCTGTTTTAATTTTTTTTTTAAGAAAACCTACATTTTCGGAAGACGAGGGCAACATTTTTAAAGTGTGGCATTCAGGGAAGAAACAATCACTATTTGTTTAAAATAATTGTTTCTCCTGCAACCTAAATCTCAAACAACTAGGAATTACTTTTAAAAGTCATGCTGTGAAAAAATTTGTGTAAGCACAACCCGCCTTCCACTGTCCTATCAAGATATTTCGTAACTTTTTAACTATTTAAAGTAATATGTTAAGTTACAATACAACAACTGTTGAAAAAATATAAATTTAGGATGAAGTCATTGACTCTCTTTGTTTAGAAGATCGAAAAATTCATTAACGCGTTTTTTTTTTTGTTTGTAAAGGTGGGGCAAACTGATTTTATTTAATTTTATTTTGTGATCCTCCTCTATATTTTGTTATTATTTTCTTATCCTTATTTATTATTTATATAAATATTATTATTATTACAATTGTTTAAGTTTCACGAAGTTACTTACATTTAGAGAAAACGTTTTTATTATTGAATAAGTATGAAAATCAAAAATGTCCGCTTAGCCACTTCGAGAACAGGAGGAACAAAAAGGACAAAACAAAATTGCGAATCTCACCATCTCAATGGATAAGAAAACCCCACTGAGTAATTAATTAATCAATAACCATGCACATCCAAAGAAAATGCCAGGTTCAGCGACTGCTCTTGTTAATCAAATTTTTTAAAATAGTTCATTCTGTTTAGTTGGCTCATATAATAATAGTTGCTTAATTACAATTCTCATCCGTAAATTTAGATTAGTTCACAAAAAATTCATAAACAGTTTAGTTATCCCTAAATTATTTTTTTTTATTTGCTAAAGCGTATTGAGACCGAGGTGCAACCGTACGTAGCAAGAATTTTAATGGCTCGCTCATTATTGGAAAGCATTATACCAGCTATAGTGAGTCTGTTTATTGGTCCATGGTCGGACAAGTTTGGACGTAGGCCTATTGTGTTGACGACATTTACAGGTAAATTGCTTTTGTACACTTTTCCACCTGTGCCCTTTTCCACACTATTCTAATTGCATGTTTCCCTCATATAAATTAATAGGTTATCTTACCGGTTCGATAATATTAACCATCTTAAGCTACATTGCAACAAAAACTGTTATGAGTCCTTGGGTATTTTTATTGTCCTCTGTGCCTTCCGTGTTAAGTGGCGGTACTTGCGCCCTAATAACTGGCATCTACTGTTATATTTCGGATGTTGCCAAGGAAAAAGCACGAGCTTTAAGGTAAACTAAAAAATATTATTTTAATATTATTTGCAATTTTATTTCGCTGATATCGTTAGAATGGTCTTGAATGAAGCGTCCTTGTGTGCAGGTATGATGGTTGGTAATGTTGTCAGTGGTTATTTATATGCAGCCACTAATGCGGTTACTGTTTTCGCTATATCATCATGTCTAATGCTATTGGCCTTGATCTATGTGTTAATATTTGTAGTGGAAAGTTTGAAGCCCGAACAAATTCAGACTGGAGTAAGTAGAAAAATATGTAGTCATACAAAATTTCGGTTCTGTAATTTCTTTCTATTTGTAGTCTAAAATAAGAGAATTTTTCCGTTTCGATTTGGTTAAGGATTTGGTACAAACTTCAATTAAAAGGAGACCTAACTTCGATCGTGCCATTATATGGTTAACCATGATGGCTTTAACAATTGCTATTTTTACGATGGGTAATTACTTTAGTTTATTCCATTTTCTGACCTTTACATTTAGACGTGTTTTCCAGAGGGCGATTCAAATGTTACTTATTTGTTTGTACGTAAACAGTTTGAATGGACTTTAAAAGACTTCAGTACGTTTAATGCTGCACGGATTGTAGTACAAATAGGTGGTAGTGTTATTGGCATGTTCATACTGAGAAGAGTAAGTTTTTGACATTATATTTCAAAGTTTAATAATTATTCCACCTGGTTTTCATATTTTTAAATTTGCTTTTATTAGCTTTTGAAATTCTCTATAATTTCGATGACCATGATAGCCTTATCCAGTTGTGTACTAGAAAGTACGGTAAGGGCTACTGCAGTTTATTGGTGGGAATTATACGCTGGTCTAACATTGGGAGTTATGCGTGGCATTATGGGACCAATGTCTCGAGCAATATTATCACATGTGGCTCCTGCCACAGAAGTTGGTAAGATATGCGATTTTAAATTACAGTAAAAGTGCATAATTTTCATCGGTTTCTTAAGGTAAAATATTTGCACTAACTACCTCAATGGAGTCTATATCGCCCCTGATTGCAGCTCCTTTATATACTTCTGTATATAATGCTACATTGGCTTTTTATCCCGGCTTATTTAACTTTATAAGCGCTGCATTGTATTTATTATGTTTTACCTTTATAGCGTAAGTATTTCCATACCTTTTTGCTTCACTTTCTATATAACAATTGTATGATTTAATTGCAGAATAATATTTGGCATTCAAAAATCTTTGGGCCATACCGCTACCTATCAAGCAATAGGTAGTTAGCTTGAATTTGGTATATTATGTGCAATTTGCTTGAGTTTTTTTTAATTATTCTAATGTGTATTTAGCATAGGTAGTGAAAATATTGTTTTATTATCTATAATATGTTTTAAATTATAAAGCATTATATCTTCCAAATGTATATATGTATATATATAACGTTTACAAACCAAACGACAATACTTGTGAAGGCCAACATCGTGTAAAAAAAAAAAAAGTTTTCTTATATGAAATAAAAGATATGTATCTTAGAATCAAATCTTGTGCTATTTTGCCTAATAGACAGGTAGATAAAATGAAATAATTAAGCAACTATTTGAGTATACTGAACTCAATTCAAATTGCTTTCAGTTACAGAATAATCAGGATTTTTATAACGTTCATAGTTATATTTCACAAATTTCTACAATTAATGCAAATAATATTAAGATAATCAAATAAATTGCAACAATGAATTTAGTTGATAAAAGTAATAAAACAATTTCACTGTTAGCAAATGTTTTTATTTGACTAACCACACCATTTAGAGCTGCCACATCATTAAATTTAATTAAACTTAAAAACCTAAATGCCGACATTGGCATTTTACTGTCACAATTAATAGAATTTAGAGTAAAAAAATTGAATTGACTCAAATTCTCGCCAATCAAGAGGGAACATAGTAGCACAGGTAAATTGCTTTTACAACACGAAATTTCCAGGTAGTTTTGGCTTTCACGGCAGTTTCATTTGTTGACAATTTTTAAATTCGCCTTTACATATGATTTGATTTGATCTCTAAGCGAAAAGATTGATCTAAAAACATGCTGCTATTAATCGTGAAGCAACTTTTTGTAATTGCTATTACGCAGAATATGTTGTTCCTACATAACAAAAGAACTTACTCTTCGCTCTTTTCAAGACCTTTGTCTGATTTGGTTTCAAACTACAATCGAATGAAAAAAAAAATCATCTTAAGGTATTGCTGGCTTTATATAGAAATACATTCATTTTTTTTTTTTTTTTTTGATTTTTAAAAATTTCCGGAAACAGCAAAATAAAATAATATGCTTGGTATGTTTAAATGCAATGCCGTTTGCGAAATGACCACCTTCAAAATTGCGAAAATCTTGTATTTCTGTATTAAGCGTCATAACTGATAGGAGCAATGTCGTATTGGTCATACGATTTCAGTAAGGTTTAAAAGCTCATGAAGATAGTTTTCCAAAACACCTGTAATAAGGTCATATCCTTTTGTATCAGGGATACCCTTAATTTAAAAGCTGTACAGCCTCTACCTTCTACTGTATGGTCCTATATTTATTAATGCAAAAATAATTTAGATCATAAATATTTGTATTTATTATTTTTATAACATATAATTTTATAGCTCAAGCTATGGCTCTGTATACACACAAAGTATATTTTTGTTTGAGATTTTCAGTCAGTACTACGGAATTTGGCAAAATTTTGGTGGAAGCAACTGGTTCATCATTAAATACTCTTCTTCTAGAAATCTGAATAATAGCTTTCGAATTTGGTTCATTAGTGGTCATACTATAAATACAGAGTGGCGCACGAATCGTGCTACAGACACAATGTCAATGTGAATGGGGACCATTATTTAAAGATTTTGAAGGAGTTTTTTTTTATCCAGAACTGCCCCGAAAATGCATCCGTTTCAACAGCATTTGGTTCCAGCAATATGGAACACCTGCACACATAGCTTGACCGGTTAATGCGAAGCTCCAACGAAAATTCCCAAAAAAAAAAAATTATATCCACAGATTCCACTTTCCGCTGGCTTCCACGGTCACCTGACCTTACTGCACCAGACTTTTTTATGAGATTATGTCAAGCAAGAGGTGTACAAAACGAGAAGGAATTTCACTGGATTGAAGCAATCCATTTAAACAGTAATTGAGGTGATCCCGACTTCAATCCTTCAGGCCGCAATGAATAATTATCTGATCAGGTGTGGCATATGCGTAAATGAGTATAGAGGTAATTTACGGTCTATTATCTTAAAAACCAATTAGTTGTATAAAATAAAATTGAATTTTTTTCTATACAATAAAAAAAATAAATAAAATGCATTGATTAAAAAAAGGTATATGAATTTCCTATTGTAGCACAATTGGTCCACCACCTTGCAGTTTGTAATGTGCAGGCTCTTTTCGTGATGGAAAATTTTCATTCTCCATAGCATTTATTACATGTTGACCACTTTGAAGTCGGTAGCTTCACAAGTAACTTGTAGATAACTATTCCAAGGAAGTAATTTCGGATAATTTGTAATAAAAGATACAGATTTCCGTCCCTATAAATTGTCTCTTTATAGCAACAACAGCGGGTTTATTTAAATTCAGGCTCATTGCTGAATTCCTTTCCGATCGAAAGTGGAAATAGTTCCATATTCCGCTTCTTAAGAAAACGAAAAATTCTTTCAGAATGATGATATGCAATCTGTAACTGTATCTAATGAAGCTATGTAAGTGGCTAAAAAGTGGTAAATGACTCTTAAATTGCATTCACACTGTCATTCACATGGTAAACACGAAATCTGTTCGAAAATATTCGAACAAGCAGTTGATTGTTTACATTTTCTCAATAGCAGAAGCGTTTGTTTCCCAACACCAACGCCATAGTTGATTTTGCTTCATGACGTCTTTACAAACATTGGAACTTATATTGTACAAGCCATCATACTCGAGCACGAAGTATCTACTTCTTAAATTAAGCATTTAAGTCTTTTAGCCTGTGAGAAATATATGCTCAATGATTTAAGGATATTTATAGATCATTAAAATAATATTCTCAAAATTATGTATGAAACTTATCATGCGTTTTTCTAACAACTCTAAATTAAAATTTAATTTTTTTACAAGAAGCTATTTTTTTTTGTCTTATGATTTCATTTTATGAATATATCGCGAACAAAGTTTTCACCGATGATAGACAAATATCTTATTGAGCTATTTTATGCCAAACGAGATTATAGGCAGTCAAAAGTCACTTACGTAGGCATATGATACAGATAACATTAGCTGAACATCGCAAGTTGTAACTGCAGTCTTTTCAGCCACTGAGGTGACGTCAGTAAAACTGAAGTCTCCACTGCTGAGCTTCTTTATACTAAATGAAATTTTATACAATCACATATTACTTCCTTACGCTGATGATATAGTCATTATTGATTGAAAACTGTGTGGTCTAACTACAATCTTTTGAGTCATTGACGAGGACTCAGCAAAAACAGGTTTAGCGGTAAACACAGGCAAAGCCAACTTATTTGTTTTTTAAGGGCAAAGGTTTGTGGATAATTTTATCTTTCTCATCCTGGAAATCAGAAGAATAATATTGCTTGCAAACAGCTGTAATTATGATTTAAGCAGAATGACAATCGGATAAATCAGTTCTAGGAGACTTCGAAATTTGTTAAGCCTACAGAAAAGTCTTCGACAATGACCTGATTGGTGGCTTAAAGAGGGAGATCAAATCAAGGAAAAAGAAACAGAAAATAAAACAACAACTTTTAAAATTTAATAATAATGACGAGGTTTATTGGGTAATTCGATTTTTTGTGAAGTTTCAACTTGTGGAGTCCGCTGTAAGGGACTTTCCTAAAGAAAAGTGCTGGTTGATTGATGTCTTATTCGGTTTAATGCAGAATCAAACTTGCTAAGCAAAGTTTTGATCTACTATACAGTAATTCGAAGGAATAGTGTCAACCACGAAGATAATTACGGCTATGGGTAGGGAAACGGCCACTTTACAAATAAGTGGGTCAGTTTTCTGAGACCATATTTAAACTTTGTACGACGAATTGGGAAAGGAGAGCGAGCGATCGAAAATTTTTGGAAAATGTTTCTATCTGATCTTATAAGCAGTTTATTGTGTAAATTAATTTCTTACATATGTTTCTATTTTTTTAATTGGTAAATTATTTTTTTTTTTTAACTTCTTATCACCGGTACAAGCGTTGGTAGTCTCCTAAGGTATTTAAACACCAACCAGTCACGCTTTACAGAACACTAGCTGTGCGAATAGTTTTGAATAAAATGATTTGAATGAATTTGTTATCGTTTACTTGCTCCACACATTCGACGGATATTAATAACGCAAATAACAGCCAGAAACGTAAATCTAATTAAAACAAAAAGTTTTAATTAATTTGGAACAAAATTTCCAAGAATTTGAAGCAATTGTTGTTTTCCACAATTTGTAGTGTCGATGACAATTTTTAGTTAAAACTACATACAGGGGAATTTTAGCAATAAATTATAATGTATACTATTTATTCGAAAATGTAAATGTGTTCTATTAACAATTAACGTCTATATGTATGCATGAGTTCATTTTAACATCTTGCCGTAATGGTCCTTATGTGTCACTTTGAAACGAAAAACAATTCTGAAATGGAAAATATAAACCGTATTCTCTACCATTGCGGAGACAATGAAATACTTACAATATAAATACAAAAGCTATAAAGTACAAAACAGCACTGACTATGTTGAATAAACCCGGAAACGTTGTCAAAGACGCTTTGTAAATCACAGTATAAAGCGGGGCAGCAATGAAGGGTGCAATGGATTGTAAAATATTTTTAATTGAAAATATTTTGCCTGCAAGAAAATGCCGCTATAATTAATTCCATTTTGTATTTTTGTGTAGCTTGAAAATTTACCCAAATCCGTAGGTGGCACAATATTAGACACTATGGTGCGGCACATAGGTCCGCCCATCGATTTCAAAGCTCCCGCTGCTATGGCCAGATACAAATGCCACGGAGCGTATGCCATGCCCTGTATGATATTACGAATAATATCACTTAGAAAAGCTAGCAGTGTTAAAGTAACCACTGACATGCGGAATATCTGAAATGGCAGATGATTAGCTTAATATATTAATACATATTTCCGAAAATGTGCACCTTTCTCAGTATCATAAATCCCACTAAAGCACCAAACATGGAAGTGACGTGGTTAATGGTCTCGAAAAAGGTAAATTCTCTAACAGTCCATTGGAATTTTTCCCTGACAAACAAATAGAAAACAGTAAGGGCACCATCCAAAACGAATATGGACAGAAACATAGCACCAGTGACCAATAGAATAACGCTGCGATCATAGAAGGGTCTCTCCTTGAAACACGTTATCCACATCTCCTTAACATGTACAACGCTAAACAATCCGGCGCCTTTTGCTTTGTTGCCATCTTTGCGCTCATTCTCTTTCTCAGTGGTCCCTTTATCAGTTTTTCCATTTGTGGATTTATCGCCATCATTAGTGATCTTTACATCTGTGAAATTGTCGTCCATCTTTTCTTTTTTATCGGATTTATTCTTTTCATTCTCCAACTCTACAGCATTTTGTTTGTCGAGCTCATTTGCCAAATCCACATCATAGAAATGATCTTCCTTTTCATCTTTATCGCTTTTAATTTTTTCGGTTTTATCCAAAGTTTCGGTTATTATCGAACAGTTCATGGGTATTTCGCAACAAGTTTCTTGTTTCTTTGTTATCTGTACTGCTGTATCTGTTTCCGGCTTAAGATTTAAGCTTTCCGGAACACTGAAGGCGATATAAGCGGTCACCAAAGACATCAAAATACCGGAAATGGCAAAGGTAACCGTGCCATTTGTAGCAGCATAAATATAACTCGAAAGTAGAGAACCCACCATTAGACCAACGGATAGGAAAGCTTCCAGCGATATCATTCTAAAAAGTTACAAATGGTTAAATATAATCAAAATTAAAGTGACTTCCTTATAGTATATAGTTTTATCTAGTGTTTTACTCAGCTATTTCGGTACATCCATCATCTGATTTTCTATATTATCATAATCAACTGCTGAATGGGATGGAATCGCAAACTCATGATGTTACTTAATTCCACCGACAGTCTACGCAATGCCTAATACGGCACTGACATTGTGTAATATTTCTGTGAAGAAAGAAATTGTGCAAGTAAAGGAATAGTGAAATACAAGATTTCAGTTGCAGTATGCCAAATTTTCGAAAGAGTACCGTAGGTTTACGTGGAGCGTAGCACACATTCCAACCGAAATCCTGTGCATTGAGTTCTTTTCAGTTGCACCATCTATTTTTTCTCATAAATATCAGTTGTTTGGTCCGATGAAATGGATATCGACGGCAATGTGAATGTCGTATTACTGCATTATGTTAAGTACAGAATTCAGCCAAAAATTTTGGCTTTAAGTGGTACAGGGTACCTATACATTTTTATAGTTCTATGGTTTTAATTATATTGCTTCTCCTTTTAGTTGTATGTATCTTAGCAACAGTAATCAAAAATCTTAACCGAATATCTTTCCATCTCTTCTTTAGACATCCGGCAATAGGCCTTTTTATGAAAAATCATAATTTTCGAACAACCGGTGGAACCGTTTTTTTTTAAGATATCAACAATTTCTTTAAATAAACCTGGCCCTCAATGGACTAAGTCAGCTGTCAAAAAGAAAAATTGACATTGTCGTTAAGTGCAGAACTTTCCTACACCAGATTACAATTAATTTTCATAAAAAGTAGACACCTTAAACCTAATATGTTTGGGATTTCTGTACGAATTTAAAATTACTGAATCTTGGATGGATATCAAAAAATTGTTTTAAATTTTTCTATCAGGTAGCAAATTAAAAAAATTGTTAAATTGTTAATTAAAATGAAAAAAATGCTATTATAAATAATAAATAATAACAATTGTGTTAGAAATTTTTCTGTGAAAAATTGGAAATAATTGTTAAATTTTCAAAAAAAAAAATTTTAATCTCATCATCTTTGAAATTTTTATCAATAAGTAGAAGTAAAAGAAAGAACTATAAATCAAATATTAAATCGCCTATAATTGTAAAATGTTAGTATTTTATTTTCTTTGAAAAAAAATGTTCTTAAAAAAACAGAATGGAAAAACATTGCTACTTGAAATTTGAAAATATCATCATTGGATTAAGGATTTTTCAATTTTTTCTGAAAATTTTACAAATTTTAAATCGTATTTAGAACGGAAAAGTTAAATCAATTTATGCTCATCAGTTTAAAAAAAAAATGACAATTTAAATTCTAAATCTCGTTTTTTTTTTTCTTCAAATGAACTGGTCGGTTTTAAAAATCAACTATTTTGGAACAATCGATGATTTGGTTTCTTGGGTGAGCCGGCTTTTTGATTACTTTAGTTTTAGGTCATCTTAATTCTAGAAATGTTTAATTGCACAAACCCACCTGTATGGCCGAGTTTTCATGTCCGTCACATCGGATATGAAACAAAATGCTGCCACAGAAAAGACACAATTACCGCCCAGTATCGAGTGAGGTATCACTGACAGTATGTAGTACCATGGATTAATAGAGTAGGATCTTGACAACTCGCATATGATTGCAGCAATAATGTAAGTGCAGGAAAATCCTTTAAAATGAAATAGGAAATACAAACAGTATTAGTTCAATCAATGGCCTCCAAAACGAAGTAGATTCTTGGCTTTGGGAGTAGTCTTCAAGAACTGTACAAATGAGGCCACCAGACATTGTCCGTCGCTGACTGTGATCTCACTTCGTATTTTAATATCAATGAGGCACAATGGGCCAAAAATGTGTGTATAAATAGAGAACCTATAAAATTTTAGTCTAGTCGATGTATAATTTTTTTTTTAATTTTCCCTACATTTTACTACTACCTGTACCTGATGTTTTAGAAAAACCATCCAAATTTTAGATACCTGGACTTTAGAAACTATGTTTTCCTTAAGTTTAAGCCGGCATAACTTACATCTATTCTCATAGCATCATAATTTATATATAGATAGTATTATAGTTTTAGTTACAGTTTTAGTATTATTACTATATAAAATACTAGTAATTTTTCTAATCTCTCTACACATTTTGTAATATAAATACTAATATTTTGATAAAAAAAGAGTTGCAAACTAAAACCAACTAAAATTGCATGGCGCCCACTCTCCAGTTTAGTCTGACTGCTACTGCTTTTTAATCGCTACATAATATTATAATTCAATGCACATTGAGTTTGTGTCGATGTTTGCAATATTGAAAAATATCGGAGTTAGATCATACAAAATATATATCGATCAAATCTAAACTGCTTCTTGACATAGTCCGTCTGTCTGCCTATATTTTGGTCAAAGTACAAATTGCAACTATGAGATGATTTCATCAAGAGATGAGATGATTTCATGCTACAAGGAGGAACCTTATTGAGAAAAACTGCGGGGTTTACAAGTGATAAAACAGATCATGGGCGATCAGTTTGTACAGAAGTTAGCCATTTATACGTAATTCAACCAAAATATATGCAAATAAATTAATTCAATTAAAACCAAAATTGTGGCCTTGAAGAATGGTTAAAATAGGGTCAAATCATGAGTGGTATTACCTATTTATAGTAAGATTTGTGTTTGTCCCAAACAAATTATATGTGTTATTACTTTTAAATCGATCCATAATTGTCATCTGCACTTCAATTGGAAAAAAAGTCCGATTCGATCGGTAATAATTTTCAGAGTCTTCACCCTGGGTTCAGGGTTTTACAAACATCAGTACTATTCCAGGATATTCTGACCCATATCGTTGTGTAGGATTGTAGTTGCAGGAGTAATTCAAAGTTAGAAACTCTACGTATTAGTTTTTTGATAATTGTCCTCATCGTTATATTTTAACTGAAATTCAATTGTTCTCAAAATCTTCTTACAGGGTCTAAAGCAGTTTAGTAGAAAACCAATCACAATACAGCTTTAAAATCGAATGTTAAACCAATTGTATAATTTTTTGCCGAAGATACTCGCCAAAGGTCCGTTATGGTCCTATTGGTCCTATTTCCTTCAACTTCATCAAAACAATCGTGAGTCTGTGATAAAGTACGCAGGAGTTAATCCAAAATTGCAGGCAAATAATAACAATGACGGAATAATTTCATTTTGTTTGTTATTTAATATAATTAATATAGCCATTAGCCGACAACGTAAATATATTATTCACGCTCCGACAAAATTAGATAATTTGATTGTTGTCGAATATTAGAATGTTGTGAAAATTAATGTTTTGTTTAAACAACTGAAAATACTTAACGCTTTTTGTATGGAAAATTAGGTGTTGATTGAGTTGAAATTATCTAATTTTCAAAATGTCATGGTTG
This sequence comes from Philornis downsi, assembly GCA_019455685.1. Classification (NCBI taxonomy): domain Eukaryota; kingdom Metazoa; phylum Arthropoda; class Insecta; order Diptera; family Muscidae; genus Philornis; species Philornis downsi. Next base: position 4,390,963 of record JAHXMU010000057.1, on the reverse strand, counting down.
GTTTGATGTCTCTACTTAGTCGTGATTAAGTATTAAAAACAAAAAGCATCTATAAGTCGGAATCTTAAGTTGCCTATTTAAAAAAATCGTTTGAACATTGGAATAGTCTTGTTCATCCTGGTAAGGGTATGCTGCGTTTCGAGAAAAGAAAAACAAATAACGCCTTATCCGTATATATTTCCGCTTGAAACTCAGAAGAGTAATTGGAGTTTCAACCTGACTTGTTCAGGTAACATACTTTGTTTTTATGTTGATTGTTGAGCATCAGAAATTCTTAACAAAATAGTCCTTAAAATCATGCAATAACATTAAAATATAAATTTGGGCTACATCACACTGAACATGATCATGCGTCACATAGTCTTAGCGTCGAGTATTTTCGTTAATATCTTCTAAATAGTTTACACCCATCTGCACTTTCTTTATTAGTTGTGGCCTAAAAACTGACGTACTTTTTCAAAAATTGTATCACAAATGCCGCTCTGAATGTTGTTAATATACGAAACTTTTCTTTCGACTTAAAGAGCTATGTGACAATGAACATCTGCATCTTGAAGAACAAAAAACCTGTTACACTTCCAAAATAGATACTTCATTGTAAACTACCCATATTATACATAGTCCTTCCAAAAAGTGGTTGCCCGCGCGTTGTCCGTACGAGTGCGGTAGTAAAGGCAGTGCGTGAAAGAATTCGGAGAAATCCCCTTAGAAAGCAGAAAATCATGTACAAGGAATTGGATATATCAACCAGATCCATGTCTGGGCTGATTCGGGATGATCTGCATATGAAAGCCTATCGTCGGTAAACGGGGCATCTTCTAACTCCTCAGCTAAAAAAAATTAGGCTGGAAAGATGCAAGCGACTTTTGCAGTGGCACGCGGACAATGGCCATGAAAACATTCTGTTTACGGATGAGAAAATTTTTACCGTGGAAGAAGTTTTCAACAAACAAAATGACAAGATTTATGCCACTTCATCTAAGGAAGCGAAAAAATATGTTCCAAGGGTTCAACGTGGCCATCATCCCTCTTCCGTAATGGTTTGGTGGGGAGTCTCCCACCATGGTGTCACATCCCTCCATTTCTGTGAAAAGGGCGTAAAAACTGGTGCAAAGGTTTACCAAAAAGATGTGTTAGAGGGTGTTGTGAAGGGTTTGATCAATACCCTTTTCAATGGACGTAGATGGATCTTTGTGCTCCGGCGCACAAAGCTAAAACCACGCAGGAGTGGCTCAGAGTCAATATTCCTGGCTTTATAGCAGCAGAAGATTGGCCATCAGGGAGTCCAGATCTCAATCCACTGGATTATGCTTTGTGGTCAGAATTAGAGAATTTGGCTTGCAAGACTCGCCACAGAAATTTGGGAAGCCTTAAAACAGCATTAACCAGAGCAGCGTCCTCGATCTCCATGGAAATCGTACGTGCGGCTATAGCCCAATGGCCACACCACATTTCGAGTGAATACAATTTCTTTTAATAACCAATATTGTCTTCTAATAAATGAAATAATTTTGAATACAATATGAATATTGTTTTTTTTTTTATCGCGTTTTATATTTGTAACAGAACATATGGCAGGACTAGGTAAATTCAAAAAGCGCGGTATAACTACTGCACTATTCCACTTTCGTTAGTTTGTATTGTCTCTCAGGTATATTTCTAAGATTTTTGAGGAAACTTTTTTTATTTTCATTAAAAATACACTTAAAAAACGCTAAGTCGAGCTTTGTACTTATCTTGCTGTACTCGTAACAGAGAAAATCGAATCTCACAAATTTATAAATATGAATATATGTATTTGATCTTAAGTAAGACTATTCAAAAATTTTTAATTTCCTAATTATTTAAAAAAATATATTTTTTGACAAAAAATTGGCTAATTTTTGAAAATATTAGCCAATTTAAAAAAAAAGTTAAAAATTAATTTTTCTTGACTTTTTTTGCTGGTAAACAAAATACGATTTTATTAAAAAAGGTGTTTTTGTTAAAAAAAAAAACAAAAATTCAAAAAAGTCAACAATTACAGCAAATGAATCATAATGTTAGTATTTAAAAGTTAAAAACGTGGCATTTTCATTACGTGCTAATTCAAAACGTATCATTATAACTAAATCTGTCACAACAAAGAATTTGCATAAACTTTATTTTTTCTTCAGTAAATTAAAAAAATTATACAAATTGCAAAATATAGCGCATTTTTTAAATGTGTATCTGGTTTTTAAATACGCCAGGAAACACTATAAAAGTGCTGAATCCTTGGAACAACACATAATTTTTTTACATATACAAACTGAAATTATTGTTTGGGTTTTTGAAATTTGTTGTGTCTAAAACGGAAAAATTTCGCTTATTTGTAAGCAAAACGTCTCTGTTTCAAAATAATTTTAACCTATTTGTTATGAAACATTATGCGAATGTTAAAAGATCAAAAAACTGTATTCACCTAAAGCATGGAAATGAAAAAAGTGTATCTGTCTGTATGAATGTTCTTTTAAGTCAGGCAGAAATTTCAATGAAGTGCTAAATGAAATTTAGTTTGACATAATATTTGCAATAAATTAGAGAACTTTTAAACATCGTATTAAAGACAGCGTTTGGAATCATGAACATTTCTCAATAACTCAACAAATACTTCGCCATTGCCATTGCAATGAGAGACCATTTATCCACACTAAACGATAATATTCTCGAAGTTCCAAGAACACACTTCATGTGAATTTCGTTTTCGAAAATTATCCTCCTTAACAGATAAGAAGTCCCATAACATAAGCATTGAAGTGCTTTGATTTCATACCACATAATCAACATACATATGTAGAGGACGAAATTCCCCGAAATATGAGAAATGCAATCAGACAATTTTTTCGAGGGTGCATTCTCTAGTTTCTAGGGACCCATGGGAGTTCTTGGATCGAGCTGGAAAAGATGCAAGTTTTTAAACAAAAAATAGCGTCAAATCAACTTTACATAAAAGTTCAACTTTATTTTAAAATGCGATCACTTTAGAAGAAATCCGCAATTTTGGTTTCTTATATTCCGTTTCTAAATAGATGTAATTTTACGGAAACGTTTTCCTATCTAGCATCGAAAACTACATTAAACTATATCTTAACAAAAAATCTTTTCTTTCGTAAGGTAACACTACTCTTCTGTGGAAATCCAGCACGTGAAATCTAAAAAGCATAATCAAATTACATACTATATTTCTAGGCTATGTTTGCAAACGTTCTACAATAAAATTAGCATTGTGCGATGTAATAACTTAATCTATTTAAAAAGAACCAAAAAAAATCATGTATTTACACAGTAATAAAGCAAGTATAGTACTTTGTTGTCCGGAGACAGTCATGTTTTAATTAATTGTTTGCATCTCAATCAGTATTTTAAGCACATCATTGTTGTGTGCAAAGAAACGCATTTTAATTCAATCACGGAAAATATTCTTAATGAAGATATGTTTGTGACTTTGTTTTAACGCAAAAAGTATTAGCCCCTGGCTTAAAATGCGTCATCATTGTATGTTGATCCATTGAACCATTATTTATTTCTTTGGTATGCATGTAACAGTTGTCTAGGACAACTTATTGTTAATTGAATGTTTGCTTCATAATCAGCATTTTAAACAAACTACCATACTCTGTGTAGAATATACAAATTCACCCATGGAAAATCATCTTAATTAAGCCGCAATTATTAAAGAAGCTTTGTCTTTTTATTAAGAAACATATTCAATAATTTTACCATTTATTTTCAATGGGTCGTCATGTTTAGAATGAATTTCCTTATTGTTTAACAATTATTGATGAATGTTCACTTAAATGCATGTAAAATGCATCACCGGAATTACCCCAGTTGAAACTGTTCTTTCGCTTGAAACATATGGTGGCTGAGTTTCGTTCGAATACAATGCAAGATTTAAGTCTCGGATCTTTCTTAGTATTATAAACAATGATTAAGGTAATGGAACTCCATCTTTAGTCGTTGAACTATGCGATGAGTAGACTTCGGATTTGTGTACAAAATCCGTTACTTTTACGCATATGAAAATACTGAAGGCCATGTTAGGATAACTTTTTCTCTTAGGGATCGATCATACCAAAGTAAATGTTTAAATTTTGTAATAGAGAATTCTATTCTTGTTTCCAAACAAGATATTAAATATGTTGTGAAATCTAATCACAAAGTTACGCTGTACGACCTCTATAAAAGCAAGACTATTTTATGGATCAAACCTTATGTCAAACGCGGCTAGATTTGTGACACGCCGCATACGGGGCCAGGTAAAGAGAAAAAGTGTGAGGGAGCAAAAAATTGACTTTAATTCAAAAGTTAAATATAAGCTTCCCCAATAGAATGTGGTGTCAGTTTAAAGCAAATGAAATTTTTCTTAATTGGCTCCCACTTTCCTAATCATTTCTCTAATTTGCTCCCTTGTTACACAACGACCTTAGTATGTTTTTTTTAATTTTCAATTAGTAAAGAAACAACAACTTTGAATGTAGTTGAAAAAGAGCCATAAGCGTTGCAAACATATTTAAGTTCTTCCAATGCTCCTTAAAAAGTGTTTCAAAATTGTGGTTAATCCTCATCTAATAGTGGAAGTTGTACATAGCGGCTAAATCAAAATATGGAAACGGTTGATCACCAGAGGCATATTCACATTTTGAATTTGATTAAAATCTAGTAAAAATGCGGCTGATTGGATGGCATGCGATCTATATCGAAATCTATGATAGCTGGCGATTTCTTGATCAAAAGCAAAGCCATCTGCCAATTTTGCTTAAAAGGAAATAAAATGGGACTCTCACTCGTATGAATTGGACCAATATGGCCAGAATTTTAAGATAATTTTTCTAAATAACAGTATGACATGTGCCAAATTTGGTTGAAATTGAACCATATTTGAAGACGAGGGAAATTAGTTGCCATTTTGGATCCATTCTGCACTGCTATGCGTCACATTTCGATAGCTATAAGTCCATTTGAAAGTCTAATTATAGCTTTATCATATTTATTTCCTACATTTGTAACGTTTAGTATTAGATTTGGGCATCAAAAACTGTTTTAGTTTGATTGTGCTTTAACTATAAGTTGGTCTAATACCTCACAAACTAAAGTAGACTCGAACAATTAAATTCCGCCCGAGAATTTCGCGAATCTGTTTTTTTTTTATAGTACAGCCGCTTTTCTACGGTTAATTTTCTATAGTCTTATAAAAAGTTTCAAAACAGTTTTTCTAGTACAGAATTTGGGTACACTATGTTTGTGTTTCCATCTGGAATAACAATAATTATGCATCTGGAAGCAAAAAGTATACACACGTTACAGAATGTCGCAACAATCTGAATTGATTTAAGAATGAGTTTCCGTCCGACCGTATGTTGAAAGCATAATGGTGCCCGAACAACTGAGCCAAATTGGTTTCACATTTACAAACGGCATTTTTCCGATATTATTAAAATATATATGGTATTTTCAAGTTATCTATGATCACTACTAGCCATTTATTTTTCAGCGACGTATATATTGTTTAATATTGTCCAATACGATTTTCCACTAGATAAAACGAGAGACATAGTTTGTCAGAGAAAATGACATTTCTGCTATGTCCACATATGTAGGACACGGAGGTGCCCTATCAACGGAAGTATATGATTGGCTGCTCAATCTTGAAAGACGCTTTTTTAAATACTGAAACAGGCTTTTCAGTATTATTCGTGGGGATCCAGTGTCCCATTTTGAAGATGGAAAAATAACCACTATTTTTGGTAAATTTAGACTAGAAACACAGTCCGCTTAAACTGTAAGCACCAAATCGTTAACTATATATTTTGTAAAATAAGTTATTCTTGCTTAAATAAATTCCAAGAGTGGTTTTTAATTGCAAGAAAGACGTTTTTTTATTTTATACTTATTGTAATCTAATTAGAGGAAGGAAAAAATATAATTGCAATTGTTTGTAATTTTTGTCTTATTAAAGTCAGCATATCTGTGAGAAATTATCTTTTTATAGCAATATTACATTATCGTAGCCATAATGCCACTACTAAAATATCCGAATATAAAATCGGGTACATGATAAATTATATTTCGCATCTAATATATAAAATTTAGTAGCCGACGTTTTAAAACAATATGTATTTTATATTTATCTGAATTTTAGATCCAAAATAGAAATCTCTGGAGATGATATGCTTAAACTGCCAATTTTAAGTTGTGAGTGTCTCATACGAGTTGCACAGTATTATAACACTTAAGTGAATTTGTATTTAATGGATCCTTAGGCTTGAAACAAAAAAAAATTAGGGGTATGGGTATAATATTTCGGAAAAATCTAATATGCCATACAACATGTGCTTATTGGATTAAATGTATCATTTTTTCGTTTCGTCAATCTGTAGCTCGCTTGAATTCAAATTCAAATTCAAATTCTATGTACTTTATATTGAGTAAACCCGAAAAGTGCTAGAATTCCTTAATTTGTTACCCACTGCAATTAAGTTAATAACCTTGGGTGGTTCGAAAAGTTCGTTTGGTCTAAAAAAAAAATATTTACAAATATATATACAAAAAAAAAAACAATTATTTTAATCTATTATATAATCTTGCCCTTTTTTAGTAACTTCTTTCTACCTCTCTGAGAGATTTTTAATTCCTCTCTCATAATACATGGTTTTTCTAAAACAAAAATATTCAATTCGATTTTTTCACTTCCTTGTCGTTATGGAAATTCAAATACTTCAGGTGGTTGCTCAGACTGCGAAATATGTGATAGTCGGACGGGGCGAGGTCTGGGGAGTACAGTGGGTGAGGTAAAACTTCCCATCCAAGCTCTGACAGTCTCTGGCGGGTCCGCAAGGCAGAGTGAGGGCGGGCGTTGTCATGATGGAAGATGACGTCTCGCCGATTGATGAGCCTCAGCCGTTTTTTCCCAATGCCGTCTTCAATTTATCTAATTGTGCGAAATAGTAGTCCTCATTAATCGTTTGATTTGTTGGGAAAAGCTAAAAAAAGACTACCCCTTTGACATTCCCCCATATCGACAATATTACCTTCCTGGGGTGAAGGCCAGCTTTAAAAGTGGTTTGAGGGAGTTCATTTGGTTTCTCCCATGACCATTTACGTATTACATTCTTGTAGACTATTCATTGTTATCTCCTATCCTTAGATTATCGTAGACGTCAACGCGATTCAGGCGGTTAGCCTCGGAGAAAGAGCCAACCACACACAGAGGTTGCTCACAAATCCGATCTCTTTTATGACTCCGTGCACAGTTGAGACTAATTTTTGTATTATTTCAAATATTTCGCTAACTGTTGCACGAGGATTAATAATAATTAAATTTCTCATCTCCTCGGAAACAATTTCTTCCGTAGAAAATCTTTTAAACCATTTCTGGCAAGTTCTTTCATTTGGTCCGCTTTCTTTATAAACAGACTTTATTTTTCGGCCAGCTTCAACAGCCGTTTTTCCTTTTCGGAAATAATACAGCATAATATGCCTAAAATGCTTTTTTTCGCTCATTTTTTCCACTTTTTAGAACCTCACGACTAGAACGAGAACACAAGTAAACAATTGTAAACAGTTTAGAGAAGGGGTGGAAGGAAGTTATGATTGTGTTTGAAGGAACTCTACGTCATGAGAAGCGACGTATGGTGAACTAACGAGTTAACCGAACGAACTTTCCAAACAACCCAATATATAACGTTTAAGCGTATAGACCTCGCTTTTATTTATATAGTATTTTTCAACTTTCTGTCAAATATATTGTGTTAATATACGTTAACAATAGTCATCCATTTTCAATATGATTTGGTATACCAACCTGAGATTAAATGATTTATCTTACCTATCATCGACACCAACAGTAATGGCTTGCGCCCATAGTGATCTGACCACGATCCAATGAAGACACCGCAAAACGCCGGCACTATGCTCTCCAATACCGTTCGAATCATAAACAAATTAGCCACATATGGCTGCACTTCGGTTTCGATTTCCTATTTGAACACGAAACAAAAACAAAAAAACCAAAAAAAAAGAGGAAGCAAACAAACACAATGGCTCAAGTGCGAATTCGTTGAAATTAAATAATGTCATAAACAATTTCACCTGTAAATAACCGCTGACATTTTTTGTTCCCAACTGCAGGCAGTCGCTCGCATTGTACTGGAATATCGTCGTGCAAGCCTGATATATAATTTCGTTTTTCATTATAGTGCCTAGATTTTAAAATTTCCATGGGGTTCGAGAGGGGGAAAGTGAAAATAAAAAGAGAAATCGCGCATAGAAATTGTTTGAGATCGTGATAATTTTCCAAATGTTTAGTGTTAAAATTACAGTAGTTTATTATGGGAATACAATCAATCAGTCAATCAATCAATACAATTAGATGGCATCAATCGATGTTGCCAGCAATTTACCTGATAAACTGTGGGAGAAGACCAGAATGAAAACAATGGGTTCTATATAAAACATATGGAAAAATTGCTGCCATTGCATCTGTCTGAGACGCGTTGCCATTGAAGAGGCCAAAGATGTTTCCACCATTTTTGTTGTTGTTATTATCCTTATAATTATTATCGCTTATTGAACATTATTATCGCACTATTGTATTGTATGAATAACTATTCGCCTTTTTGTCGCGGATTAGTGAATAATTGCCGGCTTCTTTGTTCCAAATGTGTGGCCGTTACGAAATCATCACCCCGTTCAACGTCGGAGAGTTTTACACTTTTGTCAAGTTTCCGCTACAAAATCTTTGTTTCAACTGATGAAACTTGCAACTGTGACTTTGTTGTTAACTCCTCCACACTTTAGTTAAGGGTTTTGTTGCCATTTGTTGTTATTTTTTTTATCGACAATTATAAAAGATTGCATGTATGGATTTGTGTGTTGTCCCGAGTGCCTACTATTGCTGCTGCTGCTGTTGTTGTCAACGATCTGGAACTCAAAACCGATGATTTGAATTTTACTCTGTCGATGGCACTTTTTCGTATTCAATTCGGACAATTTGTTCACTTCTAAATTGCATACACAAATATTATCGCTATTAGTTGTTTGTACGTTACTGCTCCATTTGCTAATACGGCATTACTTCTATTAATATAAATTTCATACGGCTAAATTAAATTATTCGATGGTTTTTGTTTTTGCCTTTCATATACTTCGTAACTAGAAAGTTGTTCGTTTTTGAATACACACATTTGTGACCCTGTAAACATGTCGTTTGAAACTTGTGGCAAACTGAATTGAACGTAAGTTTAACTTGTCCCAAATTCGCAAGTTTTGTAATTTGCTTGTTTATCTGTAGTATTCAATCTGGCTTGTAGATCCCCGCTCGTATACAACAATTAGATTGAATCCGTTCAATATTTTATTGGAGATGCGTAACTGTTTTGCTTGACTTATGACGTCACGAACCGGTGCGCGGATGTGACTTCCAAGCATTAAGTCAAGTAGTTTGTAAGAGGAATTGCTTTGGTCTAGACTTGTTGTTGATCAAAGTCACGTTTATATGCGAAATATTTGCAACAGATTAAAAACAGAAAATATCGTTTATGTATCGGAAGTAAAATAGCACAGCACGGTCGTTATCACGTGTGACAAAAGTCATTTTGAGAACATTTCAAGATTTCATTTTAAAACAGAAGTGGAATTTACACTCAACGAATTTTAAACATGTTATGTTACCCTACGCCGGAGGGAAAATATACTAATTATACAAATGCGTTAAAAACCAATTTCTATTTTTGGTACAACTATAATTATTAAAACGTGGCCATACACTCCTCATAAAGGTTGGATGAACGATGCCCAGTTCAATAAGGTCATGACTTAAATGGCGACTACACAGCAGAAAAGAAATCGAACAATTCATTCATATTCACTTGTTTCGAAAGTCTGGTCATTCTACAGGGTGGCGCAAAACTAACGTTAAAAATTTGATCAGTGAAAGATTTGATCTAAGAAAAGTTATGGGAAATGCTTTGGAAAGAGCACGTCAGGTAGAAGCAAACAATGGACATCATTTGGAAGATATTATCTTTAAAACATGAAGTGAACATATTTGCAAACTATACTCTAAATTTAAAAAATGCCAACGTTAAACTAAAGCAGAAAGAAAAAAGTTATACATTGAATAAATCTTAACGTTACTTATGCGCCACCCTATATATGTGCGTCGGTTATCGGGTACATTGTCGAGCTGACACGTAACTGTGTTTCGATGCCCTTGTTTAGATTGAAGCCAGATGATGCCGACATTTTCTGTTACGGATGCTGGGTTTATATATTTATATATCTTAGGAAATGTTTTTACCCCGAAAACTCTCGGATAAAACAATATATTTGTGTCATAAACTAGGATTCTGCACTGTATAATAAGACAGAAGATAGGAATAGTGTCTGGTGCAGTTGTCCTTCGGGAGAGACTGTAGTCATTAAATTAAGAAGGCCCAAAGAGATTAGATTGAATAAATTTCCGTCCTTCACATATCATACGCCACACAACCCTATTAGCTCTGGGTAAAAGACGTATAGACGCGATAGTTGGTATACATAGTTGGATCATTTTCTTTTTAATACATGGCGTTTATATATAAACTGAGGTAAATCCTGTTCAGCAAAGGATTCAAGCTCAGCTCATCGTCATCATTAGCCTTAAGGGTCGCTAAACTCGATTTTCGTCATAGTGCTATATGTTGTCGAAATACGATTATGTAAAAATGCTGAAATTAAAGACGAAATTGCCTTTCAAGAATACTCGTACATTTGTTGTTCTCTATACATTTTCCTCAGTTTTTGTTTCTAACAAAAGGTTATTGAACGCCAACATTATTTTGGAAACTCTCATATGATCTGTATTCAAGCTCTATTGTCAATCAATTGTTCTAACGCTTTATGTCCAAATTTAAATAGAAGCTTTAAAGTAGTAATTTGGTCTTCCGCATGCACTTTGCGCAATCTGGTGGTGCGTTTAAGTTTCAAAATATCCAATGTAAAACGAAATTGGTCGATTATATGAATTGAATGAACTCGTTGAAAAATATAAGACAATCTAATGACAATAATAGCCTACCAACGAATTGAACACGAGGACGCGACAGATGTAGGGTGAAATTTAATAGGCTGAATTGAATATTTCCAGTAAATGTTATAACTACGTTCTAGTTCAAGGCGTGCGCCTGAGTGTTCGTGTGTGCATTCCACCGTATCACACTTATAGATGTTCTGTTACCATAAAAATTAAATTAATTTTTGCTACTGGAAAAATGTGTTGAAATAAGAAAAGGTATTTGTACAAATTCCTTCAACTTTTCTCGTTACTGAATGGATAAACGCAATTTTGCACTTTTTCCACTTCTTTTTTTCAGGTAAACTAATTCTACAAGTTTGCGAAGAAAACAAAAATTGATTTTACGTGGAAATAACCGATTTAGCTTCTGAATGGCATGAATTCATTCTAAAATAATAAATTAAATCACACTTTCATTAACGGCAAGTTCGTTTTAGCATTTATTTATATATAACAAATATACATGTAATATGATGAGTATTTAAAATTAATTTCTTACTTAAGGATACTTTTGTTTTTTGCGTAAAATTATTCTGCGAAATAAAAAAATAGAAAAAAATTGAATATAGCTTTAGTAAGTACTAGATGCTGTGTAATGAAGCAATCAGTACAGAAATTTGAAATTTCAACCTCCAACCCTATATCCTTTTGCCAAAATTTAACAGAATTGTTTTGTTTTATACATTAAGGCAATGATCTAAAATATTTAATATTTAATTTTCGGGAAATTTCAATCATGGAAAAGTGTTTAAGACAACATTATCGTATTCAAAGCCTATATAGGTCTAATGACGATATTGAAGGTGGCTACATAACATTAAGATTGACATGAATTTTAATTTACGGGCGAAAAAATGATTTCAGTCAGCCCTACCGTTTTGTACTCGTATGTAAGTAAAGAAACAGACATAGTTAACTAGTCCAGTTACAGTCATTGGCTAAGATTTGCGAAAGGCCCATACTAAGATCGTTCTTGTGGAAAATGTTTTCGACTACATTTTCGATTCATGCTACTTCCCCAAAGTCGTTGAAGCACAAACGTTTCCTCACAGCGCGAGTGAAGTTGTTTCTCCACAAAGTAATTAATATCTACATTCTTCTGCTGTTTTTTTTTTTTTTTTTTTTTTTTTCAGAAAAAAATAGTTTACGGTGTAAGTTTAGGGTGAAAAAAATGTTTTTCGTTTTAGGCATGAGGGGAAATTATATAGAAAGAATTTTTTGGATGCAAAACGTGACCTGAGTTGCGAAGAAATAATTAAAATCTTTACAACATTATTCAAAAAGTCTTTATAACATTATCCCCGAAATGTGTTTGTACTATGGAGTCTGAAGATACAACCAATAACCCGAATATCACTATTTGTATTAAACGATACCAACTGTTAGATTTGGGCAAACTGAAAATGAATCAAGCGGACCAATTTTAAATAATAAGAAAAAAACAATTTTTGATAAATCCAGCATTTTGTATGAGATATTACAGAAGGACTGTGGGTAGCACGTTCAGTATCAGTTCTTAACGAGAGTTTAGGAAAATATTACAGAGCTTAAAGCTTTAATGGATTCATGCAACCATTTCAACAGTTACGGTAAAAACAATAATTAAAGTAATTTATGTTAAATCTGTCAGCCGACCAGCCAGCAAAGAAGACAGACGGACATGTTTTATGCGTTTTAGAGAATTGAATTCCGTGCCTGAAACGTTACATCTTTCTTGCGTCAAATGCTGCACTAAAAAAAAAAAAACTTTTCTAAACTAAAAACTTTTTTCTTATTAAAAAAAATAAATTTTTCATACATTTAGTTTCTACATTTTCTAGAAAGGGACTAAACATAAATATTGATGTCTTATTTAAATTTATGAAACATATGTTTAAGATCAATTAATTAAAAAAAAAAATGAATTCATACCCACTTCAATTTATGAACTAATTTTAAGGAAAAATATAAACTGAATTTTAGTAAAAAAAATCGTTAGTGCTATATGAATTAAAATTTTCCTCAATTTTAGTTGATTTTTCTTTAAAAATAATTCTTTTCTTTTTGTTTTGAATGCATGCCTATGGGTGGCAATATAAAGAGTTCAAAAACTATAAAAATTTTGTTCCAATTCTTTTTTGATAGATAAAATACTTCAGATCGATTATAAAAAACATCTATTCGGGAACGACAAATAATCGTTACTTTTTTAGTTTCACCCAAAACAACAAAAAAATTAAAACTGAATATTAATTAATATTATTACTTATTTAATTTTATTTAGTGCTCACATACAAGAATATTGATTACTTTTGAAGTTCATTTTAATTATTCTTTTGTTTTAAGTTTTATTTTATTCAGTATGAATGAAAAAACATAAAGACTCTTCTCAAGTTTTATATTTTTGCTCGAAATTTTGCTCATTTACGAGTATACAATTTATGATTTTTTTTTCACTTTTATATCGCAAAACAATTTGTGAGCTTGATGCAACCAAGTTGATATTGCAAATTAATATAGCCAAATTTATGAGTTATATTTCCAAACTTTTTATTATAAAAACTGTTCATTTAACAGGTATAGCAAAATATCAAGGTGCCGGGTATATTGAAATCCTCCAAACTGTTTAATTTGGACGATTCGTTTGTCCAAACTTGTTTTTTTTTATTGCAGAAATTGTAGATTTGATCGAAGTATACGATGTATAGGCTAAACATTGCATACCATTTCTATAACACACCGAATCGATATATTCAAGTATAGACCTCAATTAAATGTCCTGCAAAAATAGTACATTTCGAAATTCACTGTTCAATAATTGTAGTGGACTTTTTGATTTATTTTTAAGGACATCCGATAACCGGTACTTATATAGTGGAACAGGATATCGTCTCAATAGCATATTAAAGTTCATCGTTTGTCACCAGCGAAAGACGAAAAATTTTAAGACAATAGATATAGGGACAAGATTAAAACGCATCTAGTCGTCTAGGTTAATATAAAGTTCTATATGACACACTTTCTAAACCAAGCAGAAATTTAGTATGGCTTAGCATTTGGAATAAATTAGAGAACGTTTCAATAGCTTATTAAAGTTAGTTAATAGTCAACTACTCAAGTTTGCCCACATAATTATATCCAATATTAACCGTTAAAATGTGAATATGAAAGACTAACCATCCACAACAACCGGTGTGGCAAATTTATCGCATATTCAAAAAACACGCTTCATATGAGTTTCATTTGAAACAGATACAAATTACTTTGATTACATATCATACGAGGCAATATACGCAGGGGCTAACCTAACATTACAAACTTTTAGCCATCCCGGATTAAATTCCCAAGCAAATGGAAAAGGAATTAGAAAAATTTAATGTTAATTCCCGCCCGGGAAACCCCGGCAACCATTCTGTAACGAAGCTGACGTTCGTGGAACCAAAAAAAAAAAAAATTAAAATAGAGTAGAAAAGCCTCTTTGAACACTTCCTTATAGAATTTGTTGTTCTAAACTCTCATAACCAAAACGGGGACAAGATGAAATTACTTTCTTATTTTGATTGAAAGAAAATTCAAACCTCGTTAAGTTTTCTGTTTATAAATTCCGGCAAAAATTATCAAAAATTATCCGATGCACAATGAAATGGAGTTTACACACTTTAGTTACTTACAAAATGAGACAAATTGCCAAGATAAAAATGTTTGCACTGATGATATTAAAGAAACCTGGAAATGTGGTCAGTGTTGCTCTGTAAACCAAAGTATACAAAGGCGAAGCCACAAATGGCATAAACGCTTGTATAGCACTTGTGAATGAAAATATTTTTCCTAGAAATAAACGATAAATAATTATTATAACAAATAATCTCTATACCTTTGTCACCGCATTTACCCAACTCATTGGCAGGTAATAGATTCGTCAGAATTGTTCGTAACATAGGATTGACTATGGACTTGAGGACACCCAGCATTATGGCTATGTACAATTGCCAATTGATGGCTGCAAAACCTTTCATTAAACTACTGCTGGACTGAGACAGCAAACCCAGTATGGCTACACTCAGCAGTTGCAATTTTAGAGCCTAAAAAAAAAGAATAATATTCGTTTTAACAACGCTCAGACAAAAATTGGTATTCCATACGATTACCTTCCTTAGCAGCCATATTCCAGCAATGTTGCCCAGAATGGGTATTAATATGCTGACAGTCTCGTAGGTCGTAAAATCTTTAACGGTCCATTGGAATTTCTCACGCACGAATAAGTAGAAAACAGTCACGGAGCCCTCTGTAATCATTAAACACAAAAAAAAAACAAAATAAAATCATAGTTTTATCTACTATTTTGCACTTGCCATCACCCGCACTTACCCACGACAAAAGCGCACGTTAGCAAACAGGCCACAATTAATAATATAACCGATCTCGCTTCATGGTCGCGTCTTTGGAAACAAGTACCATATAGAGCTCGTATGTGATCTATATCAAGCAATCTTCTGTAAGTATTTTCTTGCTGTTGTTGTGGTTGGCTGTTAGTGGTTTCATTGTTCTCGGGATTATCGTTTATGGTTGGGTGCGAGTTTAAACTTTCAGGTATTATAAATATCACAACTAAAGTGACGCATAATATGCTTACGGCCGATATCAGGAAGATCAATGTGGAGGAACCATATGCCTCGTAAATGTATCCGGAAGAAAATGATCCCATCATTAGTCCGATATAAATGACTATTTCATACAAGGTCATTCTAAAATAAGACCAATAGAACAGGTAGCTATGGTGGCTAATCTAACCCCGCAGAAATATTGAATGCTTGCAAATGATGGTAAATAGTTAATAAATGAACATATAGAGAATTAAAGCATTTAAAAATATTATGATTATCAATTACACAGTTCAGCGGAATATAACATATTGACGTTTCCCAAACTTTCAATATGGTTACTGATATATCTTAATACAGGGTGGCGCAATAGAACGTGCATATTTAAAAAATATATTAAAAAATAAATACAAAAGATATGGTTAAAATAAATTTAAGGCATTGTAGAGTAATAAATGGAGTTTATTTTTTAAATATAACATCATCTAAATGGTGACTCTCTCTACGACGGCACTCCTCTAACCGCTAACGGAAATTATTGAAAACTTTCTTCAGTAATACTGGTGTAATGGCTGCCATTTCACCATGGATATTCTCCTTGAGCTGAACGATGTTTCTTGAATTATTACTGTAGACTTTGTGTTTGAGGTATCCCCACAAAGAAAAGTCAAGAGGCGTCAAGTCTGGACTACGTGGGGGCCATGGGATATCACCTCTTTTCGAAATCAGTCTGCCAGGGAACATCTGCTTCACCACCGCCATGGAGTCATTTGATGTGAGACAGGTAGGTCCATCTTGTTGGAACCAAGTTCTGGAATTCACTATTCTTGAACTCTCAATTTCTGGAGCCAAAAATCCGTCCAACATCTCAACATAGCGTTCCGAATTAACCGTGACGTTTTGGCCCCGCACACTATGAAGTCGGACTCTTTCAATTCTTGTGTTAATTGCATCTTATATGGATGCAGTTTAAGATCCAATGTTAAAATTCGTTGCAAACTTCGTCGCGATAATTGTAAGACAGACGATCTCTTGCGAGTCGACATTTGTGGATTTCCTTGTACTGACTCCATAACTCTCTCAACATTGTCTTCGGTCCTAAATGTTCTTAGGCGACCATTTGCTTGTGGTTTAAATGTTGAACCGGTCTCTTGGAAACGCTTTACCCATATTTTAATTAAATTAGCACTCGGAGCTTCATTAATTCGCCGTAGTCCATATTCAACACAATATAGTCGCCTAGTAGCAATATATGAACGAGAGTTCTCGTAAAATGCGCGCACGCAAAATGCGTGACGCTTCCCGTCGAAGTGATTCATAGCAACAAAAACTCCATGAGCCCGCCAACCCAACGATGTATGCGTATATGTATTCAGTTCCGTTTCGGTTTTGATATTATTAATTTGTCAAAAGTTCATTAGAAGTCAATTTCTACTCCACATTCAAAACAAGCATTCACTTCATACATTGATTCGTTTCTTGTCCTAAGCGAAGATAGAAACTCACATTGATTCGGCTTCGTCACCAAAACATAATGAAACAGACATTTTAATTCGAGAACATAAAAGGAATGTGTATTTTTACGCAGATTCGTTTCTTAATCTGAATTGGAATTAAAATCTGAAGTAATTTCTTTTCTTGTCAGAGAAAAAGGCCTGGAGCTAAATTCTGTAACGCAATAATGCTTCAACTAATTTGAATATTGAATTTACGTTACCAGGTTCTAAGAGATTTTTGACAGCTATTTAAGAGTTTTGCCGGTTTCTTTGTTAATTCAAATGACCGAATAACTGAATCAGAATCAAAGTTGTTGCTAATTCCGTTTTGAGTATATGGCACACAATCGAAATTGCTTGCAGTTTCATTTGTGGGTATGAACAAGAAATATAATTTAATACAACTTTGGTACGATAGTCGGAATCGGAATCAAAAATTCATATTCGGATGCAAGAGAGTGAAACAAATCACAACTATGCTCGTGTTTTATTTCGTTTTTGTTTCGCTTCCTAGTCATATTCGCTAGGAAATTTTAATAGGTACGTCTGATTTACGCTTTTTTATAAGCTTCGACCCCACAATGACTCTAAAATGTAATACGCTCGTGTGCAGGAACCATATGTAGTACACTTATTATAAAATCTTTTTGAAACTTTCTTCAAATTCGTTTAGCGCTGGTAATTTCTGAGATACCAGGCTTTGAAATATTACATATTGTGGGTATATTCCAGATACTACAACAGAACTTTAAAGCAGAAATCATAACGGTTACAAAACTATAATTTGACCTACATAATGTTGTCCAAAATTTAACAGGCTTCTTTTATAATTTGCACATTAGGACAACGATCTTAAATATGTCATAAGAAAGTTTTTAGTGTTTAACTTCCTGAATAACCTTAATGTAAAGAAATTCATAAGTCGTGTTATACTCCGTGAAATATTTCAGGTTAATGGAGTTTAAAAAATTGTCTTTTATAGACATAATGTAATTTTTGTAAAAATCGCCATTTCGTATGGGAGAAGCCTGAAAGAGCGTAGTTTATTCGTCCTATTACAGTCCTCAACTAAGAACA
Source organism: Philornis downsi (assembly GCA_019455685.1). NCBI lineage: Eukaryota > Metazoa > Arthropoda > Insecta > Diptera > Muscidae > Philornis > Philornis downsi. The sequence continues at coordinate 4,372,733 of JAHXMU010000057.1, read as the reverse complement.
CCATATCCTTTTTTATGTTTCAGGATATTTTTTTATCGACATTTCAAAAATTGTTATAAATATACATATACTCGTATATTGAAATATACGGTCATTTGTTTGAGGGTGCCGAAAAGGTCGGAAAATTTATTTTGCTATCACTAGCTCTATAATTTAGAGTTAATGTATAATTAATTAATTAATGTATAATTAACTGTAATAATTCTAAATTATAGCGGAAATTGTGACTTACAAATTCACAATTTGGAATGTCCGGTATAACGATTCCAAATATAAGATGTAAAAGTGATTTATGCCGAATCTACCATTTTGTACGGGAGTTTAAAAAAAAACGCACAATCGCAATCGCAAAAATGTTGTAGAGATTTGGAAGATGCGTGTTGGCATTGCAATAGTTATGATAAAAATGGAATCTTAAAGTTTAAGGGGTTTAGGGCTTAGGCCTTGGAGTTATACTAATAATTAAGCCAAACAAAATATTACCAAATTTACTGTGAATTTGGTCTACCAACTCCATATTATATGTGAAAAAATGATTTTTGTCAAACTCACTTCTTTGTATGTGGTGTACCAGAATGGGGTTGGTTAGCTCGTGCGTCTATAGGTATATTTTAACAATTATGATAAGAACAATATTTAGGGTTTAGAAGAGATGAGAAAAAGCGTATTAAACGGTGCAAAATGTTAAAACTTGCTAAATTTTGCGTATATCTAGTGTATCAATTCCAAATTAAAGATGTAAAAGTGATTTAATTAAATATCTATCATTTTTTATGGGGGTAGATGAAAACCATTTTATCCATTTTCAAGTGGATATGAAAAGTTTCATCTTAAAATATTTAGAGCCTACCACATCTCCTGATGATATATATCCCTATGAGCAAGCTTTACGACGGTTATATTCTCCTCCAACTAACACTATGCCTTGCCAGTAATTTGACATCGAATTTCTGATAATTTACTTAGGGTGATCTTTAAACTGGAAAGGAATTTCCAAATTGGCAATAATTTTCGAAGAATTACATCGAAAAGTTCGAAGATAATTCTATTTTTGTCTACTTTGGAAGGCGATATTACTAGGCCGTGACACGAAACAACTATTTTTTTTTTTTTTTTTTTTTTTGAGCGTCGTTCACATTGTTGCAAATTTGTTTATTTTTTAATTTACAAATATATTGATTGGAACTAAAAACTGGAATCTGAACCGTCAATTTTGAAACTAAACCTAAAGTGGTAATTTTTTAATCTTCGGATATTAAAAGTTTCAATTCCGATTTGATTGAAAAAAGTTTTCAGTTTTTTTAACATTTACGTTATATGTCCCTTAACGCCTGTAAACTCCCAAATCAAAGCTTATGTGAATTTAAACCCTAAACTTTAGATTATAAATTAGGATGGCGGGAAATCAGTCTCATATACGATGCTATTTTTCGGTGCCCAATATTTCGTGGCTCCCTTCTTCGAGAAGTTTTTACACCTTTTAACAGTTGCAATTTCTTTTCATCATCTTTTCTTCTAAATATGAGAATATCTCGTGATAATTAACAACCTAGACCTATGACTGCCAGAAGGGATATAATGTGATCGGAACCAGGATTAAAGTACTTGTCCATGACATCAGGTCGGTTTCACTTTAATAAACCATAAGCTATTCAGAATTTCACATTACAATGCATCACAATATTGTCCAATATATACTTATTTCATAAAACTTACAATAAAACTGTGTGAAGGGACGAAATAAAAAAATAATGGATCACATTAGGTACATTATCCTTAACCGGATTATGGTACAAAAATTGGAGTAGGTGCCGTCGAAGGATTTGTTGGCTACAACATCATTAACAACTTTACACAGCATTCTAAGTGATGTTATAGTTAATGCTCAAAAATGAGTATAGAAAAGGCAAATTTTGTTATTTTGTAAATGTTTATATTTATAAAAATTTGCAAAAGTAATCTTCAGCAAATTAATATCTATGATAAATTTTGCAAACATACTAAACAATAAAAATAGCTATTAAGATCCCAAAATTGTCAAATCTTACAAGATGGATGTTTCTATCCTCTGTAAATTCCTAGCCCTTGTCAGTTATGCCAAACACTACTGCAAAATTTAGCATCGGTTCGGACCTATCCCGGTTCCATGTTTGAATCAACATAGATTTGTACGACGATCGAACTCACGTGTACTTTATAGGATTAGACGACTTTGTGTTTCGATGACCAGGGGGGTTTTCATATAATTTATAACAATTTGGTTTTAGTGAGGGCCCTAATCAACATACCTTAAATTGTTGAACAGTGTAGTGTTATTCTTTCCAATTTATAATACACTCATTTATTTGTCGTGGGAAGGACATTACCTGTATGGTCTTTCTTTGGCTGTAGAAACATCGGATATATAGCAAAAAGTTGCCACAGAATATGTGACACCATCTCCCAGTAGTGAAAGGGGTATTGTTGCCGTCAAATATAGCCAAGGACTGACATCTTTCGATTCGGATAAATAACTTATTAGACAGGTCACAGCATAGAATATAAAGTAACCTATAATTGCACAAAATCTGAAAATGTAATTGCTTCTTTCGAATAAAAAGTGTTAAGTTTTACCCATAAAAGATGCTATCAACAAAGGTTTGCGTCCAAATATATCGGACCAAGCGCCTACAAAAGAGCCACAAAGTGCTGGCACTACGCTTTGCAACAAGGAGTTAGTCATAAAGAAGACCGCCGTATATGGCTGGATTTCAGTTTCTATATTCTTGATGTGGCAAAATGAACAAATTTAACAAATGTCATTTAATAATAAACAAATACACTCTCTACCTTAATGTAGTCACTTGCATTTTTTGTGGACAATTTGCGACAGTCAGTGTTATTATATTGAAATATTGCCGTACATGTTTGAAATATGATTTGATTTTTCCACACAGTAACTGAAAGACCAGCAAACAAGAGTGTTACTATTTCTGTTAACGTCTACAATCCAAAGATCATACCAGACAAATTATAGGCAAAAACTAAGATTAAAACCACTGGTTCCACCAGATAAAAACGTAATCTGCGCCAAGTCCATTGAAACCCTCTTCTAGAATCCAATACAATCGGGTCCGTATCGTGATCTGTTGTGATTAAAGATGGTTTGTCATTACTGCCATCACTATGCCTGCGATATTTTACTAATAATGTACTTCGCTCAGTTGGACATTCTTCAATGTAATCCATTTAGTGCGATCAGCTTGTTCTCCATTCACGTTAAACAATGAACTGATTTCTCACATCCAGTACGTGCGTGGAATGGAGTGATAATCATGGAAGGAACTAAGCAAACTTACACTTGATGTGAGCAAATTTTATCTTCTTTAATATTCATTTATTGTTTATCTTTACGTTTTATTGGATGTGGGCATTGAGTCATGGTAGCAGCCAGGGCATAGCCAATGAAATGATTCAATCTAAGTTTGTTTGTTGGTTTAGCTACTTTCCTGAAAAGTGAATTCAAGTTTTTGTATACATATGTGCGACTTCTGTAAGAATTCTGTATGCTTTCTCGAAAAATAGAAAAATCCCCTTGCTATCAAAATTAATAAGATTCCCGTTTGGATGTTCCAAAAAGAAATTGATAATCTACATAGGAATTAAAATATTATTTGCGAGATGAGTGAATTTGCATAAACATTAGGAATAGAGGTCGCGGTGACAGTAATACATGTCAAATTTTGGCTTCATATCTAACAAGTCGAAGAAATGTTGCAAATGCATTGATGTTACCACACATATGTTTTTCACTGGATTATTTTCTGTAAATGCAATATCTAGAAAAGCAGTATAAAACAATTAATGTCTGAGACCATCGTAAACAATTTACGCTATCCACAGGCTTTTTGAAAATTTTACCTAGTTTCGAAAACAACAACTTTTAGACATAAAGGAAGCTAACGCATATTACACAGTACAACAGCCAAAAATGTTTTACGATTCCTGAAACTATGCGGAAATGAAATAGTAACTGTTTCATATCGCTGTCTTATAGAAATTATGTCTGTCTTATACAAATTATGTACATTGTATTATTGTACAACAATTAAAAGTATGAAATAAATAAAATTACAAAATAGACGTATAAAATAAATTAAGTTAAGAGAACGCCAATTTACCTTTTTGGATATTTGAAAATCCATATTCTATGAATCCATAATATTAACAAACTTTTGCTAAATGTACAAAAATGCTGTTGCATAGCATATGCCGCAATCAAGATCCAGATCTTTACAATCCAGTTCTTCTTACATATATGACTCAAAATAAGAATTGTTAATCATATTGAGTATACTCGTATAACGTTCAAGGCATATGCTATGCTGCGTTTTATTAAAAGAAATACTGAAGATTTTAAAGATCCTATTGCTAAAATCCTTATATCTTTCCTTTGTCAGTAAAAATTTACATATTTTTAGAATTAGAATTGTTGGAGTAGTATTTATTTTAATTTATGCATATTTTGATTTACTTAATAGTTTCGAATTGTAAAATTGTTAACTTGATTAATTAAAATGCTTCAACTACTAATAAAACAACAAAAAAAAAAACTTTTGCAATTTGAACTTATAGGTCAGTCAGTCATTCAATATTTATTTTTTCTCATTATTATTATTTTTAATATTCATTTAGTGCACTTTAATTGGAGCGTTATAAGTTAATAGTTACTAGTTAATTTATGTTATATTCTAAGTTATATTTTGTTTTTATTTATTTTTTTTTTATTAATTGCGGTAGTATTCATTTTATGCATTTTGTAATTTACTTAATATCGGTCAAATGGCTTTAAATTACAAGATTGTTAAATAAATGAAATGAATACTGTTCTTTAATATGTAATCCTTTTTATGTAATTCACTCAGATAGAATTGAAAGAATTCACAAGTTATTCTGCAAATTTGCCCAGTTTATGTCTTTAACTGGACTACGAAAATACTTACCTATGAAAGAACGCCTTGGCCTGCAATCGTTGAAGAATCACAGATCTTTTTTTCAATCATTTTTGTATTGAATATTTTAAATAAGGAAATAAATTGCACAGAATTATCCAACTTGGTTGATTTGCATTCTCCAGAATATTTATTTTATAAAACATTCACCGGTCAAATTATGGGAATAATGAACCAATTACAAAATGTCGAAAAGTTTGGAATAGTTTTTCTCCACTTTTGGATTTCCATTTAGATAAGAACTATTTTAAATGAAACTTACACACGATTTTTAATTAATGGGTATTAATAAAAAGTGTTTTGTATACTAGTCTGTAAATTTGTATATCAGTAGATTGAATAAATAAATAATAATAAATGAATCCGACGTCGCAAATATTTTCATAAAATAAAAACAGGTAGTTTTGATTTCTCTATTTAATATTTATTGAACCTACTGTGGGTGAACCAAACGTATTGTTATGATGCCCAGTATGTACTGATACTACAGATTTGATATGGTTAGAACGCCATGTGTACGTCAAGATTATATTTCAATACAATTATTTATCAAATTTGTCCTCATATTGCGAATGAAGTAAGGCAAGACAGACAAAGTTTTGATGTGTCTAAGTATGTCTGTTTTCCTGAATACTAAGTCATATGAACTCCCATGGCATGATAAGGATCTGAAAAGGATTACAAATCTGCGCGAAAAATTTTATATTTTTTGAGTCGGGAGAGTATGAGAGGCCACTTATATTTATGCATTACGAGTATAAACGCTAGCTCAATTACTTAGATACATCCAAACCATATTGGACATAAATTATATTAAGAAAGCAGCATTTTGAAATTTCTTTCACAACGACATAACAGCAACCATTCCATTAATATACCGTTGTGTATGCTTTTGCTATCATAATTGTGCCGAAACATCATGGTTTTTTCTGCAAGTTCTGTTACGGCAAATTTAATAGTATTTAGGGAGCACTGTGTATCAGTGTTAAAAAAAGGCGTTAAAATTGGGGCAATATGGCGCTTAACTTGCAATATATCGGCAACCTGGTTTGCATTTTCAAGAAACTCTCGCAACTGCTGCGTATGAACAGTGAATACAATGGCAATGCAGCGCACATTCAATGGAAACTTCAGCAAGAACCGCAATTGGATATGACGCATTCATACAAGTCCTGATACGGTGAAGGATGCCGCATTATGTCGAAGAAACGAAACAAGTCAACAAATCAGCTAACAAAAAACGCATATTATATTACTGAAAAAGTCTCAAAACGCACAGTCTCAAACTAGGCTTTAGATATCTTTTTTCTCTCTTTATATAAAAGCTCAAACTAAAATAAAAATTATTGCATAAAGTGTTATTTACAGAGCATATCAGAAGTGCAACTGGTAGTAATTACAGGCACAGAGTTTCTTAAGTTATAATTTGGTAAATAGTACATACGGGGCAAAAAGAAAGTATTTATTAACTTTAATAAATTGATTAAACTGCAGAAGGATTTTGCAACATTCAGTATAAATTCCACTTCATATTAATGGGTATTATGCGCTAATTTAAGATTGGTTTGCGGTTATTAGTGAGATACCCTTCCATACAAGTGGCCTTAATTTGGATAGCGTACAAATTTGGATAGAGTACAAATAAACGAAATTAATAGAAAAGTAATTATGTCTGTGTTATATAACAAAAGTTAGAACTAATGAGGAAATCTTTTTTTGAAATTTCGATATTCAAATGTCTCCAGAAAGATAATAAAAATACGTTAGGTCTGTTTTTAAATAGTTTTATTATTAGGATTAATTTGTTGCTGTTGTTCACATTCAAAAAAAACAACATTAATCAATAAAAACGTATATGTATGTGCTCGTGTACATGAATGTATGTAATATTTATTGTATGCAAATATCAATAACGTTCCGCTCTTCGTTCCTGATGTAGGATTTAGTAATGTTACTCTGATAGAGATTTCTTCTAGAACTTATGATTATAATAATACACGATTAACGTTTGCGTTTGTTGGCTAACAATCAAAAACTAACAAACAACAATAACTATTTGGTATCAACCGATGCTTGAGGGCAATTTAAGAATAAAGTAGTTTTGAATTCAAAATCCTTTGCATACAATAACAGCAGCTTGAAATTTTATTAAAAATAATTTATTTGTTATTGTTGTTGGCATGCAACAATAATAGAGTAGGCCTAAATGATAACTACTACAATATGACAAATGTTACGTTTATGATATTGCGCAAAACAATAGCTAAAATAAATAATAATTTAATATCAAACAAAAGAGAATGGAAGATGAATATTTGAAATCGATGCGTGGTTAAAAACAACAATAATAACTGGGTCATCATGTTTGCCTCTTGGTTAGAAAAGAAAACCTGAGTTAATTACAACTTTTTCTGATATGTTAAAAAACTAATTCCAAATTCAAAATGATACATTTTGGAAAAGAGAATAATTTTTTTTTTTTTTTGTAAAGCAATACTAATTCGAAAACATACATAAAACAATGAAGTTTTCTTCGGAAACTAAGGTGGTGCTAACTAAATTAAAATTTCTAAAATACAATAATAAAAAGCTTTTTTCAAATATCATGTAACTTTAGGAGAAAATTACTTATGCTTTTGTGCATGATTCATCAAATGATTTTAGAGCATCCATATTACTTTAGACTGGCTATCTAATCACAAACCGCATACATGAAAATGGGTTTGCAGGCTCGCGAGTAACGAAAGGTGACGATAGCTGTATTTGTTTAGGCCACAGCATCGGTGGAGCATTCTTCTTCTACCGTAATGTACAAACCTTCCTCTTCGTAGGCGGAGTCATGTTTGGCCAATATTCTGAGCAAAGGTCGAAGCTTTAGCCACCATTGGCTCTTAGGAATACGATGCCTAGGAAAGAAAAACACGGGATTGTGAAGTAACATTAAAACATTTTACTACAATAAATCGATGTTAAATAATATAACTAAACAAACAAATTGTTTTGCATGCCATGAATGAGGGGCTTCTTACATACAGGTTGTATGGATTCAGTTTTTAGATTAATGACGATTCCGAACATCAGTTTGAGAAGCTTTTACTAAACTAGTCAATTGCTCGACTCATCGAGATAACTGCCATTTAAAGAAATATTTGATCGTTGTATTGAGGACCGAACCCATTATCACATGCACTATAGTCGGGTGTTCTAACAATCGTACCAAAAACAACTAACACAATTGCTTGTTTTTAATACTGTTTTTGGAATTAAAAAAAATCTCTAAATTTATATCGAAAAATTAAATTTATGGAATTGAATGTGTGGAACCAAATGCCTGGGAAGATTACTTTTGGTCATGATTTTTTAGAATTTCGCCGTATAAGCTGATTTTAAATAGTTTACTTTTCTAAACTTACTCGAAATTAGTTTCTCCAATTAAATCGGCTAAAGGAGTGAATCTGTATTGACGTCTGACAATACCCAAGAGTACAGCGGACTCCTTGTTAGTACACTTAATTGTACCATCGGCCTGCTGATTTATTTTGAATTGTTGGGAGAACCAATCAACGCACTTGGCAGCCATTTTAGTACCCATGTTACGATCGAATGGTGTTGGAGAACCACCTTGTTGCATGTGACCTTTATGACAAAAATAAAAAAACAATACATTTTTAGATTACATCTGCCTGTATCCAAAGTTATTTGTTACTTACCCAAGATGTTCATGCGGCAAGAGAAAAGGCCCTTGCCTTCTTCAGAATACAAACGATAAATAAAATCGGTATTGTAGTTTTCAGATGCCTTCTCATTGCGCAAAATCAAACCACGTTGTACTCCTTCCGCCATCTTTGAAGCCATGTGATAGACATCTTGTTGCAAATCCTTAATAGAGAACTTTTCTTCAAAGATATAAGCGGCATCGGCACCACCGGCCAAACCAGCCAAAGTGGCCAAGTAACCACAATAGCCACCCATGGTTTCAATAACAAACACACGCCTCTTTGTACCTTGAGCAGATTGACGAATGCGATCGCAAATTTCTGTGATTTCATTGAGACCAGTATCGCAACCCAAGGAGAATTCAGTACCAGGTACATTGTTAGAAATAGTCGATGGAATAACTGCAAGTGGGATGCAGAATTCGGGATAGTTCGAACGTTGATCAGCTATTTGACCACATGCATGGTAGGCCTCAAAGCCACCAATGATCAAAAGACCCTGGATTTTGAACTCCTTGAGGCGAGAAGCAATTTCGTTGAATTTACATTCAGGCAAAGTACGTTTGGTGCCTAAGAAGGCGCCACCTTGACCAACCCAACCGGTGACGTCGGACCAGGTCATCTCCTTAATGTTGCCAGCAATCAAACCTTCAATACCATCATGAATACCGAATACGGTATCACCGCGATAAATGCAATTACGCACAAAACTGCGTACGGCAGCATTCATGCCACAAGCGGGAGCACCAATGTGCATAACAGCGAGACGAAAACCCTAAAAGGAGAATTTTAAGGTTTGAGGGCTGTCGGTTTGCTTGCTCAAAATATAGATACCTTGGGATTGCCTAACTATTGTTTTTAATGCAATATTAAAAGAAACGTTAACTAGGTAATATTATTGGGGTCAGTTTCAATTACAAATTTGTATTGGGAGAAACAAAAAAATCAAAATGGAAGAAATCAACTGAATAATGCGTTGGAAGCAAGCCTCGAATTGAATTTCAAAGAACATTCAACGCCACAAAATAATTATGAATAGAATTTACTTTTAGTACAGCATATAGGTGAACACAAGTTGAGGCCACGAATAATTTTCTTTGTTACTGGTTGTCACTCCCTTTAGATGTAATAACAATTTCTCAAAAATTGTAGGGGACTGTAACAAAGGCTTTATGAAAAGCATTTGAATCAGTTTAAACTGAGTTATACTTTTGATCGTATTTTAATACACTCTACATTCCGTTTTTGGAAAGTAAACAGCAATTCTACAATCAAATCTTGGAAATATTTTTAATTTATTCCGAGAATTCATTCTACAATTGATTGAACCCATAACGGTTGCATATAAATATTCTCAGTGAAATAATTGGTTTAGTAGAACGCATTACTGTTCCGCCAAATGCTCATAGAAGTCTATTCTTAAGTTGGCGAAGTCAGGCAGCGTCAATGATGATAAAATGGCCAGACAAAAAATATGCTCGTTCAAAGCATGCGTTCTGGGATTCCAGTAAAACCTCTCATAAAACATTTAATTATGTTTTTGTATAGTATATTATATGAATGCCATCAGATATACGTGTTTTTTTGGCTTCCTATATACAATTTCGAGTCTTTCTAAACAATATGAAATGTGAATCACAAGGAACCAAGGAGCTGCGTTGCAGCTCAGCGATCCACATTTTGTGACATTGAATGACATTCTTCCAATTTCAATTTCAGACCTGTGACATGCTTTGCAATGTATTTGTTATAGAATGGTGGGAAGCAATAAATGGTTGATTGATGCCAAATTAAGTAATCTCGATTTAAAACAAAAACAAATGTTGGAAAACATTAAGTAGATTTCGAATGTACTCAAATTAGGTCAATACGTATACCTTTCCATCATGTGCTGGCGGCTTCAAGCGCGTCAACATCTTGTACGTTTCCAAATTACGCGCAAATGAACGGCCGCGTAGTTGCACTGCCAATTCCCAGTTCTTCTCGGCCATAGCTTTAGCTACTGCTTGAGTACGTTCTACACATTCCATCAGGGGAACACGAACGGCTTGATTACCGTCCAAGGAAACAACGACCGGCACTGATTCAGGAGTAGCTTCCATTAAAGCCAAAGTGGCCTCAGCACCCATGCGACAGCCCAAAACACGATCAAAAGCACTGGGGTTACCGCCACGTTGAACATGGCCCAATACCGTAATACGAGTATCTTGTTGCAACTTATCAACGACAACTTTCTTAATGTCTTCAGCGGAGATGGCCTTGCCATCGCGATCAATGGCGCCCTCAGCAACAATAATGATGTTCAAGCGTTGTCCAGCAGTACGCTCCTACATGATTGAGAGATTGAAAAGGGTGATCGATTATAAGAAAGCAACGACATATGCTAAGCATTTTTGGTTACACATAATAACGTAATGAATTGAATTTAATATGAGAATATATGTACTTCATAATGTAAATCAAAGATCTGATAGATGGACAAAATGCATAGTTTAGTGAAGATATGCGTCAATATACTCGTATGAAATAAGAACACATCATTAGTCTTTTGCAATTGCATTTGACGTTGATGTTTACGTTCTATGATTACCGTTATAAACAACAAATTTTAACACAAACCCAGGAAGATATATGTACGAGAGTATATATAATTGTGCAATGTAATGAGTAGACCAACACCAAATGATAGGTTATGAAAAGCAGACAATGAAAAGAAAAGCATATACGATATTCAATAGGAAAATTATGATGAAATTAAAAGTGACATATGATGGTATTTAAATCATACTTTAAATCTACTCAAGTACTACCATGCTAATTGTTGTATCCACACATTATTTTAAGATATCCCACGAATGCATAATTTACACACTACCCTTGCATTAATACGAATTCTTTAAAAATCGATCGTAGTTAAGGTAAATGAAAGATTAACAAAACGACCACAAGTGACATATATACATTACAAGCACCCAGGAAAAATATTAATTCAGGCTACAGTCACAGCCATATTCAGTAGCACGGCCGTCGGAAACCCCTTTTCTAGATGTAATATAAAATTTTCACGAGTTTTTCTAACCTCTAGCAATTTATCACATAACTTTTTTTGCCATTCATCTGGGGCGGGATCTTCGGGTATAAACACAAAATCTGATTCAGAGGACATAGCAGCCTGAAGAGCTAAATAACTAAAAACATAATAGACAGTATTAAAGATGAATATGCAAACAGTAATACGTAACACGAAAATAAGACGGACAATGGCCCAATGAAGGATGTTGATTAGTTTTCAGCTTAAATTCTTATTTCAATACCAATGCCTAAGCTGATAGATGCTATAATCAGAGACTAAAAATCTCTAACTTATACTGCCCTCGTTTTGGGTGTCATCGACGACAGTACATATTAACCACTATGGGAGACATATAATTCGGCACACAAATAATTTATGTAATTGAAAAAGGACCAAACACATACAAGGCATATTAGTCATGTTTGTACTTTAAGTGTATTGAAATGTTAAATTGCCAGTAAAACATGGCAGTTTTACTAGCCGGTCTGATGTGGGTCACTTTTTGTGACCGAACAATTAATTAAAACTAAATTGTTCTGGTGAAATAAAATGTTGTTGTGTATGTGGTGCAAAACAATATGAAGGAATATGAAAGAGTGAAGATATGATTGACATTCAACGCTATTTACAAACAAAGCTATTTGGTCTGCAGACTTTTGCTGGACGGTTTAAATTAATTACAGCCAAAACAAAAATAAATTAATTTTTGTGAAAATAGTTTTTGAAAAAATTTAAGAAAAAAAAAAACATTAAAAAGTTAAGCAACATTAACAACAAATTGAAGTCTTGCCAAGCGTTGTTGTTAAAAACGCTTTCTATTTCGATTTTTATATTTTTTCTTGCCTGAATCAACTGATTGCAAAGGCTTTCAGGCCAATCGGATTTTGGAGGAGCTTCAGGAATGAAAATATAATCAGCTTCACATGATAAACCAGCTACAAGAGCCAAATAACTGTAAAAGAAAAGTGGGGAAAGAGACACAAAGAAAACAAAATGGATGATAAAACATACAACAATATCATTGCAAATTATTTATATCTTGTTTTTTTTTTTTGTTTTTGCGATATCTTTAAGGGTGGAAGAAAAAATACACAATTCAAAAGTGGCTACAGTTACGCATAACAACATTTCTTGACATTTGGACTCGGCATGGGGAAGAAGTTTTTTCTCACACATATACATGTGTGCCCATGCAATAATGATGGAAAATGTACAATTGGTAGACGTCGTTTTTCGTGGAGTAGAGAAAATCATTTAAGATGTTGGTAGAACTCACAAATGTTGTTTGGCTTTGTTTGTTAGTAAGAGCAGCAGTCGTTTGCAAATGAAATAAAAACTATTTAAAACTAAAGTATGTAACTCTATAAACCAATTCGTTGTATAGCCAATTGTTGTTTTTGTAATAGCAAACTAAAAAAACAAGGGTAAATTCAATTGTGGTACCTATACTAGACGTAGTAATACCAAAGCCATAGGTCTCTAACGTTACCATGACCTCTATGTTGTAATAAACAAATAAATCAAGCGCATTAAATATAAGTAATTTTCGTATTTTCTGTAAGGTATATGCTTTAAATATGAATTAAAGGTGAGTAGTAGTTCGATAAAGAAGTTTACACAAATATAGTGAGCAATTTTGTTTTACAGTATTTGGTATAAAATCTTGCCTGTATTAATTTATCGCAAAGTTTTTCTGGCCAATCATTAGGTGGTGGCGATTCGGGACAAAATACATAATCAGCCTCAGATACAATGCCAGTAACTACGGGTAAATAGCTGATGTGTAAAAATGTTAATTATTCGGAAAGGAATCTGCTGTCACAGCACTGATAGATAACTGCACTGAAATTTTGAAGCCAATCTCGTATTGATTTTAAATGGAATTTTGTATGATATCCAATCGGTAATGGTTGTAAATTTAGCTTAAATATTTTCTTTTTGCATGTGTTGCGTAAAATTAAAATCTATGCATATAAAGATAAAACATACAATAAAGGTTTAAAGGTTAAAAGACGCTAATTTCTTTGCAACCTACATCTCAAGTCTGTAGTAAGGAGTTTTGGAAGGGTAAAGATATTATAGGCAAATCTGTTAGTTTTTAATAGGCAATTTTTGTATAGTAGAAGCATTATTATCCCACACTTAATGCAAAAAAAAAATGTCATAAAGAAACCGATGGTGTTCGGCAGATTGTCTATTACACAAAACAGGAAAAAACGTAATATTATTCCACACCTTCCATCTGGCATGTTAATAAAGGTTCAACTACAGAAAATTTTTTTAAAAATCGTCGCCAAAAAACATATTTATTAAATAAAAACGACCATTTTCTTCATTAGTTTCTGGTAATAAGCTGGTTACGAGAAAAATTTGTTATATGAAATTAACTAGCAAAACTAGTTGCATATACAACATTTTAAAGATGGAGAAAACAAATGTTCGTGAAATAGTTAATAGTTCCGTGCTACTACTTTGTGAAGAAGTAAAGACGATCGAATCATAAGTTCGAAACTTATTCCATGTTATTTATGATACTAGGTTTTATGTGACAATATCGGAATCCATTTCACTGCTTTAACATAGGGTTGTTAGGTATAACTCCAAGTAAATACAACTGTGTAGTGCAATATGCGTTTTGAAATACTATTACAGTATTATTTGTAAATAGCTCTGTGATGGGCCTGGCTCATAACTAGTTCCACATTTGTAGATATGATACTGTTTCTTCCAAAGTCAATGCATCACAATGTTAATTTCTAAAGACCACGTTTATAAATAAGAACTAACTGTGTGACACAAAAATGCTAGTTCTAAACGAGGTTCAAAAGCATTATTTGTCTACCTAGGTAGTACCAGGTTTGAACCATTAGGCTTGAATCGACACTGTTTTAAATGGTTCAAAATGGATACCAAAGTGTCCCAATATTATAAGCTGCAGTCATTTTGGAATGGAACTAATCCCTAGTTTTATACACATAGCTCATATCGTATCATACATATCTAGCAAACCACTTAAAGAAATATGTGTGTATTTTTTGCGCAAATATTGCAGCACAAAATAGGCATAACATAAATTGTTATGTCTACACCTTTAACAAAATGGAGCAATGAAAGGCTCCTCTTAATAAGTACAATTTATTTTTCAACTCAAAGTACGTTTACGATGATAATGAACATTAAAACGACTATAGACAGTTTGCTTTTTTTTATCATATCAAGAATAGACCTAAACAAAGAAAGTTTACAGGAACATTGCAAATTTTAACGTTTGTGTCAGGAATGAAAATTCCACTAATGTAGAATATTCCTACATAAATCGATCTCTTTAATTTTGCTGAGCAAAGGCATTATAAAACTACACTATACATATATAGCTTATTTCTATTTAAGTCCGTGTTCCTATTAAACAACAGCCCCAACCAATAACACAAACAATTAGATCGTCGTACCTATTGTCCGTAAGTAATTGAAACGTAAAGAAGAGAAACAAAAAAAATGTTGATGGAAATTTAACACATTCAGGAGACTTTTTCATATCAAAACGGATCCTTTAAGCAATAAACCAGTTTGAGTATGTTTTAGCTTTTCATAGTATTATATTATATGAAACAGTGATAACTGCACTTGACATCACTTACCCACAATGTCTGCCCATTACTTCCATGATGAAAGTACGTTGATGAGAATAAGCAGTACTAACAATAGCATCAATAGCCTCAATAATACGGTGTAAAGCAGAATCGGTACCAATTGTCATGTCAGTACCACAGAAATCATTATCAATGGATCCGACCTAGATAAATTACGAAGAACAAATGCAATAAGTACATGTCCTTAAATAGATAGACGTTGACCTATTACTTACCATGCCAACGATATGCAAAACATTATATTTCTTCCTTTGCTCCTCAGTGATTTGACCCGTCTGTAGTAATTCATCCAACAACGAAGACCATTCTTGACGGAACAAATTGGCACCGGTCAGTGAACCATCACCACCAATGACGACCAAATTGGAAATGCCTCTATCAATGAGATTCTTGGCAGCCTTCAAACGACCGGCACGTTGACGGAAATCGGAACATCTGGCCGAACCAATAACGGTACCACCACGATGAATAATAGATGAGACAGAGGACCAGTTGGCTTCGACAATATTGTCGCCGCCATCTACCATGCCTTGGTAACCTTCGCGGATGAAGTAGGCCTACAAATTAAAAGAAAGAAGGGTATAAGTACCTTTTATTTAATGTAATGAATACTATAGAAATTCTTAAGGCTTTTTACCAATTTAAGTTAAAATTTCACTTTAGTTATTTCGTAAAAATACAACAGTATTACATAAATCATTAAAAAATAGAAAAGAAAATGAAGTTCAAATTAAACAAAACTTTGAACACGCAATAAAGAGAACTCTGTTCTAAACAGAATATTGGAAGTGCTGGTTTTTTCTGCTCGATGCCAGTCATATTGAATACTCTTAACTCAGGAGAGAATTTAACATACGGCTTGTTAACAATAAATGCAAAATAATTGTTCTACAACGATTTGAATGAACATACACCAAATTTTGATTCATGTAGATATTAATGAAAAAAGCATGTACTTTGTATCCCTTTCAATTATTCAGATAGATTTATTAACATTTATCTTTTATTTTTATATTCATATATTACAGTAATAAGCACGCTAATAACTAGTTTGAACTTGCTAACCCTTATTTGCATTTATTCAATTATCAATTCCGTGCTGCTAAAGTGTGAATTTAATAAAAACTGTCGAAGCAACTTACACTCACAATACACTTTAACCGTTGCGGCCAATAAATTCCTATTATAATGAAGCTGCCCAAATTATTACCGCTCTAAATAAATGAATTTCCTTCAAGTGTTGCTGTTTGTAAGCATAGCTGTGAAATTTTCAACAATGATAATAGACAATCTGGATAAGTACCTCTAAAGAAAAACTAACTACGCGATGTTAATGTCTTTGTTATCCCACACCACGACAATGATGAGGAGGATTTATGTCACTTTTTAATTAATGTGTACGCATGTGACTCGAGTGGGGGTTAACATCAACGTCGTTCCAATCGGAAATATATATACGAAAGCGAGTAATGGATTGTTTGCTCAAAATGGAAATAAATCAGACTACCTTTTATCTGAAATAAATAAAAATAAAAACGAACTAAAGCCTACTCAGTGAGGAAAGGCTCGGTACAGCCGAACAAATTTTTTTATTAGAAGCGACTGGTTTTATTACTGTTCGGTTTTTTATAAATAAAAAGACTGCGACTTGTTTGAAAATAATCCGGATTCATCCGTTTAAAGTATCTGTTGTCTGTCAATAACACTCGCAATATAAGAAAATAATAGAATTACTAGAAAATATTTCAAAAAACAGGAAATGATTTGTCCCTGTTATAGTTGAAATTAAAAAGGGGTACTTCTAAACTTATTTACTTTAAAACATTTGTTGCAATAACAAAAATTATGCAATAAAAATTTGAAGCAACATGAACTAGAAATGTTCCAGTATGAAAGTATGCCTTGCAATTAGTTTGCGTGTAAAAAACATTATTACATATATAACATTAACATATATTTATTATATAACATTAATTAATAACATTAGAAATAACATTTTAGAAATACTTCCATGCTGCTGGGCATCATATGCAAAATTCACTGTAATTAAAAATGTAGTAAAATTTTAAAAAGACAAAATTCGACAAGATTTACTCCCTCAACTAGGAATTTGTAGAATATCACTGAAATAGTAGTACTGTGTCGCTTACGAAAGTAAACGACAGCTAAACTACATGGATGACGTAAAATATTGATTTTGTCGTACCATAGACTATAGACTACTATAAACAAACATAAGACCAATTGCGTATTCCAATATAAACCTTCAAGAACACAATACCTAATTTTTATCAAATGTAAACAATATGTCGCGCACTCCACACTTCAGAATCAAACCCCGCGCTAAGCCCAATCAAAAGTTTACCGCCGTCTTTTCGACTAGGTGATAAACCAACGTTTTACAAGACCTAGAAATGCATATAATCTATTGATTACAGTTCAAGTCATCTAAATGGCATGCTAACACCGATACATCTTAGGAATGTAGGTAACATCTGTTGTAGAAAATATTTATGATATTAGGTTGGTTATCGTTGGCAATCCAAAAACTAGGATCCGATACTTTGGTTGATAAGCTGCTAAACTTAAAAAAAAAATTATATGATAACATGAAAGAACTGTATGAAACGAAGAACCTGGAATCTTAGGGCTCTTTACAGAGGATGTGCATCTATTCGGTTGCCTTGACAAATACATCCAGGGCATGCGATCCAGGAACTTTGCAGAAAAACTTGAATTCAGATATAGACTTGTAGCAGTTGAGAAACTTAGATCTCTTATCTCGCAGTTTATATATGTAAGCGACCGTATAATAACACTGTTCTTCAAAGCGAATGTTTTTCAATCAACATTAATCGGTGCACACGATCTGACAGAAGACTGGGAGATTTTAATGCCCAACCAGAAAGGAAAGTAACCAGGAAAAGATAAAATTGGACGTCGCTGCGATGTATATCCCCCGGGATAGTCACGGCCTGCTCTAACAAACTATCTCAATTACTATAACAATGTTCTTAATGTTCCTGACACATAGTGGACACATACCAAGTATCTTGGTATAAATCATTTAACAATAGTTTATAAGGGTGCAACATGTGGAAGATTAAAGCCTATTCTTTCTAAGTGATTTGTTCCTTATCAGAAAAATCGCGCATACCATCCTTATATTGGCGATAAAGCTGATGAAGACCTGACCAAGTTAGATATACTTGTGTGAGGTTTCTTTTAGAATGACACTGACTGACCAAAGTCTTCAGTAAAGGTAGCAACAGGCTATCGTGAGGCCTCTTCAACGCACCATTGAAGATGATTATGAAGACAACTGAATTTAATAACATATCCCCCTCTCGACGAACAAAAAAAAAACATCTACGCCTGATACTTGTCCTACCAGTCTTGGCATTAATCAGAATATATCGATTACAATAGCTAGGTTATATTGCTGTGCAAACGACTGTATTCTAATCGTCATTTAGGTAATTAAGTAAAATTGCAAGTTTGTTTTTCTTGTATAAAAAAAAAAAATTGCGCATAAATAATAATAGCATAAATCCTAGTAAAGATTACATATGTCGTTTTTTAAATGAACAGAAATCAATCAATCGACACATTTAATTCTAGAATCAATGACAACCGATGACAACCAAATGACAACCTTTAACACATTAAAAATATTCCAAACTATTTATGCTCTAATTCGATAGATTATTTGTAACACCATTTAACATGGCCAAGGGCCACGAAAATTTGCCATCGGTTAAACTAAAACAATATTTTTAAAAATTCTTTAAAAAAAGCAAAATTAGGCATGAATTGTATAAATCAAAATTGTTTGAAGTTTTCACTAAATCTGTGTTCGATTGCTTCTCAGTTTAATAGATGCTTTGTAATTCTACCATATCTTTAGAAACTTTAAGATTTTGTTATATGCATCTGTGAGGTCATAGAAAATAATTGTGAACTACCTAGAGCCGCGATTTTATTTTCAGATTCTCATCAAAACTGACATTTATATTCACTATTGTTATTAAATCACCAAGCAAAAACTTACAATTGTGCAGCAAATAGAAATTATAATGAAGAAAAACAACATGTTGTTCATAAAACGCGCTTATTACATCCCCAAGAATTAATTCCCTGGTGTGGTTTATCTTGTCGAATATTACTTTTCCAAGGAAGCCGTCAATGCAGAACGTAATGAAACATGATCATGGCATGAATTATGTATGTGACGGATTGCCAACGAAATTAAATAATTTCATGCATTCAGCGGCAATTGAAATCGTTCCGTTCTCAAATGTTATATTTTCCGTTTCGGTATTCTATTTGAAGACAATACTGCAAAACGGAACGGTGACGGAAAATTTTTGCAAGCGGACCTTGTATGAAAAATTCCCGAAATTGTCTAACTTCGCACTAATCAGAATTGATTTCGAATTGAACGATGTAAAGTTTCAAGGGGATGGATGGCGCAATCTAATTGTATGTGACGCAATCAACTTATTGAGGAAGTAGTTCAATGACTGCATCAATTCCGTGCGAAATATACACCAATATCTTGGTCAATATTGGACCATCTTCTTTGTATCATTCATTTACTAGAAAAACTCAACATAATTTAATAGAGCATTAAAAATATCTATTGTGGAAGTAACTATTTATAAAGTGCTGCCATTCTTTGTTTTGACATTCACGTAGTAATGTAGTGTTCAATTTTATTTGCCATTTCATTATTTATCGTAGATGGAAAGTGTTAATTCAAGTGCCACAACAATTCTTGGTGTTATTATAACGATACTGAGGCACCGCTGAAAAAAAATTAATGTAATGACCCGTTATTTCAATATACATACTTATACACCACTGTACTGGACCAGCGTTGGACCATTTGGTATTTTCCTGTCTAGGTATACATGTAAATTGATTTCTATCAAGTGATCCCTCTAACAGATCGACCTGAAGCGTTTAACCCTAATTGTAATAAAAGTTTGATAATCTTTCGGACCGGCTTTAGAGCGAGAGCAAAATTGTGTATCTATTAATTGTTGCCTCTACGTAATCCACCCTCCATAACTTTTCTACACGCATGCCATCATCCTCGTGTCAACTGGATGAACAATTTTATTCTTCCTAATGACGCAACTATCCTATTGAGTTATTATTGCACCATAAACAAATATCGCTAGAAATTTTTCAATTATCATGACATGTAAACACAAAATTCTCTCAATCACCTTCTGCTTTTCCTCTCAGATTGTTGTTCCGCACACAAGTAATGCAACGCTAATGGGAACACGCTGCTGCTGCATTATTGCTTAGCGCTGTCATCAACCGATAACGAAAAGCGAGAAAATGTGAAATTTTTGATAAATATATAAAACAAAATAAAGAATATAAACAATAAGAAGCATCAAATAGACTTGTGTACAAGAAGTAGCAGAAGCAGGAGGTGGCGATAATGGACACTGAACATAGTGATAGGGACGGAGGCAAAGACGTCTCTCTAACATATACTTATGTGTTTGGCACACAAAGTTTAACTAAGCGCGGAGAGATTATAGCTGTCGATGTCACTGAACAGACGGAATCCAAAAATAGATGTCAAATAAGAAACGAAAATATAAATTAGGAATCTTATCGTCCAATTAAAAGCGTACAAATTGAGGGCCATGAAATACAAATTTAAAGGTTAATTGCCTCCAAATTCT
The DNA here is from genome assembly GCA_019455685.1 of Philornis downsi. Taxonomy (NCBI): domain Eukaryota; kingdom Metazoa; phylum Arthropoda; class Insecta; order Diptera; family Muscidae; genus Philornis; species Philornis downsi. The sequence continues at coordinate 4,351,595 of JAHXMU010000057.1, read as the reverse complement.
TGTATAATTCTTATTTATACACTAACCTTGCAGCCTAAGTAGATGGCCATGCGAACACAAGCACGGACGGCGGCATTCATGCCCTGCGAGTCACCACCACTGGTGAATACGGCCAAGCCCTTGCCCTTATGGGCTCCGCGTTCAATGAAACGTTGCTTAACAGTTGTCGTAGCCATCGTGATTCACTAAGGAAACTCCTTTCTTTTGCACAAAACTAAAAGATGTTAAAGAGTATTCTTGGGACACAACGGTATTTATCACGCACACGCACTTTTGTATATACACTCGAACGAAGATGACCGTTGATGAAATTCAATTACGGCACTGTCCCTTTTCTGTTGTTGTATTTCTACAATTTTCTTCTGTTTCTACTTAAGGCAGAAATGCAGCTTCTATTGCGTCGACACTGGAAATATGAATGACTTGTTTTGTTATAGTACTTTATGAAATTCTCGTTTTCAAATATTTCTTAATTGCCCTCCGAAAAAACAGTGTCCCGTCTCTGTACGAACGAAGAGTTAAATACGTGTGTATGAGTGCGTTCAACCAAGGTGACACTAGAGTTTGGCGTTTCAAGGTGACCTCTGCCGATTCCGTTTGTGAATCTTGGCAATACCGTAAAAGTGCTACGACGGAACAATAACAGAAAATACCGAAAGTGAAATCTGAATGAATGTAGTTTAACACATCAGCTTATCTGACTGAAGGTTGCTTACTATTATCGCTGTAATCTGTAGTGAAGATTAGATTTTTTCAATTATTTCCACAAATCTTAATACAAATTACCATACTTTTACCGTATAGACTTGTAATTTTAATCAGCTGTCAATTATAAAACAGCTGTTTGTTTATTTGGCAGTTACTATTTTCTTTCTTTTCGCATTTCTTTCCTTGCACCTAACAGCATTTGTAATACTATCTGAATCTCAAATCGCTAATTATCCGACCTCTGTTTTTAATTTACAATATATCGCATTGCGATTGTATAATCAGACAAAAATTAGTTCAATTTCACTGTTTAGATTAATTCAAATTTTTGTTTACGTTTACTTCCCGTCAAAGCTTTGGTTTTTGTGAATGGATGGGGCCGGTACTACAGAGTTGTATTAGTTGTAAATTGCAGTAGCCGGATATCGATAGCAATTTGTATTAAGTCATCGCACAAATTTAAATATTACGAGCCGCTTTAATTAATTTATTATTTCGCTGTTTTTGTTAAGGCGCACTGAAAATTTTCGTTTTGTTCAGATACGCATCTTGCGTACATAAGAAAAGTAGAGAAGATTGTTTTATAGGCAAGTCAGGCATGTGTGTGGTTTAAGGTGCCTTGAGGATGTGTTGTATTTCTTTTGAGATATATCTTGAGTTCCGCATCTTGAAGTAATATTATCCGGATCACTCCGCAATGATGGAATTCGTTAGGTTTAGTAGATCTATTAGAAATCCACAGATTGTAATGCGGTTCACAAGTGTTTTCACAATCATTTGCAAAACCTCAACAACTACAAAATTGTTCATATTCAACACATTCGCATTATCCAGACGCTTTAATTTCTAATTTGACATATATTTGATGTTGATTGGGGAACCGATTTTTAAAAGTCACTACTAAAAGTAAACTCCGTGTATACAACACTTATATATTCTTTTTTTATTTTTAAATCTGTTTTTGTATGTATAACTGCCATTTTTGGTTTTCTTGCGTCACTATTATCTCCTGCAAATGTTATCGATAACAAATAGCTCTAACATTTTGATCTGCGGACAATGGTTCACGCTTAGGATTTGTTAAATCATCAACATGAAGCGGAAAGACCGATTTAATCCTTATTGTGGACAATTTCCTGAAACATGTATGGTAAAAATGTGATAAGTTGCTAGTGTGTCACCGCCTTAAAGTGGATAACTCATGAACACATGGATCTGACAGATTTACACCTATTTATAGGTAATTTGTTTAAACTTTCTATTTGAACGTTTACCAGTTTTCTCAAATTAGGTTACATCTGCCGGATTAATCCGTTAGTTTTCAACGAGGAGTAATATGTACAGCACTAATTTCTATAGTTCCTGATTTTGATTTTTATTACATTAAACCAAAATAATTGTTTATTCATTAATTTATTAATTAATGTTAATTATAATAGTTATTTGAGCTTAGTGGAAACTTAAAAAATCAGTTTATTATTCTTATTACTTAAATATTTGTTACGTGCACATACGCGCGGCACCGACTAGCTCATTGTGGTTCAAACAGGGCGGGTACCAACCCTCCATCTTAGGCCTGGGCACGAACACTAAAAAAACTGAAATACTGAAATGAACTGTTCAACTAACAACGCTATTACTTACAAAGTTCCTTCTAAGTTAGACTTTCATTTACGTCCAAAACAAAACTAACTTTTCTCCAAAATTTGCCTATCTTAATGAGCTCACTGAGGCGGATTTACCTTCAGCTATTGCGCCAATTACTCTAAAACAAATTAACTTTTGAACTTTGTAAGCCTATCACAAACAAACTAAAAACCATAAAAAAGAGCGAAAAATATATAAAACATGAAAAAACTAATAAATAAACTTGGAACTGACTTAATTTAAGTTAATTTAAAGCCATGCTCTTGTTGGCTTCTTTTGCCTTTATGGCATGCGCTTTTCCAATCTCTTATTTGTTTAATTTGGTTTATTTTATTTTCGATTTCCCTTTTCTTATTCGTAGGCTGCTCAAATTTATCTTTTAGGCGAGTTTGTTATCGTTTACGTCGCCATTTTCCGGCTATACCGGCTTTTATTAAAGGTATGTGTATTATTCCATATTTGCTAAGGATTTCGCCTTCAATTAATTATTTCCTCGTCTTTCAGGTTTCTCAATATTATGGAGCTAAAATATCGCGTACCCTGGCTAGCTTTTCGAGCGACAACCTAAAGGCTATTTACAGTATCTTAATTCCTTACGGGTGTGTTAAAGTGTTGGTGTTATATTACAGACAATAGATTTCGCAAAGATGACAGACTCAAGCGCTTTGATGTGGCGTAGCGCTTTTTTCTTTCTTTTTTGGCTATAGTCTAGTTGGTGCTGCAGCCGTCTTAGTGCCGCGCGTAGGTGCACGTAACATATTATTATATTTAATATATATTTGCAGTATTGAGACAACAAAAAGCAGATAACTTGGCATACGAGCGTGTGTCCTATCGGATTAAACGTGCGGTCAGACACATGGATGTATCAGACACAGAAATATGTATTTGTTATAGAAGTGTGTATTCAAAAATACTTTGCACAAAAAAATATATCTATATTTTCACTTCCATATTCAAAAAGTTCCCATTAAACTTTAAAACAAACAAAAACATTCATTTATAAAATTAAATTTGCGTAAAACAGTGGATTATTTTAAATTTACTCGACAATGTTTAGTAATATGTGTTTAATAAATTTAATTGAATATTATTAACATATAAATTAATATCTTCAATCTGGAAAAAACACATTATGAAATAAAATTTGAGTTAAAAAGGGATATGTTCTTTCAGTAAAAGATTGGAGGGAAACAAACATGCATCAAGACATAAACAATTATATTTTTAAATATAAACCTTTTTATTTATTTATTTTTTCGGCATCAATTTTAGGAGACGCAATTGAAATGATTCAAAATTTGTTTATATTATTAAGTTTGTTATTACCATACGAACCACTGATTTATTAAACAGTCTCTCTCACATAAAAGCAACTTTGATGAAGTTGCTCTTACCGAAAATTAATATGGCTTTGATTATATTTAATATTGCCTCGTTTTTTCTTGTCTCATAATGGATAATTTACAAAAATCTACTGCTAAATAGAACGACATCAAAGACATACAGTATTTCAGAAACATGTATACATTGACAAATCTGTCTAAATTATAGGGAAATTCTGCCTGTAAACGGTCGTCGACGAAGAAAAACATTGAAGATATTTGTTTTGTTATTGACACAAATTTCGGGAGACAAGTCCGTTGAAATATATATACATATATGTATATTTAAGAAGCGCCGTTCATTTCATATCATATTCCGGTTAATATCGCATTTGTTATTTGGTTTTATTTTTTTCATTGAGCCCTCTTATTCATCACATACGCTTCTATTTTTTTATGACATGTGACAAATAATTGGAAATTTTGATCATAAAACATCTATCAAGAAAACGAAAGTACCATAGAAGGTCAGTCAGTTCTTTCTAAGGCAATATTTTGCAACACAAATTAGTATTTGTGCGTACACTTATTTAAATATGCATGCAAATTATATTTCTGGTCGATATATCGGCAACATAACTTTCATAGATTTCATATCAAAATCGAAAGTTAGCTAATATGAAGTGTTTTCTAGCTCCCAAATATCTCCCTGAACATTTTCATTTCTACAAAACTATTTGTGTGAATGCCTAATAAACCTTAAGCAAATCCCGTCTCGAAGACTTGTATGTCCACCCATTATTGAAATAATAAAATAACCATTGTTTGGTATTGTACTTTTTTTCAAAATAATTTTTTCTAATATACAGAATTGTCATCATTAATTTAAGCATTAATACCTACGATCCCGACGATCACGGTCACGGTCACGTTCCCTTTCTCGATCGTAGCGACCACGATCGCGGTAATCCTCTCGCCGGTCGTGTCGTTCTTCGCGATAATCCTCACGGCGTCGATCTTTGTCTCGTTCCCTCTCTCGTTCTCTATCATCATAACGATAATCTCTTCGATCATGTTCACGATCACGTTCTCGATCGCGTTCGCGGCGATCTCGTTCACGCTCCCGTTGATACTCGTCTAAACTTTCAATGTAATCACGTGAACGGCCGCCATGACTGGATCCCATATCGCGTCTATCGGGTGATGAAGAAGGAGATTTAGAGCGCTCCTTGCGATTCTTCCTCGATGTAACGGCTTTAACCTCTTGCTCTACGATATTAGCTTCCTCATCACTTACAACATCTTCATCAAGATCCTCGTCTAACGCTGAAACTTTTGGCTCCAATTCGTTATTTTCTTCCAAGACTGCTCGTTTTTGGAGTCTTGGGAGAATAATGTCGCAAACACGGTCACTGCGCAATAGTTCATCGATAAACTCGTCCATATACACAATCTCAAAATGTCCCGAACGATTTTGCCGCCTCAGTTTGCGATTATCAATGTATAGTGGCTCCAAATACTTGTAGCAATCCAGAGAACTCCCCGTCAATCGCAGGTAGAAGGCACCCAATGCCCTCACATATTTAAATTCTTCGTTCTTTATGAACTCGACCACAATATCTTTCTCCGGTTGGATCTGCAACATCTTCAAAGTGAGGCAGAGAAATTGTGTGGGCTTAATGTTGCCTCCAAACACTCCACCGATGTAGCGCAACTCCATCGCTTTGTCCACCAGCAATTCTGCAGTCAGAGCGAAACATTGTTCCTTCCAATATTTTGAGTCGTAAATGCGGGAACGTATAATCTTCTCAATAAGATACTGGGGATTGGTGCCATGAACATTTTTGGCTTCTTTAACAGTACGGTTTGCCATTGTTTAATCGATCAACTAAACCATTTCCAATGTAAAAATACCAAGGAAACCACGATTCTCCTGTAGAAAATGTAAACAACGCTTTTCCATATGAGATGACAACCGGGTGCCTGCGTAAAATTGTAATAGATTAGCTATGAAATTGTTTTATACCCAGTATTTTTATGTCAAGTGACGATACCAGAGTTTCTCTGTTTCACATTTTTATGTTTCCTCAAATAAAGTCGAGTTCACAAAGTAGAACGAAAGTTTCGCAGTCTGTTTTTCCTTGCTTTCTATGGAACAACAGCACTGAATGTCAGGGAAATATAACCAATATTCTCACATTTATGACCAGAAAGATGATATCTATATATTTCTTATTATTTTTATAAAAAATTGCATACAGTGATAATAGCATACAATCTGATTTTGTTCATCTAATTGTTTACTGCCCAGAATAATATGGTCTTTTGATTATCGCTTAAATGTCAATTTTATTTACAAGCCCAATTCGGATTGTTTCCAAATTAAAGACATTTTTTTAGTCAAAATTTAGACCGGATTGGTAATCACTACATTAGTGTCCAACAAAGGGAACGCTTACCAAAAAAATTACACATTTTGTGTTAAAAAATAGTATTAACTTATTCCACTTGAAAATGTATGATTCAATATTGAGTACGATTCAATATTGATGATTTGGGTCAAAAACTACTAAAAGTTTTTGACTGATTTGCCCAGTGGAAGCAAAATCTTGCTCCTAGATTCCTTTTCTTGCACCAACATTTTTTTAATAATTACAAATATCGACAGCAATATTAATGCTACATTAGATCGCGATAAAACCCGTTTTTTTATGAAAATAAACGGATTGTTCATTTATTTTCAGGTTGAGCAAAAATACGGTTGCGCAGAAATTAAGTAACATTTTTATACTAAAAATGGGAGGGTTTTATATGAGATGCCCACAGTGCGATAGAGTTGCGCAAACCGAAACTGTCACCACCATTGTGAATGAAGCTTAGCTTTCGGCATTTGTGATCTGAGATTATTACAAAGAGAGCAAAGAGGCAATCGAAACAAAAAGCAAACAAACAGAAACATACTAAGGGTACATTAATTTATCGTAAACAATCTACCAAATTATTTCACAATAATTTTTCAAATGTAGTCCAAGAGTTTTGAGAATATTATGCCACTGTCTAACGTGGCATAATTATGCTACTCTTTAATTATATAGTTTTTAAATTTTAACTTTTGCCGCTGCATTAATCTGCGATATACACATATTGCATATAATCAAAAAATTCAGTACGGAAGGCATGTTTGTATTTGTGTAGCACTGCTGACAACCTTAACTATGTTTGAGAAAAATTTAACAAAATTATCTACAAGTAGGATTATATCTAGCTGCCCATTCTGCTATGTAGTCTTGATTTGTATTAAAGGTTCGTTATTTTATATGCGCATTGGCAACTCCGATGTACCCAGTATTTTGTACAAGAAAAGAAATCATAATAATTACATCTGTCAAGTAAAGAAGTGACATTGCCGATGACGCACTGCTAGAGCAAAAAAAAAAAAAGAAGTAGAAAAGAACGGAAAAGTTGATTCGCAATAAAAGATTTATTGTAGAAAGTTAAAGCAGCAAAGTTAATTAGCCATTTAAACGGTGTGATCAGTTGAACAAAAAACGTTTCCAGCATGAGTTTCTTTGGCAAAATGTTTGGTGGCAAGAAGGAGCAGGCTCCTACCACGGGCGAAGCTATACAAAAACTGCGTGAAACGGAAAATATGCTGATAAAGAAACAAGAATTTCTCGAATCGAAAATTGACGAAGAGTTAAGCATTGCAAAAAAGAATGCTTCCAAAAACAAAAGAGGTACGTCTAGCAAAAACGTAGTTGAGTCGCAATAACACATTCCTGGTGTCTACAAGTAATGACGTGTGTAAGATAGTTTCTTCTCCCATGATGCCTAGTGCCCAGTTTAAGATTATGATGACAGTGGGTGATGTTGACGGTGTTTACGTCTGGTGCGGCTGTTTTCATTGCGCTTATGACTCATGATCATTAAATAGTGTGTTTGTTTTCATTTAACCCCGCTAGCAAATTTTATCAGCTAAACTCTTTTTGTGATTTAGGTGGTCATCAAACTCATTCATTTGTTCTGCTTATTTCTATTTGTTTATTGGCTTTCATTGCATCCGTTACTCGCCCGTATATGCTGATGATGATGTTGTGGACTCGGATTTACGGTGCGCCCCCAATACGCATATTCAATTCGCGCATAAACAAGAATGTAATATTTAATGGAACTGATCGATCGCTGTATTTATATTATTAGAAATTCGATACAAAAATTGGCTACTTCAAAAATAATTTTATGTTTATTTATAAGATACCTTCCTACAAAAGTATTAAGAGTATTGGGAGTAGTAATAGAGAGGGGCAAATAGCCGATTTCGTAATAGAATATACCATCATAACAATCCGTGAGAACGAATTAGAAATACAATCATTCAGAATTTCGGATGCGTTTTTTTTTCTTCCTAATAAACCCATGACTACAGTTAGTCAACGTTTAATATGGGCGCTGAATCAAAATAAATACTTTTTCGGCATAGTCGTCGATGTTATTGGTCATATACCTGCTATCAGTTGAAAATAGAGAAAAACGATAGAACAATTGCGATGCAATTTCTTTTTCATTTCTTCTATCTGCAGCCTAGTTTATTGGCGCATTACAATCACTGTATCCGCACATACAATAAACAATTTTATATGAAAAATGCTTGCATCTTACTTGGATCTTGGGTAGCTATTTTTAAAAGTTCATCGCCGTAGTTAAAATTCATAAAATTGACAAATGGCCGGAAAAATAAGGACACCTTAAACTGTTTCACACATGGCATTGTTGCACATATTCCACGGCTCGCAATTTCAGAATCTTCAATTCTGATTTCTACGCCGGAAGAAGGCAGAAGAGCAGGAAGTTATTTATTTTATGAAATAAAACCAATTTTTCACACAGTAATTGGAGCTGATTATGGTCCACGTTTTTTTTAAAAATTTGCAGTTATTGTGCAGAGATATTCCACCAACCTAATTTCTTTGTGAATCTCTGTTGTTATTTGGGCTCTTTTTGCTTTAGTTTATTAATTTTTATTTATTTATTTTTTTTTTTTTTTTGAGCCGAAGTTGAAGTTGTGCTAAACGAACCGGCTCCAATTTCCATTCCTACTGCAGGCAATTTTCCTGAACTTCAACTCCCAAAACAGCAACTCTGGCCTGGCATTTACCTGAAGAAAGCGTTAAATATAAAATTTATTTTATCTTAAAGACATACCAATACCTAGATATTTTATGTATTTAAAAAAAATCGTTGTTTTGGGAAACTGATTTGGTTTGTAAAATACAGCAAATTTTTGGAATGGGAATCGTAAGGTATAAATTGGAGGTCGGCCTAATCTGTATACCAATCTGCATGGACCGCGGTACATGAAACAATTTGGGCATTTATGATATTTTCGGTCGATATACTCATTACAACTCATTGCCAATTAGGCAGTGGTGTCAAAAACGATTTCTTATACCAAATATACGAGTATATGGTAATTGGCGAGGTTCCTTCCCATATACATCATTTATCACCGCGTATTGCTTTTAGCTAACAAAATAATTGTAAAAATATTAGAAAAATTCGGAAAAACCTGTATATTTGTTTAATTAATTTAGTTGAATTTAGTCCGTCTATGCGCAACTTCTTGAGGCATGAATGATGGAATTATTTTCGATTTTTAAGTCCTCATGGGCAAGTTTTCATACAGAAAATGTACGTTTATTTCATACTGGAACAATTTCACCCATTATGTCGTACTGGACTAAATGCACCCACTAAGTAGGTCTAAAATAGAATGCGTGTAGGCTCACTGAATGTGACAAGCTCTTCCATATCTCATTCATGAGATGCAAGGTCATTTATTGTATTATATGTAGTCTGTGGCCCGCTTTAAACAGGGCGGTGTATTAGCTTATCGCCAGATAAGCGGAATTGTCAACACCCACCATTTTCATTTACGCATTTTTAATAACCATGCCTCTTAAAAAAGTGTATGAATTGTAATGGCTCTTTCCAATACTTTCATACTACTCGAGTTTATAGCTTTCGATCGATGAATAACAGCTATTGAAAAACTCCTGAGAAATTTCTATTTTTCTAGATATGGCCAAGATTTTTCCTACTGGCCCGGTTTTTCCTAACTTCGTATAAAAACTGATTATGATTATGAGCTATTTTTATGCATCATATTTGCCTCCTTGTTCAAGCGGTCTATCATGCTTTCAACAGGCTCGATGTATGACATTTATTTAAATCGACATAGATTTTAAAAACCTAAAGAATTTGGTATATATATATATATATATATATGTATATATATATTTTTTTTTCGCCAATTAAATCACACTAGAAAACTAAAAATTATACAATTGCGCGCGGGCAAATGAATATTCATGGAGCAAATATTGCAAATAAAGAATACAGGCAGCGAACCAATAATAAAGTGTCGATTTGAATTTGTTTCAGCTTTTTTTTTAAGGAATCACCTTACCTAAAGACTAAAAGACTAAGACTATTTTATTTCATTTTTTTAATTTCAGTAGCTTTTTGCAGAGCTTTGTTTATTTTTTATTTTTATTTGGTTTTGTTTTAGTAATATAATACCCTTGCTTAGAGCAAGAAGGAAATATCCAGCTCCAATTTTTTTTTTTGTATGATATAGAAGTTTAGGACGTATCGCCTACAAAACATAAATATTTTGCAGGGCTCGAATTTTTCCGTTTTAGATCCCCCTAAATATTTACATACATTTTTGGTTTATTTTTCAAAATTTTCAAAACAAAATTTATGCCACTAGTATTGCTAATGTAAGAAAATGTAGCTCAATTAATGGTGTTAAACTTGTTAATTTTCAGTGGCCTTACAAGCTTTAAAAAAGAAAAAGCGTTTAGAAAAACAACTTCAACAAATCGATGGCACCCTATCAACAATTGAAATGCAACGTGAGGCGCTGGAGAGCGCCAACACGAATACGGCTGTACTAACCACAATGAAGAACGCTGCCGATGCACTCAAAGCTGCCCATCAAAATATGTGAGTTTTGTTATACGAGTATATCAAAATATTAAAGGATTACATTACAATTTGTATACATTTCTATATTAAAGGGATGTCGACAAGGTTCACGATATGATGGACGATATTGCCGAACAACAAGATGTAGCACGTGAAATCTCGGATGCCATCTCAAATCCAGTTGCATTTGGTGCTGATATTGATGATGAGGACTTGGAACGTGAATTAGATGAATTAGAACAAGAGAACTTTGATAAGGAAATTATTGGCATACCAGAGCCCGCTGCAACGTTGCCCGAAGTGCCCGATGAAGACGTTACCGAAAAAGCCAAAGAAAAAAAGAAAGCTACTACCTCAACTACGACAGCAGCTGCAGTAGATGAAGGTAAATTTAAATGAATCCTCTCCTAAGGGGAATAAAAATGTATCTTTTCTTCCTAAAAAGGGATACATTCCCGCAATTCCTAATCCGCACATTAGAGTTTGACTTTTATTCGAATAATTTGTCTATTTGTTTTTTTTTATTTCAGATGATCCCGACATGAAACAATTATTGGCTTGGGCAAATTAAACTTTAGTACCATCAATTGAATTTCTCTCATATTGGAGATTTGTGACTCAGATTTCCAAGACAGAGTTTTATTTTTCTATTAAGCTGTCATATAATAATAGTAACGAAGACAAAACAAAAGAAGAAAAATCTGCATCTAACTATAATCAATCACATCATAAGAAATCATTTCACTTGAAACGCTATTGTTACAGGTGCAAATCACTCACTTTGAAATTGATACAAATAATAGAAATCATAAAAAACAATTTTGTTTGCATTCTTTATCATGCCCCATGTGTTGTTGCAGAAATGCTGTAGCTTTTGATATTGAAAGTTTATTATTTGCAAGTATTTCAGTAATGAAGCAATTTGTTCTTTGTGTTTTTCACTTCTTTATTTCCAAATTCGTAGATCATCTATCTATTCTACGCGCTTTTATAAGATTAGAGAAAAAGAGAATAATAACGATAACAACGTAGTAAACTATAATTTATGTTTTTAAATAATTTTGAATGAAAGAAAAAAATCTATAATAAATTTATTGGCAATTAAAACAATCACGTAAAAGAAGATTAACGAATTATGTTTAAGGAAAATAAAAAACCAAACCTATTTGAAGGACCAAGCTTTTGATACGCTGTTGAAACTTGTGACGGTTGGGGCGTCTACTCAACTCGACATCCAAGCAAATAAATAGAATTGAAAACTTGGAGGATCATATGCGAAGAATCTCAAATTGTAAGAATTTAAGCGTACCATTTCAACTTTTTTTTTCAGGAGGTTTTCAAGAAATGGGGGGATTTTTCGATGAAATAGTGTAATGTATCAAAACCTGTTGTGAAATGATAGAAAAATTTTGGAGAACAGCGTATCTTCAGGCATAGAAAATAGACAAATGTGTGGACATAAACAATATCACATATCACCACTTAATAACCACTCAACGAATGATCATCACTGCTATGCAAATACATTAAAACGCCTTCTATTAAACTTTTCTAGTATTTGTAGCTTAAGGTTTTTAACGATTTAGGTTTTGTAGGTCAGAATTCAAGATATCTTGTGATAATGCATCATAAATAGGTATCCTTTGAATGATGAAACTTCGGCTTCTTTTTAAAGATCAATTTTTAAATTTGGGTGCTACATATAGGACGATTAATGTAATTAAAATGTATTCCTGCAACGCCGCAAAAGTGAAGCTTTTCAAAATAGATCATGGCTCATAGCTCACAATACTATTAAAGTTTTTCAAGTTGTAATGTGTAGATTTTGGATTCCACTCCATATGGCCATAACTTTCATCCTATTGTAAGATATGTAGTATTTCATACTTGTTATCTCATACCTTCCAGTATGCAAAAATGTGTGAATAACTAGAAATATCTAGTAGATATTTTTCCTCCGCTTCCGTTCCCTACTCATCTTTTTGAAAGCCGGCACCGTTGCCTGACCTTGTGCCCAATGTTTTCAAATAAATATTGAATTCCCTAAACCTGGGGATTTTCTGTATTACTATAGCCACAATAATTTGTGGCAAACTAAATTGTAATACACTCGCATCAGTAGCATTTGTGCACGTGTACCTGACCAGAATAATTAATTAGGCGCGCTCAGTGTGCGGCCGGATCACTACCGTGGGTGACAAATGGCGCGCAGTCCCCATCCAAAAACATAAAAAGAATTAAGCAATAATTTTGATATTTGTAATAATTCAGTTGTTGGATTAAATTTTGAAGCTTCTGCATGTCTTTTGGGGTTGGCAGTAGCAAAGAAAGGCCAACGGAGGCTCAAACAATTTAGTCTTTAGGGAATAGTTCAGCGGACAACACAAGTGTTTATATATATTCAATAATAATGAAAGGAAAATTTGCAGTAGCAACGGTAACAACAATTTAAAAAATATGTAAAAGTCAAATATTGAATAAGACTCTTTCACAGTTTGTGGTAGTTTGTGTTCTACCCTTACATCAGGCTTTGCTTCACGATATACACGAGGTTATCGATTTTTCTAATGTGGACTTGAAGAACTTTCAGTATTTCAAGAATCTGCCGTCACAAGATCCGAGAAGAGCAGCTCAAGTGAATCCGTTTATAGAACACTTTCAAAAGAAGAAAGCAGTGTTGGACTACGTAGAGAATTTGTTCTTTGGCAATTCGCCCTTTACGCAGGAAAGTGAAATACCATTTGATCCCCATTTTGGCAGAGCCTGGCGTCCACATTATGTTAGGAAATACGGTTGGCGTGGTGAGCGTTTGATTGATGCCTTGGGCCGTGGCTATTCTATACAGCAACTGCGCAAATACGGAGCTATACCTAAAGAGTTTGGTACGAGATACTATCCCAGTTAAGCGGAAAATAGTGTAATTTCTTAATGTTATATTAGCAGTAAAATTTTTATTTATTTGCAAAACGTTCATATTTATTAAAGGTTTTATTTTTGTACACAAGAAAATTTCTTTTATACTCTTCTCTTTTGCGTTGATATGTACAAGACGTTATTGCCTCGTATGAATGCATCGCCGTATTTATTCTTTAGTTGGCCATTAACGTACTCTTCGGTTTGATCCAATGCTATGTTCATGTAGCCATCCAGACATGCCAAAACACCTGGAAATAAGAGACAAAATCGTTAATGATATTTAGGAATTATATATTACATTATTGCAGCCAACCCGAGAACGTTGTTTTGTCAGCCACAACATTTAGAAATAATGTTATGGAATAAGGAACGAAATTTTCTTTTATTTTATTCAATTTTTTTTGGGGTTATCTTTAAATAGAGCTAAATCAACTACAATTAACATGACGTAATAAAGTTATGTTTAAGAGGAACTTATCAAACGAAGGAAATCGATTTATTTTACACGTGAAATAAATAGAAATTTAAATGTGATGCCTTACAATTTATGGTAAATCCCACCTCAAGCTGATTTTTTGGATTAGTAGAAAAATGTTGGCTTTTCAATAAATAAAATTTTCATCATTGATTAAATTCTACTGTGTCCAAAAGATAAGAGTAGTTTTGATTTTTTTCAAGAAATTTTTATTTATTCGTTCAAATCTATTTCACCGCCTGCAAAATATTCTTTCTCAGACACAACAATTCTCATGTATACTGCAATCCATGTTGAATTTCTTCAAACGAATGAAAACAGTGAGCCGGATCAGTATTTTAAGTTTAGGAAATAACCGAAGGTCACACGGTGCTAAATCAGGTTTGTTAGGTAGTTCTGGAGCAAAACGAGTTTCATTTTACCCGAAAAAATAATTCAGTGTAAAAGCAGTGTGAGGTGGTGCATTATCATGATGCAAAAACTAAGATAAATCCGATATCCTTATGAAAATAACTTCTGACGCAGAACACTTAAACAGTATTCTCTACTAACAGTTTAGGCCGCCGAAGGAAACTCACAATGCACAATACCACGATATTCGTTACTTACTCGATTGTACTTATTTGATTGTTCGGCTGTTTTCGGGTCATAAACATAGGTCCAACTAATATTTTTTATAATATTTCGTTTTTAAACTGTGATAGCCAGAAATCATCTTTTGCAGATTTTTTCGAAATAATTAAGTGTTTTTGGTAGCAATCGATATTTGATACGGCTGAGGCCTAAAATACATATATTTTAAAATGGAGTTGACTGATCCTTTTGAAATGACAACATCATCAGCAAGATCGCTAATTGTTAATAGACGGTCGGAAGCACCAAACATTGGATTTGCTGGACGTGACTTTTTTTGATGGATTAATTATCGTCCAGGTCGTTATTCATCTTCAACCCGTTCTTGGCAGACTTTAACTGTTTATACCAATTGCAAATTGGATATTTTTGTTGGCAGCATCCTTATAGGAGTGTTTATTGGCGTAGTGAAATGTAAAACAAGATTCGTTAGAAACATTAAATTAGGGAGAATTCCTCACTATATGTTTTGTGAAACTATTATGATTACCTGCCTAATACTAAGAACTTGATGAAATTTAATCACAAATAGAAAACGACGTGGCAATAATGAATCTGTTGAAAGATCTCAACCTGTTTGAAACACAAACCTAGGCGCACTCTCCTGCCATTTTCCTAAAACTAAATCAGATGTTCAGTTCACCAACATATTTCGTAGGTCACGAATTTTGATAATAAAATTCAATAATACGTAAGTATTGTTCGGTTGTCCTTTCATGATTAAATGGCAATGCCAATTTAGTATGAGTATCATCGACACATTACGAATCAAAAGTAGGTTATTCAAAACTGAAACTGGAATCCGTTAAACTGTTTCTTCGACTAAAAGCGAAAGTAGAGCTTTTCAAGACTACCATTCTTCTATTCAAGAAAGTCTCTGTGTCGACCAATTGCATTAAAATCTTAGTAAACCAATTGGAATATGATTCTGTTGTAATCTGAGCAACAAATTCATATCTGTTACAGACTCGGTGACGATATTTTAGTATGGCGCTTTGACGAAATAGCATATCACATATTGCTAAATACAGATTCAGCATCGCAGCTTAATTATGTGTGTCTTATATGTCGCACAAATTGAATTCAAAATTCAGTCGATACTTTATATAAAAAACAATCAAGAAAAACTCACCCATGTAATTGCTCCAATTGTTTGATTAGTTATCCATTTACTTACATGCTTTAAAAGATTTCTGATGAATCAGAATTATGACATATATTTTGTTACAACCCTTTTAGCAGACAGAGCCGTATTGTTGTGTATTGTATAATTTATATTCTGGGTTATATAACTCTAGATATGGTTATAATTTTGCAATATAGCTTTATCGGTTCGACCCTTCCGGCAACCCCTAATTTATAAATTGCAGCATCTTTAATTTTTTCCTTTTATATTACTTGATAATGCTAGGTAAAATTGGGGAAGAATCTAACGATTAATTTCACCCCTTGTGATACATTCATTCCATTCATATAACCAATCTAGTCCATATATTTTAAATTCTAAATTAAATTAAAAGGAGTTAATAATGGTCTTGTTGTTAATGAATTCTGTTTGTTCGGCACGCGAATTGTTTATTTTTTGTGCCAGCGAATACTAAATTTCCATAACAATTTGAAATAGGTACTATTTTACACGTTATCCTGCTTTTTCTAGCTTTTCATCTTTTTTTAGCTTTCTAAGTTTTTAAGCCACTTTTGTTACAATTCTCAGAAGTAACCGTTCGTTAAAACTCCGAACCAATCTCAAATGAATATCGTGAATTCTTCATAACGTTTTAAGAAAGTTCCCAGTTTTTGCATTATATTCCAAAGGAAAGTTCTCTACAATTTTCAGTAGGATTGAGAAATAAAATAAACCACATTTTCATGTGCTTTCTGATATCTGCACCACAAATTGACGAATATATTAAAGTTCAATTTTTCCAGGGTAAATCCAAATTCTGACGCTCTGCACAGTTTCGTATCAGAGCAGAAGGACGTTGTCTGAAAGATATGTATGTACATAAGTCAGTTCAGCTGTATAACCTTCTGTGTACGTTTATACTTGGTTAGCTGATCTCGACAACTATTCCACCATAATATGGAGTCCAGCTCTAGATCAAGTTGCCAGTAAATAACACGTGTTGTGCGAGCAGGTTACCCTGTTAACATCCCTGATGTTAGCACACCATCTAATATAATTTGATGAAAAAATGCTCACGTTAACGTTTAGATTTGAAATCGCAGGCCACTTTGAGAAATTACAAGGAGAAACCTGTACAAATTGATCGACATTGAGATTCGCTGCTTTCTAATTCATTCGATTTTGCCGATTTATCTTTTACTGACAGATATTCGCCGAATTGAAACTACCAGTGTCCTGTAAACATATTCCAAATTCCTCTTGCAAGTTTTGGCGAGCTCTTCATCATTTTGTTGCAAAAACGTTACCGGCGCCTTTCCCCATTAATGTTTGGCACACCTCTAAAACGCAAGTTTGCTGCTTACCTCTGTAATCCACCCCACTGTTTAGCTTGACCACAACGGGTCTTCCATGGATTTGATTGATAAATTGCGACAAAGCTTCCTTTCGAGACATTTTCTTTAATATATTCCTCGTAATCCAAACAAAATGCAAAGCGTTTACGAATAAATCAAAGCAATAAACACAAATTGACAGCTGTCCATATTAGAAATGTCAAAATATCAAAAATGTGTTCTTGGCAGTAGTGTAGAAGTCACATCTAGAGGGTGCTTTTATTTACATCGGGGTTGGATTTTCTGTTAGCAAAAGACAACTTTTATCACTTTCAAATTTATTTATTTTTAAATAATACGTTACTTCCCGTTCGTTACTACGCTTATCAAATAATTTAGACTAATTAAACTTAAAGACTACAATACTTTAGTGAATGCCCTCTAGAGGTGTGTACGTTTTGTATTGATACAAATCAGGTCCACCATATCCATACAGCAACTTGCCTCGTCCATTAGCGTCATAATAGGGATAACGATATTTTGGTCTGAAATAGAAGAAAATTAAAATTATACTTTTTGCTAGCAATCGTGACACGATTTTATTTATCACATTCACCTCTCGAAATATTGAAAATTGGGGGCTCTTGGTTGGACAGTCGCATTGGATAAGCGTAAGAAGCAAACAACCACCAAAAGAACCTGGAAAAGTGTAACATAAACGTGTTAATTTCAGCGAATTTTTTAAAAATGCCGCCAATTCATATTATATATGACTGACAAATGATTCGAATATTTATATATAAATATACATTGTTTATTGTTCATTTCATCCAGGGATTCAAATTTTCCGTATTTGTTCTTTTTCCAGAAAATCGGGAAAATTATTTAAATTTCTCTTTATCCTGATAATTCCTCTAAGATAATATATAAAGTGTAACAAGTATGAGAGTATAATTCGTACTCCTTGCTATGAAATTGTTTTGTATTTGCTAACTTGCCATGTTAATTCAAAATATTCCAACTTTATGTAAATAGAAGCATATTTACATAAAAAATTTACAAATTTGGAGTTTATCAATTAAAAGAACAATTTTCGGAGCATGTGTAAACAATAAATAAAAGAGAATGAAATAAAATAAAATAAAATAAAATAAAATAAAATAAAATAAAATAAAATAAAATAAAATAAATATAAAATAAACTATAAATATAAGAAAATGAAATAAAATAAACAAACTAAAATAAAATAAAATACAATATAAAAAAAATAAAGTAAAATAACTTCCCATCTAAAACGGAAGTTGTAGTGAATGAGCAACGTCACTGATATTTGTAAAATTTAGTCTATTACAATAGTCCCTGAAGTGTTTTTTCACAAAAGGTTTACGCAGCACCCAGGATGCATAACTACCTACATTAGTATTTTGCTAGGAATAATCGCCTAAATCTCTGCGCTGTGTTGGCCAGCTCACTCAGCCCTTTGCAATCATAAACTGAGTTAATATAGGACAATTTCCTAACTGATAGTACCATATTCTTAAATATTTATGGCGATCGGTCCATTACTTTTTCTTTCCATTTTTCTTTTCAATTAATTTTTTTTTAGAAGCATTTGTACGAAATCTTATATTTAAGTCTCTTCTAGTTCACAGGGGCATTCAAAACTTTAAGTTGTGTAAAGATAATACGCTGTCTTTCCCAATAATAACCTTATGTAGGATATGACATGTGACAGAAACATA
Source organism: Philornis downsi (assembly GCA_019455685.1). Taxonomy (NCBI): domain Eukaryota; kingdom Metazoa; phylum Arthropoda; class Insecta; order Diptera; family Muscidae; genus Philornis; species Philornis downsi. The sequence continues at coordinate 4,332,699 of JAHXMU010000057.1, read as the reverse complement.
CTGCATGATGATCGTTCCGTCGCTATGGACACTATATAATGGATTTTTAGAAGCAGTAGATATTTAATAGTTCATAAGTTATGGCCGATGAAAATTTTAACGTAACATATTACAATTTTGTGAATATTATTTTGTTACTTTTTTAAAAAGTGGTGGCCTACTTTTCACACGGACATATTTTTTTCCATGTTTTTAGTATATGTACAAAATCCTCTCTTTATACCTCTAGTAATTTGTTAGATATGGTCTTTTAAAATTGTTACTGTTTGTGTGAGCTATAACACGGCCCTTTTATATGTAGTAATATGTAATATATACCTATAATATATAATATGGAATATATAATATATATTTATATATATTAATAATGTAATATATGTATAAACCATCATCCTATCATGGGCAAAGTAGACATACTCTGAAAATTTTATGACAATCTGTCCTTTAGTTCAGAATATTAGATAATGATATATTTCAAAAGCAGCTAATATTTATAATTTATTTTTTCCAAATCGTTAAAAATTAATGTTCGCAAGTTTTGGGAAGTTGCTAAAGGGACTTTACCCGTCGATCCTTTTATGATCACACTTTAATATTAATTAGTAATTTAAACACATATTTGTTGTTCTTTTAATTTTGTTGAATATACTAAATATAAACGAAAATACAACAGTTTTTGTTATAAAAACCTCTTTTATTTAAAAAAATCCAAAGATCGACTTTTGTACTTTTTAAAAAGGCAAAAATCAAAAAACCGATTTTTATCTATTTGATAAAGTCGGCTTTAAATATATTTGAAATAATCGAATAATCGGAAAGTCGAATTTTTTTGTCAACTACAGATTTCTACCCATTGATTTTTTCCACAGGCACGCAGATTGACAGACAACCATATTTAGATCGACATCGGTTTTTGTGACAAATGGAATGACAAAAAATGTGTATACCCCCATTTCCACTTGTTTAAGAACTTTTCACTGTACGAGTATATTAAATAAACATTTTCTTTTTTTTATTGCCATATTCTAGTCCCAAAATGAGACATATGTAGAAAGGGTGAAACATATTTTGAATACTCACATTGAATTAAAGAATGGTATTCATATATTATTCCTAATAGTATGAGAGAAAATCTCTATAACTTTTCACGTGATAAATTTCCATATATTTTTTTGTTTGTATGTAGTGCCGATGTAACTAAATAAACTCAATTGTGCAATAAATGTGTATATTGAATACATTTTCTTTCAAAACTCCAAACCCATGTTTTCGTTACCTACTTAATAACTAAAATAAACATTGCAAAAATTATGTAATACGACAGAAAGTAAAAAAAAACTTGGGTAAAATTCAATTATGACATACATATAGGAGGTAAGCGTAGAAGCACCAGTACAAGTTGCTGTTGTCGCTACTACTACTACGAACAGTGGCCTCCTATTCATGGTTCGCTCTTGCCAACAGCAGCCAGCAAAAGTAACCGCACAAGTAAAACTCACTCAGCGGCTTTAAGCCGCACAAGTGTTTGATATTAATGTATAAATAAGACTTGGTAGTATCAATGACTGGAAAACCAGATGAGCAATGAATGGGTTACTTTGGACAACTTCACCCGCTATGGTCTTCAAAGACGTAACGAAAAAACCGACGGAATCGAGTTTTGTGTCAAAACCATGCAATTGTTTTTTAAATACATAGAAAAAAGATGCCCTCGTATCCCATGAATGAAATATGGGAGAGCTGCCCACTTGCAGTGAGTTTACATGAATTCTATTTTTAGACTTAATCACTACAGTTTAACGAAGACTTTGACAGCCGCGGTTTGAGAAGCGTTTACTAGACTTGCCGATTAGTTGGCTACTGACCGCTGCTCAAATAATGGTAAGTGGCTGTATGCTGGATTGAACCCGAGATTATGAGAGCGACAGTTCCTATGATACAAATTGTTTATAAATGACCTAAAGCCAAGACATTTTCAAATTTCATTTCCTAAGATGTTCCGCAATTTTTTGAAAAATTCAACTATGAAAATGAAATTTAGAATAAAGGGAAGACTTTTAATATAAATGTATATTCATGTGTGTTAAATTTAGTCAAATTTTTGAAAGAAATAAGGGGTGAATAGGACTATTGCAAACTAAAATATTTTTTTACCGCAGTTGTGTATCCAGGTTTGTTGTAATTATTACACAAAACTATGATATTGAAAATATTTCACATTCGATCAATGTGAAGGTTAGACAAATATGTTCTACTAAAAAAAGTACCGGGATTTGATAATTAGAAATGCCTGACTAAAGGGAACATCAACGTTATTTGTATCGTTAAGTTTGCACAATTCACTGACATGGAATCTGAACGGGATCTGATATTTAATTTATTTGCAGTGTTCAATTTTGTCATTTCATCTCAAGTGTTGTCCACTCAAGATTCATGTCAGAAGGTTAGACGATAAATTGAGAATATTATCTGGGCATTCAGTGTTGTTTGGAAGAATTATGGAAAAAAACTCATGGATTTTGCACCACGATAACCCACCATCTCACTAGGCTACCATTGTGAACGAATTTCTGGTCAAAAACTGATATGGCTCCGGCTGAGTTATTTCTCTTTTCAAACATCAAATTACTTCTTCGAGGCGCCCGTCTTCAGCCGATAAAAGGCGTAAAAAAAGAGTTCGTGGCAAAAATTGAAGACTTTTCCGAAAAATGCGCTTGATAAGCGTTTTGATGATTCGTTAGCATAAATGTACTACATCAGAAGAGACCTACTTTGAAGGCTATATAGTAAATTTGAAGGAATAATAAATATTTTGGGTCTTATTCATAACAATTTAAAATAAGCTGTTTACAGGTTTAATAAACTTATACCCAAAAAACTGTAAGATTGTCATTTTCATTGTATGTTTTGGCCTGTTGTTAAGTTATTTTAGCCAAATATTTATAAATGAAATATTTGAAAATGTTGTCGATTTTTTCTGTTTTACTTCTGCCGAAATTATTAGAATTTTATTCTTATTCTAACAATATACACATCTAAGCAATCATTGTATTTATTAGCTTTAATTGTTATCAAAATTGGGCAAAAATTATCATCAGAATAATTGTTTGTTTATAATAGTGATGAGTAAAAAATCAAAACCATGAATCAACTTTTCATTATTCGGTTTTTATATCTGGCTGTCGGAGAATCAAATTAAATTTAATTATAATTTTGTTCCAACATATTATAAAGAATGATTATCAATTGTTGCAGTTATTAAATATTTCATTCCCTATTGTTTGAAATTTGTCAAAAGGTTATATAAAAAACTGAATTACGTAACGTAACGTTTTTGTTTACTTTGTTTGCACATCACAATCAGTTTAAATTACACGTAAACAGTTTTGGAAAAGATAAAAACGCAACAAAGTTCGTTTTTTGTCCAATAGTTAAAATATTTTTTATGAATAAGTGCTTAAACGCTGTATAACAAAATACTCATTTAAAGCTATTTTTATGTTTACGTATCAGGCTCTTTTCGTTGACAAATCCCTTCACTTTTTTGACAGAATGAAATATGCTGTGTCTTATGGAGAAGCGGTGCTTTCTCCATGACATTGTGAACCGCTATGCATGCTGTAGGCTACAACTTATATAGTCCGGTTAAATTTTGAGCTCTTGTATAACTTTGTTGCTTGCCGCTTGTTCTCTGCCCACAACTGGGGCACCCTAACATACGTTCAATATTAGGAACTACTACCGACGAGACTTTTCCAAATATTCGCAGCGAGACAGCTCTGGTAATCAAATTGGAATGAAAAGCTTCATCAAAAGTTTGAAATTGTCGTTTTTTTCTCAAAGTTAGCGGTTGATTATGTGAAGCTGTTACTTCATACAACAATAACAAAAATCCGAAAAAAACTTTTGTTTAAAAACATTCAAACCAGAAACCGGTTTTCGGCAAAAGGCGGTTTGTTGAGGACTCCAAAATAGCAGCAGCAGCAGCAGTAGAAATAAAAACAACGGCAACAAATGTGTTACAACTCAAAACCCAATAAAGATTTGTTGTAATTATGTCAAACACATGTGAAGAGTAAAAACTCCCCTTCTCCACATCACGCTCCACACTTCAGTCTACGATGGTGATCTTCTTATGACCACAGCTCCAATTTAATAAGGTAAATAATAAAACTTCCTCAAGGTCTTTGGATATCGCAATGAATGAATGATGATGATTTCACAAACGAAAAGAAACGCAACATTTGAAATGGGGCCAGGCCAAGTGGTGTCGTGTTGATCTCTCAAGGTAAACACTTCGGTAAACTGGCCACTATTGTTGAGCTTTGGTGTAAATCAAATCGATGTCAATCACCTGGCTGGCGTTGGTGGTGGTTGTGGATTTTGAAATTGAGGAAAACCAAAAGTGTGACTGGTGGTATTTAGTTGTTAGCGATTTCAGTTTCATTCATATGCAAAGCACATCATATTCTGTCCACTGCTCTCTGGTTTGTGTCGGAGTAGCAAATAGTTTGGAAAGTAAAGGTTTGCAGGTGTATTTAGGTTTTTTTTTGTAGCAGGTTTTTTGTTTGTTTAAACATTAAAGAATCATAACTATGTCACGCGAAATTATATGAAAGCTAGATGAAATCATTTGGAATCATTTGGAATTTAAGGCTAACACAAGAAAGTCTAATTACTTAGGTGGTTCTCGGTCGTAAAAAAAGGTGTAAATTTGTTTGAGATTCACTAATTTAATATCTAGGCCGTGATAATTGAGAAAATCAATATTGTTTCCACTTGCCAGAAACTAGAGGTGAAAAACCAACACTTACTGGTAATAGAAGTATTCCAAACTTAAACATTTTGAGTAGTTTTTAATATCTGTCAACTTTTACGTCGTCTTATTTTCTTTTTTTTTTGGATTAGATTGTTTGAATTTCAAAATTCGAATTTTGTTTCCGTTACGCGCTGGCGCTGTGTTGGGGTAACCGTTTTTAAGCTCGTCTAATCTGAGACTAAATTTACAATTTGTCTCCATTTATGACAATTGTTGGTTAGTAGTCGAAAGATGGCCAAAAGGAAGAAGAACAAGCACACATCGTGGCATATGCAATTATATACAAGCTACAGCTGAAGGCAGTACAAAAACTGGTTGTAATGGTTGGCATTAAATTTTGGCTTAATTGTATTTTGAGTGTTGACCAAGAGCGCCATGCCAAACGAGCAAGTACTGTGCCATAGACACTGAGTGTTTATAAAAGAGAAGAGCGGCAAGCGAGAGCGAGAGAGATAAACTTGTCTCGCTCACTTCCAAGATTAACTCAAGCTTTCAAGAGTCAGAGCAAGAGTGACAATTCAACTATACACTTGGCAACTTTGCTGTGAAGTATTTAATAGTCAGTTGCTAAATATTCAATTATTCACTGAGATGTCTAAAGATTGAAGCGTATGCGCTGCTCAAGTTCAAAATTCAATAAAGTCAAATACGATTATAACAAAGCCAAGGTCGTAGTTTGAGAAAAACCCCGAAAAAGTCATAAAATTATGCTTATGACCCCAAATTGTTTACACGATTATGTGAGCAGTTTTGGCGGTGTTAAATATAAAACAAAAAAAATATATATATGGTTTAAAAATACATAAAAAAAGATTAGTTGCTCAGGTGTCATTTTTGTTAGACGTGGCATTAATTTAATTTAACTTATTTATTCAGGATTGTAATTTTAAGCCTTAAGGCCGATTTGATTAAATTACAACATTACAACGTATCTTCTCCATAATTCAATAACAAATGCGTTATACAACTTTACAATACTAATGTTATAAAAAAGGTTATGTATCTTAATACCAGAAAAATATGACAATATGACGATCTACTTCACTTATTAGGATTTTTCACAATATATGTTTCCCGTCCTAAAATACGGAATTATAACTCTAATTGGAATTTACAGCTACTCCATAATATAACGCAAAATTTAATTATATATTAAATGGTTATGGATGGATTAAATGGTCAAGTATTTTTTTTAAGATTTACTTAACTAAGTAATTAAGATCCAAAAATATCAAAAAAAAGAAGAAAAAATAATAAGTTTAGCGATAATCATTTCTCCGCTCAGAATGAAAAGAAAGAAGGACAGCAAACTATCTGACGACAATACCAAAAAAGGGGTCAAGCAGATAATTATAGATGAGGAATATCATTGAAATACGCAAAAAGTCTCTTATTGTAAGGGTTTTGGAATGAAGAAAAAAATTTTAATGTGTTTGAAAGTTTGTTAAACTACCTGGCTACTCTTACTTGAAAACTTACTTACTTTTTGCATATTTCAGACAATTTAAATAGTAATGATAAAATGTGTATCTTAGGTGATTTTAATCTAAATAATATTGTTTGGAATGAAGTTCATAACATTGATAAATTTCTTCCATGTAATGTTAATAAGTCGTTTGAAATTGAATTTATTGATGCATTACTTAGTATTGGTCTGCAACAAATTAATAAAGTGTTTAATAAATTAAGGCGTTTGCTAGACTTAGTTTTTGTTAGCAATGACATGTTGTTTTCGGTAGTTAAATGCAATTTTCCTGTTTCTCCTGAAACGGTTCATCATTCTGCAATTTGTATTAATTTACAATTTTATAATTTTTCGAAGTCTCACATTCCTATATTAGCTAATGATTATGACTATAATTCCTGTAACTTTGATTCTTTAAATGAACTACTTTCAGATATCAATTGGCCCGATATTTTAGATAGTAATATTGTCGCTATTTGTTATGATGAATTTTTAAAAATGACAAATTTTATAGTCGAGCATAATATATCTCATATTAAGCCAAAGGTTTATAAATTACCTTGGTACACCAAAGGATTGAAAAAATTAAAAAACTTAAGGAATAAATTTTATAGTAAATTTATGATTTCTAATTCCCCGATTGATGAAAAATATTATATTCATTATATGCGTGAATTTAATTGTTTAAATAAATTTTTGTATAATCAGTATATACTATCGTTTAATGAGTCTTTAAAGGATAATCCAAGACGGTTTTTTTCGTATATAAAGTCAAAAAAAAAACAATTCTTCCATCCCTAAAGGTCTAAAGCATAATAATATTGTTTCAAATTCGGCAGAAGAATCAGTAATCTTATTTAAGAATTTCTTCGAATCAAGTTTTACAAAAGATAATACTGTAAATAATTTTAGTAACTTCGACAATATTGTGCCTTGTGTTGATGTTGGGTCTATTGACGTTTCTAATGAGGACATTCTGTCTGCCATTCTTAAGCTCAAAAATTCCTTTAAATCTGATCTGCATGGAATCTCTTCTTTTCTTCTTAAAAAATGCTCAACAGCTTTTTTAGTTCCTTTAAAAATTTTGTTTCAAAAATCACTTGATTCTGGATATTTTATTCATAAATGGAAAACTGCAACAGTCTTTCCAGTTTTTAAGTCGGGAGATAGAACCTTAGTTACTAATTACAGGCCTATTTCTAAGTTGCCTAACATTGCTAAAGTTTTTGAGCATATTATGCATGAAAAATTATATTTTTTAATAAAGAGGCATATTAACCCTAATCAGCACGGGTTTTTTTCTGGTCGTTCCACAACTACTAACTTAGCTATTTTTAGTAATTTCTGTTTAAATGAATTTGAAAGTGGTGTTCAAGTAGACACGATATACACGGACTTTTCTAAAGCTTTTGACAGAGTTCGCCATGATATTCTCTTATTTAAGCTTCATAAATTCGGTTTCCACTCCAATGTCTTAAATTGGTTGAAATCGTATTTGGGTAATCGGGTATGTACTGTTTGTATTGATGGTTATTATTCTAGTGCTTATTTTCCTACCTCTGGTGTTCCACAAGGTAGTATTCTTGGGCCTTTATTGTTCAATATTTTTGTTAATGATATTGGTATGTGTTTTAAAAATTCGAAATATCTTATGTACGCAGATGATCTAAAGATTTTTAAATCAATCTACACGTTGAATGATGTTACGTTGTTGCAGGAAGATTTAGATAGGATTGCTATTTGGTCGAAAGCTAATGATTTACCATTCAATACTAATAAATGTTTTAAACTGACATTCCATCGCTGTAGAAATACAATTAATTCATTATATCATATTTATCATGAAATCTTGGAAGAAATTTTTGAATTTTCTGATTTGGGGGTAGTTTTTGACTTCAAATTTACATTCAAAAATCACCTAGATTACATTATACCAAAAGCTTATGCGATGTTTTATTTTATTCGTAGAAATATGTATAAATTCTCTGATCCTTATACAAAAAAAGTTTTGTTCTCTGCTTTTGTACGTTCTAAACTCGAGTATGCATCGGTTATTTGGAATCCTGTTGCATCAATTCATTCTATGCGGATTGAAAAAGTACAGAAAGTGTTTTTAAGGTATGCCTTGTCGTCACTTAACCTTACTTCTCCTTTACCGTCCTATGAAAGGCGCTGTGCATTCATTTCGTTGCAAACTTTGGAGGCCAGAAGGAACATAGCGTCTGTTATGTTTCTTCATGCGGTTGTTTCGGGATATATTGATTGTTCAGATCTACTTGCACTCATACGCTTTAATGCTCCATCTCGCTCTCTCCGTCATATGTATACTTTTAATATTGTCATGCATTCGTCTAATTATATTTGCAATGAGCCCATTAACAGGTCAATGATTTTGTTTAATAGATTCTGCAACAACATTGACCTTTGCCTGCCTCATAATGTCTTTAGGCAATTAGTATGTAAGTTATTAAATTAGTTAAGTTATTTACTTTATTTTTGTTAATTAGTTATATAAGATATTTGCTGGTCTGTAAGGATATAATCCATAGACTAAAATAAACAAATGAAATGAAATGAAAAGATCTACTCATATAATATTTTGTGTTATGAATAATCAATTGATTAGTGCTAATAAATCGAGTAAATTTAAATAGTTCTTATCACAGTTAATTTTTCCAACTGCTCCGATTTCATCCATTTTTAATATCTGCGGTTCATAGTGTCAAATACAATTTGATAACATATCGCCAAAAATACTATCTTCTCCTACATAATATAATGTGTCTTTGTGCATTCAACCGAAGGAATGAAAGTATATATAAGTTGATAGGTTAAAAATTAAACGTCCAGAAGGAATGAATGCCATCAAATTTGGCACAAACCATGCCTTTAATAAATTTTGTTCTAAGAATGAGAATGAAGTGCTGCAACTGGCTACTGCCGCGCAAGTTGATCAATTTATTGAAATTTAATTTTTCCTCAAAAAACCCTTATTGGCGGATGGCAATAACTTAGACCTTGGAAAATTGCATTGCATTTTAACACTAAAATTGTTGTTTTGGTAAATTGTGAAAAAATCGGCTGAATAGCTACGTCCTTCCTGACACCTCCCACCCAAATTTATTTGATATAACTCATATATTCCCAGTTTCATACCATTTGTGACCGATCATGGCGTAATGGGTTGTACGCGTGACTACAGTTCGGACTTTCGCGGGTTCAATTCCCGACATACATACATATACATAGCTACTTACTATTATTTGAGCTATATGTCTGACGAACATTTCGAGTAGTTGATAAAAAGCCAGTAATTTACCACGCTCCTTTTGGCGCTCTTCACACTTTTGTATGTAGAAAGACATTGGTCAGTTCGCCTAACTAAAATTTCTTTACTGTTTTTGTTTTGTATTTTTCAATCAAAAAAGTACGTGAAACGGAGTGAACCTTTCTTTTATTTAGTAATTGTTATAGTGTATTGCCCTCACTTAAAGAATAAATGTTCCAAAGAAACAAAGAAAAAACAAAAAACAGAAGTTTTATTCCTACTGAAGCGATTTTTTAAATCTAACCTGCCTACAACCCACTACAAGACGTTTTTCAGCCTCATAGTCTAACTAGACATGCCTAAAAACGGAGCGACGAACATGCTTAAGGCGATATAGATTGTACGATATGATCAACGATATTTATGCTTTAAGGGGTCTTAGGCGGCTATTTCTGGCTGTTACAAACTGAGTGATAAATTAAGTGTGGTGAAGGGTGTAAAAATCCCGTGATTTTCAAAAAAGAATCCCGCAACCCTTTTTCTTATAAAGAAATTACAAAATATGTCTAAATTAGAATTAAGAGGTATTTAATTAATTGTAATTTACGTAAACATTCATTCATCTGCATAATTAGTTTTTTAGTAAAGAAAATTAAGATGCATTTAATGTGATTCTTTTAGGTGCGTTAAGAGCAAGCAGTTATTCATCATTACTTTGTGGCTACATGTACGAGATATACATATGTTCCATACATTGTAGGATATGTAATTGCCTCTAGTTGCCAGAAATATGCTTAAAAGGAACAATTGGTAAAACAACAATTGTTAAAAAACCAAATGAATATATCTTTTCATGGAAATAAAAATGTCGCAATAGTTTGCCCCGATAAGAAATCTTACTACGTCGAGATATCAAAATGTTTCTTTTTATCTAAATACAAATTTAGGATTGTACTTCACCCACAATTTTCCAGTGGGGAGAAAAATTCAAAAAATGCTATATTTCTGAGACCTCAGAATAAAGTTTGCACAGGGCTTTAGTACAGATGTGACTTTCTCTCCTACACCTCAAAAATGTTGCCATAGCCCTGAGTTTCTATTCTAATTCTGCTTCAGTATTAAATTTTAGCATGCTCGATAGAAACTGTAGTGAGAAATACAAAAGTTAGAAAGTTTGGATAATAGTCATGCCAGTATTGTTCCCATTAAAATGCATGTAAACTATATATGTTACTTAAAACGTTTACTACCAAGAAAATGATTTTGCATCAATGAAAATTTAAATTTTTTTTGAAGATTTCCAGCTTGGATTATTGCCGTTTTCTCTTTTTTTATGACATTTTGTTCAGAGTAGACTAAATATTCGATGTACTTTATATGTAAATCTGCCAAAGATTGTGGAGTAAATTAAAAAAATTAAAATCTGTTAAACGTTTTTTCGGTGCAAAATATTGAGAAAATTGTTATGACCTTTTTTGTAGGCATTCTGTTACCAAGAAAAATGATTTTGTCTTGTTGTCAAAAATAATAACAAGTTTAAAAATTTTCGAAGATTTCTATTTCGGATTATTGCCGTTATCTCTTTTTAGTAACATTTTGTTCAGAGTAGGCTAAATATTCGATATACTTTGTATGAAAATTCGTGGAAAATTGTGAATGGCAATAAAAAAAATTTTGAGAAAAAACGGAGTAAATTTAAAAAATTAAAATCCGTAAAGGTTTTCCTGTGTAAAATATTAAGATTATTGTTATGACCTTTTTCTGAGCATTCTGCTACAGAATTCATAGCCAATTAAATCGGTTAAGAAATACGTTGCTGGCAGATCGTTTAAAAATGTTAATGGCAGAGATTGCTATTTTGATCCCCCCTTCTGTTAAGGCCAAATATCACAGATTCAGAACTTCATCGATGAATTTTTATCCAAAACGGATCAAAAGTTCCAGTGTTTTTACAGTAAAGGTAACTATGCTGTAGTCGAATCGATGTGCTGACAAGCATTTCGAGAGGGCGACCAATAATCTAGTCCAGCAAAAGCTTCGAAATCGGTAGTCCCCTTTCAGTGAGTTTAGAAATACAATGCGAGAATACCAAGTAGATAATTACATCTGTAATCCTGCTAAAAGTAGATTTTGTTCATAAAACTTTTTGTCATAAAATATACTAAAGTTTAGCTTCGAAATATAATTTTGTTAGTTCTCTTAGCGGTGCGCTCATAATCTCTTTCTCGCGGAGAGCGAATGTTTTAAGTTCAAATGAAAGTGAAAGCCATTCCTCATAGATATGCTCAATTTGAACAGCTGTTGTCTGCGGCTGTCACCAAAATGCAATTGGGTTTCTCTTACATTCCCCGCTATTTCCCCCCTCAAGACATGGATCGTTTAACTCTTGGCTTTAGACACCAAAGACGTTCGAGACAATTCAGTGATTGTTTAGATAACAACAAATTTCAAGCGACGGAGTAAAAATCCAAAATTAACTTAATAATACCTTATGTTATTTTGCAACAACGTGATCCCTGGCACGTTCGTTATTAACTAAGGAGAGTGTGTGCGTGTGACTAAGAGATGTGTGACACACAGCGACAAATTGGCAATGAAACGGGAAGTTACTTTAAAATGTTACGCATGCGCAAAGCCAGTTTGTACTCGTACATGAAATGGCTATGAAAAGGAAGCTGCAACGGTAATAATATTCGTATACAGGTAGTGGAAATTTTGTGCAGATACAAAAATACTGAAATCAAGCCGAATATACTCACGATGGTGCTAAATTAAATGAACTCATTATTTATTGATCGCAAAGGTTCATCTGATATAATACTCGTATTTGCTGTTTGAGCGGGGGAAGCGACTATATTTGTCAGATAAATATTTGCGGTTTTCTATAGGTCACAACCTTTGGTAATCCGGGTGTCAGAGATTATTGTATTGAAGTTAATTTTGCTTAACAACCAAATGATATGCTTTAGTTATCAAAGGTCAGTTTTTCATGTCAACTGTTTATCCAACATTTCGGATTAAATTTATACAAAAGTGATTTAAATCTATTTTAATTGTTATTTTCACATACAGTGACCAACATTTTATTTTTTAATGGCGATTGTTGTTAGAATAACTCAAGCATTTCGAGTTCAACACACAACACATATCAAAGAAACAAACTTCCTTGTTTTATTTTCCATTTTCGTATAATCAGCCACAACTTGGCGCATGCTCAGCTCCAGTAGATTTACAACATGATCTTCTTCTCTCCTCTGAGTAGTAAATGTGTTAAAAGCTTTTTGCGCAATGGTTACTCAATTCCGATTGATTTTTAAGCTGCTTTCGTTGATCGGAGAGTTAAACTGATGGTTACTCTTTGAGTTACTTAAATATCAACGAAATGCTGTTTTACAATATTTTATGCTTTCAGTGTTCAAGATAAGATCAAAGTGTCCATAACGCAGTTTTTTTTATAAATAATTTACTTATATATTTTGTAATCGATAATGCTGAGTAAAAATGTATTGTTTACAAGTGTAAGTAGATATATAACATTTTCGTAGGACTAATCACTGTTTATAATGATTGTAAATATTAAAAATAAAAAAATAACGAAAAAATATTATAAAATTCATTGAACAGAATTTGTGACCAGAAAAAATTCAGATTTTTTTTACTGAAAAAATAAAAACTACATACAATGGCGTGTTTGCATGCTGTGTTAATGTTTAAATTTAAATTCGTTATGATGATTAGTTAGCATCAGACAGTCGTAGACGGTCATGGACAGCTAATTTCCTAAGCAACCTTGTACTTTGAGATCTCGTGGTTTTGGCCCATTGTTTTTACATAAACGTTAATTTTCTGCTCGTATTTACGTATTTATTTCAAGTGCACCGGTCTTTTGCACTCCCTCTGCAATAAGTCAAGTTTTGATATAATTTATCTTTTTGAGCCGCACACAAAATTTATTGTCGGAAACTTTTAATGATGGAAAATTTTCATTCAATCACGTTAATGTCGGCAAGAAGCTTGTGTTTCATACAAAGGCGATATATTCTCTTAATGAAGATAAGTCCATTTTTTTATTATTAAACATTTTTCTCTCAGGCTCCCATAATTGTCTCATCCACTTGTGACATTAGCCAAGATTTAGCAGCGTACAGCAATACGGGTGGAACTAATGTCTGGTACAACTTCGGTTTTGTTTAACGAGATATAGATTTACCATTAAATCGTTTGTTAAATAAGTAATGGCAAACATTGTTTTTTTTAAGATAGATAAAATCTTCCTCCCCCACTAAAACTGTTGTGATCAACTTTCACTCGATACTTGCTTACTGCCAATTTTTGAAGCAAGCCAAATTATTAACTTTAGACAACGCCATGGATCCAAGTCTGTCGTTTTCTGTGATAATACCTTTTATAACACGTTGGCTCATTTATTTGAAATGCACAAGGCTTTCATCGGTAAAGTTTGAAAGTTACCCGGACCACTCTGTGTGTTCAACTCATTCTCGACCTTTTTTAAGGCATTCTTGTAGAAAAAGTTTGTTTGTTCACCGAAGACCTTCTAAAACATTCTAAATGTCGCTGTAGCAAAAAATTTCATGAACAATAATGTACGCAACTTCTTTCCTTAATAAAATCGCACATTCTAAAACTCGCTTTGCGTGGTAAAAAGCCGAATGTAGCTCAGCGACTAATATTAGGTGCGCAACTAAGTTCTCGCGGTTGTTTTTTTTTTTTTATAAAAATGCAACGTTATTATGAAAACATGCTTACAAATGATTCATTGAAAGTATTGCCCATCGCTAGCTACTACTTTTTCCCATCTTTCTGGCAAAGCTCGAACTTCGTCACAGTAAAACTGTTCATCTTGATGTCGTCATGTTAGTATAACCGCTGGTCAGGCAGACCGAGTGCCTTTGAACGGAACAAGTGATAATCGGACGGTGCAATATCTGGAGAATATGGGTCAATCGCATTAATTGAAGTCGATACTGATCGTAATAAATCGCAACAAATACAGAGCATAACCTTCGCAGCGTGAATATCCGGCCGAGGCGACGGCGTAGAAGCATGACCAACAGCCCCCATGACTTGCTGTGATGAATCCATTTTTCATCAGCCGTTGCAGTACTATGAAGAAACACTTTTCTTTTTTTGTCGCTGAAGCAGTTGTTTACAAGCGAAAAAACGACGCTCAACGTCCCTTGGCTTCAACTCATAAGGAATCCAAGTTCCTTGCTTTTCAACCATGGCTTGACGCGTAACTCATAATAATGAAGAAGCTCTATCTGAGTTTGACACGGATCCCCATCAAGCAATGTCGTCAATTGAGTGTCTTCGAAGGTTTTTCGTCTTCTTTCACGCGAACGGTCGTCAACCTCAAAATCACCGTCTTTAAAGCGACGGAACCAATCTCGACACGTTGTTCCACTTAAAGCAGTATCTTCGCAGACGCTTTTAAGTTCTCGTTTTCTTTGATTAAAAGAAGAAAATCAATACTTCCCGCATATGGCGATTATTTGGCACAAAATCATACATATTTACACAACCAAAAGAATATAACTTCAAAAGAAAATCACTATTGTGTCGAGGCGGTATGTTTACCATATATGTACCTAATCTTGGTGCAAGACGTTTAGTTTATGGCAGAATCGACTAGCACTTGCAGCTGGCGCCATCTATCGGCAAACAGCGGGAATTTGGTACAGATGTCTGTCACGTAGTATAAACTAAGAAAAAAAAAACAGTACAACAATTTCAGTCAGTTGGACTATATACCTATACATTTGTAGTTAATACATTTTTTCTTACAATAATTAGTTATTACAACTTTTATTTTCTGAAAAATCTTTAATAAATTCGATAATTTGTGTGGTAGGTACCAGAAAAGCCGTTGTTTTTTGGTCGATTTTTTCTCAAATTACCAATTAATTTAAATTTAAAATAAATTTCCATAAATCGGTTTATTTCTATGGGTGGTACCAGAATGAGAGTGATAATCCAGTCCATTTTAATTTTCAGTTTAAAAAAGGCATACATAAATTTGACTGAATTCTGCTTGGAAAGGACGAAGCTAAAAATATATGGATTAAATCGGTCCACTAATATAATCGGTCGATTTTTTCAAATTTTGTCAAGTAAAATAAACCAATACAGTGAACAAAAATTGGGGTTACTGCAGTTAACGACTGAGGAGTTACAGAGAACAAATGGAATTTCGGGAAATGCATACATATACATATGTACATATAGATGACACACATATATCTTCATTCCTTTGCATGTTCACGGATATTCACGGATGCATTTTGTACACCTAGATAGTCAGAATGTTTCAAACAATCAAAACACGAAAATAATGTACGAAAATTTGAGATAACTGTTTAAAATTTTAAAAGTTTGAAATACTAAGTATGTACATTGGTTGTGTTCTAGTGGGTACTATTTTTTACTAGTTATATAACTTTTACTGGTTGTTGAAATTCTCCGGCCATTTTATTGTTCCAGTACTTTTTTTTATAACTATTTTATTAATGGGAATTTTTGTACATTTTCTCTGATACCACTTTTTTACTATTAAAAAGCAACTATTTTTGCTATTAAAAGCAACAAAATTATTGTTTGCAATTGATGTTTATAAGGTTAACATTTTACTACTAACTTTTTAAATTATTTTGTGGCATTTTCTTTATAGATATTCTTGGTTTTATTTCTAACTCAATTCCAAAAATCCGATGCATTTGTATACAGTCTAATTGCTAATTTGCTACAAAATAACGTGGCGGGAACACCTGTCTTACATGAGAGAACTGATTGGGATTTTGACCCTGAGGCAGCACGAAAGAGTCGAGCAATATTTTATGAAGTGAGATTGTGAATATTAAAGAAAAATGAAAAAACTATTAATTAATTCCGTTTAAAGACAAATGGTTTCAGAGCTTCAAAGTTCATTGAACGCATCGGTGTGGGCGTGGATGGCAAACACAATGAACGTCGCGCCGAGCAGCAAGAGCGTGACTATGGACGTTTAAATGGCGCACATATGAACAATTTTCCGGGACCTCAGTGAATGTCTTGTCTGTAGCAACCAACGACATTCAGGTTGGCAACAAAACATAGTTTAAGATATTTAATTAGAATTACATTTATTAGAAATCCTTCTTTGTTAAAAATCTCTTTAAATAAAATGTACTTGTTGTAAATATCCTACATACATATGTTATAATATATGTATTCATTATAATTGTTATAAAATTAAATCTACTTGTTTCACATTGTCATTGTTAATTACGTTCATCAACAGCCACATTATAATACATATGCCATTGTAATTGTATTGTGTATTTCATATGAGATATGATTACTGTTCTACTACGCAAGGATATGCTGCCACACACATATACACATACAAATGGCTATGCCATGTGCATAATTGTGGGTGGAGGAACACATGTATGCAATGTTCTTCATCATATGCATAATGATAGCTAATTTGTCATTGGTATTTTGTGCCAACAAGTGATTAAATGCAAGAGTCAGAAGAAGGGGGTCCAAACCGCTAGTGCACATCCCTGTCGTCGCTACATGAATTGTAATGGTATGAGTTGTAAATCTCATCTGGTTTTAATAAACGTTATTAGCGCATTGTTAAATACCACTACTTATTAGCTTATATTTCAACACACAATTGCGTATACACAAACACAAATGTACTTAATCATTTGATATTGTGGTGCACACGTCTGTGTAGTTAAATAGCAGTGGGGCAAATGGCAATCCAAGAGATATTACAAATAGTAACGAAAACGTGAAGGAGATGAAAAATTATTATACAACATATCTTTTCAGATGTTGTCGTTAATTTGGACAGGCATATCCTTCATCGAAAATATAATTGATAAATCCACTGAAAATATGGTCAAAAACAATTTTAAGGTTTTTTTTCAGCAGCTACTTCACCATTACACTCATACATTTAATAGTTAACTTCTCTGATTAAGCTTGCGTCATTCTTGTTATTCTGAATGTTAACTAACTACAGGGTGGGCCATAAGGGTGCTGGCGGTTTAAATATTCAATTAAAAAAAACTACGAAACATAAAAAAAATATATTTGTATTTTTAAAAAGTAGAAGCATGGGAATTTTTAAGACTTAAAAATAATGTTGTCCAAATGGCTTCCCTCGGCTGCTTGACGCTCTTGGAACTGAAGTCGCAAATTTTGGAAAACTCGTTGAAAAGTTGTTCTCGGTATTTTGTTACTTTCCTGAATAATGTTCCTCTTCAACTGCTCTAAATTGGTCGGATTATTCTCGTAGACTACCGATTTGAGGTAGCCCCATAGAAAATAATCGCATGGAGAGAGATCGGGGCTACGTGGGGGCCATTCAATATCCCCGCTTTTCGAAATGAGTTTTCCAGGAAAAACATTTTTCAGCAGCTCTATGGATACCCTAGCCGTATGACATGTGGCCCCATCCTGTTGAAACCACATCCTCGAGGTATTGCTTTGAAGTTCTTGCAAAGCTGGCACCAAAAAGTCTGCTAGCATGTTGCAATAATTGTTCGCTCTAACCGTCGTGAACTGAAACACGAACACACTCCACAATGTCAGCTGTCTTGCAGAAACTGGGCGACCACGAACCGTAATTGGTACTGTTGAGCCGGTTGTTTCGAACATTCTGATCCATTTTCGTATCACATTGGCGCTTGGAACTTCACTTAAATCGTGTAAACCGTGTTCATGCCGATACAAACGTCGTGCAGTAATTACTGATTTATTGTTTTCGTAATACGCTCGGACACAAAATGCACGCTGCACTCCCGTGTACGGCTCCATGGCGACTAAATTTCCAGGAAGCGGCGCAGCGAACAACATATCCCCCCGCCACCCCGCGCCGCGCGTTGCCGAGAAATTGAAGAATTAAATCACCAACACCCTTATGGCCCCCCCGGTATATAGGTAAGATGTTCTCAGCCATTACAGAAGAGTATTTTGTCAAAATATTCTAAAATATGCACTTGCTTTCTGATTTGCAGATATAAGGGACCTCCAGGGATTAGCGATAGCTAGGGCAGGGGATGACTGGATAGTCAGCAACATGCTCTCTACCCAGGGCGTTTTGGCTAGCGCAATGATGTTTGCTTCCAGACCGTTTGCTGGGTGTAGGGCTACTACAACGTAGTTGTGGGAAGTGGGTCCGCTGACCTTTTCAAGGCAGTTTGACCTGAGGGTTGAGCGGCTGGAGACTGTTCGGATCATGCTGATCCCACAATCTCGTTCAACTTGATAGGCGGCAGCTGTTGCTTTTGTGTAGGGACACCAGTCGCTGGACTGCAAGGGGTCGAAACTGGTAGTAGGTTAGCTACAGAATTTGACCAGAGGCTTTATTTGGTACCGAGGGTGATAGGGATACACACGGGCAAGTCTTGAGTTCGTGCCTTGTCATCTGTATCTTTTTGATCTTTCGGGCTGTACGGACAGGCATGGGTTTTTCCTATGTCTATATTTCAAGGTTGCCGTTCACCATCGCCGAACGGAAGGCGTTTGGAGTTTTCACCGTCTTCCACTGGTGAGGATACTGTATCTTTGCAATGTAGTATCAACCGTTCCATCAACCTGGGGTCTCCGCACTTGCAAGTATGTAAAAATGTCCAGTCTGTACTCGTTTGTGAAGTATGGCGTATAAATCACAATTTGGTAGTAGCTTTGCTTTGCTACGCAGCTCCAACCGATGAGTTTGGCCGGCAACGTGGGAATCAAAAGACCCTATGACTGAGTTCCCGCCTGATCATTTGGTGTACGACCCCTAGTGGGAGCATCACGCGAGTTGTGGTTGATACCAAAATCACTAGAAGAGACTTTGTGGTGGAATGCGGAGTTGCTTTGTAACCAGGTTCTACAAACCCATAGAGTAGCAGGGGTGGTAAGATAGGCTTAATATCCGTCAATGGGGATTATGTTCCATTCTAGCATAATCAATTTGGTATCTCCTGGCTGGAAGAAAGTGCTGACATTTGCGGTAGCACCAAAATTGTCAGCCCTTTTTCCTAGGCAGTCCAAGTTTTACTTGGCTATAGCAAGGGGACGTTGGCAATCACATTGTAATGTGGCCAGTGTGTTGCACGTCGTGGGTAAGGCCTTCCCGGCGAGACTCACATGAAACCCCCGAGGACTTTGTACCAGCTTGGCATTTCGACCAAAACCGCTTCTAGTGGCAGCGCAAGTAAATTTACTATTTGCAACTTTATTGAACTGCCATTTTGTAGCTCTGTGCTACATCAACGACCACGTCTATTTGCGGCCACATTGTGAAATTGTCATTTCGCTGTTACATTTGCAAAAGTACACACAAAAAAGTACTTGTTGTAATCATCCTTCATAATATCCGTATTGTTTAGAATTATGTCTCTCTGTGTGAGTGTAGTTAATGTGTGGGTGCGCTTATGAGTGTAAAAGAGAGGGAGAGTTTGTTGCAATTAGAATTGCAATATGCGTAATTACATTTTCTTGCAAACATTAGTATTAAAGGCCTCTTCATAATTTCATCATTTGCAACTGCTGCCGATGTTGCTACCGTTGCAGTAGCAGCAACAACGGCAACAGCTCCTCATCCATTGTTGTGCATTTACGACAATAATCGCAATAATTTGAGCCAATTTTCTACTTGTAACATTACCAAAACGCCATAAATTCGGGACATACAATGAAACATTAGCGGGAGCATTATAAACTTGAAAGTATTATGAAATGTGTGTCTCAAAATTAGCTTAAATTGGGGAAAGAAAAAAGAAAATTTCTCATATAAACTTAATGTTATGAAGCTATTTGTAAAAAGAATATAGGTCTGCTTATTATGCCATAGTTGACATTGTTATATTTACACGGAAGTTAGGTAAAAAGTAAGTTAATTTTTATTTTATAATAATAATCAATGACATTCTTGCATAAATTGTCTCCGTATTTTCGTACATATCGTAATGTTAAGAAATTTGCTTTGATGTTGGAAAATCGATAATGAAATACTTTTTCAAAAGAAATGTATTTGGTCGAAACGCAAACAAATTATGCATATCAGTGAAAGTCCTCTGTTTGAGTATGTTAGATTGAAATGGATTATTTTTATACTGCACACTGTAGGCCGACACAATAAATAGAAATATTATTCTAAGACCCCATACAGTACATAAATTGTTAATCGTCATAAAAATTTAAGTAGTCTGCCTATTCGCCTGTCTGCTGAAAGCTCAATAGAGACTGAATGGCTTGAAATAAGAGAGCGAAATTTTGCACAACAATTCACTCTAGTCGCAGACAGATTCGAAATTGGATGAAATTGGTTCACTAGGAAACATTTTTCGCTAGAAGATCGCAATTTTTTCAACAACTGTTCCAGTTATTCGTTAAACAAATGCAATATTAGATGGTAGTTGATTTCAACCAATATAATTTTTCAAAAAGTCGAAATAATTATGACCGACATTGAAAAATGGATATGGAAAAATACTTAAAAATATAAATTTCAATTTGAAAAAGAGAAAGCGAGTCTGGTAACAAATTCACTTATTTGGCATTGAATCAACATATCCTCGATGGCCCTATAAATCTTATGAATTACGAATGGGGAAACACGGTCTAGTGGGAACCCTCTATGTAAAGACTGAGCTACCTACAGAATAATTTGTATTTTTTCAATAATTCTTAGGGATGCACAATCAATCGGCTAACCAAGCTTTGTGATTAATCCATATTTCGGTTAATTAGTTAATCAATTTATCGAAAGTTCTGATTATTCAGACTATGATTAATCAAATAATCAGAATTTTGGTCAACTAATCTTCAACAATTTATTCATTTTATTTATTTAATTCAATAAGAAACATAGAAGAAACAGATGTTTAACGATGCAAAATATGAGACATGAAATATCTAGTTATTCAAGTTTTCATTACACAATTGATCAATTAGCCATGAATACTGAATAACTAAAATAATGACTTGCAGAAATGTCCGACTAACCTATTAATTGATTACTCAGTTTGACAGATTTGATCCTTATTAATTTTATAACTATTTTACCATTCATCACATAACGCCTTAGTCATGTCCACTTGTCTTCGTCGATAAGACAAATAGTTCAAAAAACTGTGCATGACAAGCGGTTTGCTGAACTTTTGAAGCTTGTCTATCTTTTCATCTGTTTATAAACCAAAGGAGGATAGAGAATTCAAACTTCATTATTAAATGGCACAGGCTCAATTGATTAAATATGACGATTCCTTCATATACAAAGAGAATCTTCGTTAGAATTGACGTTTTTGGAACTTCAATTCACAAAATTCAGCAATGTGTAATGTATTGAAAGAAACTGGGGCTGTATTTACAAATTACAAGTGGTTTCGTTTCAAATAGTGCCTTTAAGTCAGTTTTATCTTATGAATCGTAGTAATCTATCAACATGAAGTAATATATCTGTTTTATTCAATACAGAAATTATAGCCAGAGTTCACTTTATCAAACTCATAATGTGTGCCATATTTAACATAATTCAGTACAACTCCTTGAAAGAAATTAATAAATGAAGAAGAGAAGAGGTTTGTACATCTGGTCGTATTTTCCTAAGTATCTCACAGAATTAGCAATCAATGCAATAGTTAATAATCTAGGCTACAATAGTCTATCAAATACAAATTACAGAGCAAAGAATGAATTTCGGAAAAATTTACAATTTGTATGGGGACACCGGAAGGTTGTAGTAACGTTCTGCGTTTTCATTGTGAGACTCTATTTTGGCAAATGGTCAATGTGTACTAAATTTCTAAATAAAATGCTATAGATAAGTGGATTAAATCGGTATTTTGTATGGAAAGTAGTAGAAAAGGCGTAATTGGTAAGAACTTTAACCCAATACAGCGGACATAAATGTAAGTTATTGTAGGTTACGCATGAGGAATTACACGGAAACAAAGTTGATATTTGAAAAATCGGTTAATTTGTATGAAGGTAAGAGAAACGGCAGTTCAGGTATTGTGTCAAATTTTCACAAGCTTCATAAAATTGCAGTTTCTTCTATTCAAAAAATTATACTTATTGCTTTAAGTGTTTCCTTCTGCTAGTTACAATTTTTCCTCCAGGTGAAGGTACAGAAATTGGAATTCCTATATATTTGAACGGATAATTTTATAATCAAAAATACAAATTCATTTTTGTAGCAACCATTATTTCTGCTAGCTTCGATAAGCGAAGTTTTGTTGTACTACCGTACATTCAGAAATTACAGAAGCGATGCATGCTTTTCACCGAAATATAAAAAAATAAAAAGCTTGTGGCTTGAAGAAATCGCTTTAAAAACACTCCCTGAGATATGCAATGGAAACGTTCGCATTATATGTTTTTGAACAACCGCACTTACAGCAGTGGCTCATTTCCGTTGCTCATTAACGGCTGCTGAAACATGCGGATATGCAACACATATACACACACACGCGAATAAAAATTAACCTTCAAAAATTTTCGTTTAAAATTTGTAACATGTGCGCCACACACACAAACATGCATCGACGGCAACGAACGCACGCAATTGATATGAAATAAAACGGATATTAAGTTATTTACACATTCACAACCGCCAACAGTGCGTAATGCACTCAGGAAAACTCGAAAAAATTTCACATGAAAACATATGTATGTATGTATGTACGAGTATGCATGTAGTTACACTACAACACAACCACGCCAGCAAAAGTGATATTATCAATTAACAGGAAATTTTATTATCACTACAACGACAATAACAATGATATATTAACATATTAAGTATGTGGTAATGTTGATAAAAACAGCAACAGCAGCAGCGACAGCGATAATAAAGAGGACGACAGAGATAACACCATAAAATTGTTTAACAAATTGTTAATACTTAACAATAAATTAAATTCATATGTGGTAGAAAAGCTATCATAAATCATAGTGGTGGGAGGAATAAAATCTATAGGAAATGCTTTTGTCGAAATGATATACATAAGTCAGAAGATTGCCCTTATGCAATTTATTATTTTATGGATGATTAGGTATTACTCGAAGGCATTTGAGAACAGTTTGCGACGCAAAGTTCTCGAATTTATAATTTGATTTTCTGCACGCTGTTAATGCTATGTTTTTATGAAAATTGAAAGAAAAGGTTCTAAAAAACTAAATTATTAGTGAAATTCATCAAGTTCTACAGGAATTCTATTTCTTCGACAACTGAAATGAAACATTGGGCAGAAGAAGAAATTTTAGGCTATCCAAACGGGTTCATTATACTAAATTTGTTCGACAAACTGTACAGAAGTTGCACTTTAACTATCTCATAAAAACCCTAATCCAAATTAGATGAAATTTAATATTTCATTGCATTATGGACGTTAAGGCAATAATCTGATACATTTATACCTTCTTCCAAAGGAATGCAAGTATACATCATTTGATGCACCACGTAGAATTGATTCAAATGCTAAACATCTTTTGGCCAAATATGTTTCATGACTTTTTAAGTCTGGCTGGCTGATTGATGTGATAACAGCCATAAACTTTTATGACACCTCTTAAAATTTGGCACAGCCTAATTTTTTATCATGTTATAACTGCTGATTGTAAATGATAATAATGGAATAAATAATTGTAATGGAATATATTGGAATTCAGTTTTTTCCTGTAACTCCCAATTCGTATTAAAATTTTGTCCTTTGTATTGGTTCATAATGTTCGGTTGAGTTTGAAAAAAATCGATCGATCAGTTGAACAACTCTTTACGTATTAGTTTGTTTGATTTCCTTCGTACAGTGTCTCTAAATTCTATGAAGTTTGGCAGTAGTTTTAAGAATGAAAATGAGCGGCATTGCCATATTCCTTCTGGCATCTGCTATTAAAAATTGCCAGATTTATCGAAATTTTATTATTCCCCCGTAAACCCTGATTTGTAAATTGGTGTTGATTAAATTTCGGTCGGTTATATTGTTATTAAAACAAAAACAACCGGTTAACCACTTAATTACCGTATAAATAAGATTAGTCTGACAATCCAGAACATTTAATCGCAGCCAGTGAGATCATGACGTTATTGCAAAGGTAATTTGACATTTAATTCAATTTTTCGAACCGGTGAAATAGTCGACAAGTTCTTGTTCTTGATCTGGTTCTTTTAGGGCACAGTTAAGCCCAAAGTCCGGCTACGATTGAGGAATTGAGGACCAACATCGCTCGCGTTAGTCAAAATACTCGAACTCGTCATGGGGAATTGACCTATTAGGGCCCTAAATAGGTCTAATCAATTAGGGCAAATAATTGAAAAAAATGTTTGGAACAAAAAAAAAAAAAAAAGTAATGATATAAAAAGTTTTTTTTTTATTATAACAAAGATTACCCTATGAAACTAATTTTTTTTTCTCCAAATTTTGTAATATTTTTGCACTAGTATTTAAAAGATTAAATATAAAGATTTAATATAATTATTTACAATATACTGTACCTATAATTCTTACGGGTAGTGTCGGAAAGATTGAAACAAACTGTAATTCAAATTTCTACGATTGTCCGATTTTAGGTGAACCGGTCATATCAATCTTAAGTTATAAGTCAAAATCAGTTTTTTTTTTTGTCAAAACTACCATTTTGTATGTGAGATACTGGAACAGTCGTGGTTATCTCGACTCATTAGTGTCTCAAATTGAAGTACGACACTAATGAGTAGAAAATGCCGACACTAATGCAAGAAAAATCATTTATTTCCGACCTAACAAAAGTCACGGCGAAAATAATATTTTTATATTCATTTGTGAGGCGGTTGCCACCGCTGGTAGAACAAACTGCCCTGGTTATAATAAGTGGTACAGAATATTGTGATTGGCAAAATGTCTCATTATTCGGGCATATCAATTCTCAGTTATCGGCAAAATAATTTTTTGTTAGATTAGCCACACTATATAGGAGATTCCCGAACCGTTAAATTGAAAAGTTATGATAAAACAATATTTTAGGGTTTAAGTTTATTTGCCAAGAGGTGCTGGGTAAAAAAATCCCAGTATCACAAGTAGTTTTATGCGATACTAAATATTAAGACTTGCATCAATCCAATGTACCGATTCAAAATTAAAAGTGTACACGCGATTTATGTAAAAGTTTTCATTGTGGCATTGATTTATATCATACTCATCACTTTGTGTTGGAGTCATTGGAAGGGTCCTGGCAATTTTTCCTATTTTCGTTTCAGGAATTTGAATTATATTTAAGAAGAAGAAGAAGTTATAATCTTTAAAGGTTTACCAAGGTCAAGCAGCCGCTCAGTCAACGGATTGCTCA
Organism: Philornis downsi; assembly: GCA_019455685.1. Classification (NCBI taxonomy): domain Eukaryota; kingdom Metazoa; phylum Arthropoda; class Insecta; order Diptera; family Muscidae; genus Philornis; species Philornis downsi. The sequence continues at coordinate 4,306,815 of JAHXMU010000057.1, read as the reverse complement.
ACAATCTTAGAATGTCCTGAAATGAAACTTATTTAAATATGATATATATATAATATGTATGTTTAACATTTTTCCATGACAAATGATTAAATGATACCCAATTCGTAAGGATGAGAATTTATATATACGTTAATAAATAATTGTCTATTGATGGCTATCTTATTTTAGAGGTTGTAATGGAATGGAATGGAATTTGTATTTAGCTAGAAGTAGTGCACAGATGAGTGAAAATAATTGAGGCACTTCGAAAGTGCTGAATGTACTATATTACGATTTGTGTATAATTTAATCGCATTGTATTAACATAAATCAAAGTTAATCATCTCGGTCCTGAGTACTTTTCCAGATAGAATTTTTTGCAAATCTTAATTTAAATTTTTAATTTTAATTTCATATTTCTAAATTCACTACGATATCTCTAATAGCAACACGGGTATTTGGACTTAAAAATATAATTTATTGCCATTGACCGATAATTCCTCTAAAATAAAGGTAAAGATTTAGAAAAAATATTGCCTAATAACCAATAACATCACAATTCTATTATAACCGTTTAGGAGTGAAAAATTCTTCAGTTTATTAATGGAAGTGCAAGATCCTTGACCTATGAAAATGGTATGCTGCATTATTCATAGTTTTACAAAAAATTACATCAAATTTTCGTTACTTATATTTATTAGGGAAAACTTTTTGTTAAAAAAAGATAATACAATGAACAAATAACTTTGTTATATCTATATCATTCAAAAATAAAGTGACTTAAGTTCTTTCATTTTGAAGCGCCTCCTTACATATCCATAGTAGACCGGCCTATTTATTACTTGCTTTCTTCTATTCGTGTTGAAGGTTTTTAATATTACGTCTTAATTATAATTCGACCATTACGAATTTTTTACCTCTCATAATGAAGAATTCCAACGTTTCTTCCCTCATTAGTCAAACCAAGCCATGAGTGTCATTCAATAACGTAGTACTTTCAGTGGCTTCTTGGCCGCCAACTTCTGTACCGTCCATCAAGTTTCGAAATATATGATTTCATTCAACCCATCCACTATATATTGATGAGCTAATGGTTGTTTCGAAACTGCCCAGTCATGTACATTTTCTAACCGAGCAGGGTAGGTGCCAAAATTTAATAAAAACAAGTTGCATGTGCGATGCCAAAGAATTTTTTTGAAAGGCTTTTCCATGAAATTATGTGTGGAATATGAAACTGTTCACCGCTTCATTATTGGTGGGGGTATCCAAGAGTTTCAGTTTCGATAACTCTGGCGCAAAGATCAGGTAGAAAATGAGTTATGGAACGGTTTACGTTGGCCTTTGAGGCACCGGTTGTTTGTAGCTCTGCGTGAAATTGCGAGGACATCAAAATGCTCGTGTGGACTGTCCATTATGTGGCTGTGTAGCAGCATGATTCTGTTGAAATCACATATCACATGTCTTATTTCGGCAAAAAAAAAAATTGGTTGCTATAGCTCTATGTTGAGCGTCCGCACGAGCATTTTGATGTAATTGTAATTTCAACCAGAGCTACAAACAAAACTACAAACAATAAAAGTATATAAAAGCATTTTTCCTCTCGAAAACTCACAGGAATGCCCCAACTTCTAGCACGAATGCCCACAATTCTGCACCATGTAAAAATATAGGAAAAACCTGTCTCTGATACATCTAGGTTTTTGTTCGTCAAGAACGGATTCTGATTTTAGAGGCCGTCAAAATATACGAATTAAATAAACGAAAGCATTCTATATATTTATTTATTAGAAAAGATAAATATTCTCACTGTTTATGGAACAGGATTTGCAGTCGAGTGGCTGTGTTGCGGGGTTTTGCAGTAGCAGACCGTTTTGGCTCAATTTTCTAAAAACGAGCTAATAGCTTGTATGACATGGTCCGTTATTCTACTGAAATCAAAGATTGTTCATACTCCATATCGTAAATCGGCACTTTCTTATTTTCACAGACATTTTAAACCCTCGGTTTATAACTGAAATTTTGAAAAATGTTAAAGGAACATGTCTTCGCATGAAAATTTTCATTTGCGTTCCATTCACTAGCTTCCATCTTAGAACTGTATTTGAATTAAATTCTGTAAGGTTCCAGTTTCCTATAAAAAATGTACATTGTGAAGATTTTTTCAAAACGGTTTAACCCACTAACGATTATAAGAATAGCAATAACATAGTAAGGGGGGCTATCGAAATTTAATGTATCGTTTATGAACCGCCTTAACTATCACGATAATCATTGACGATAAATTTCTATATTAAAATGTAGTTATTGTTGTTCTCATTATTGGCTATTTATTGACTGTTAACTGTGGGAATTTTTGACGTTAACAAAACCTGTTACTAGTGGTTTATAGCACTAATTGAATACACACGATATAACCGTCCCTTTTATCACATTTCACCATACAACAACAATAGCGCCATCAGGATCACCACTACTAACATTGTCCTCATTACTGTCATACACGTATTTATAATCTTTACATATGTTCTTCATTATCATTGTCACTGTGCTGGAAATGTTACAAAGTGTGTACGTATAAGTGAACATTTGATCTGTATGAGTGTATTGGTACTCATGACATTGCCGACCTGTCATTGCCATTGTGATGATGCACTCGATGATATTAGCATTTCCAATAATGTGTCATTGTGTCCTTATTTATTTTTTATTTGATTATTATCGTAGTTGTTGTTAGTGACTGGGTATTGGCTGTTTTCTGTCATTGTCGCAGTTGAACCTGTCATTGCAGGTTAGTTAGTATTAATCACTTTGCGGCTATTTTAATAAACATCGTTGATTTCCTGCCTGATTATCTTGTTGCCTCTATATCAATTCACATTAATAGTACATATGTTTTTGTCAATTTATTGGCAATAAATGTGATATCTTTGTCGTAATTACAATAGAAAAATCCAAATTTAACAGAGTTGCCATAGGTGGAATATCACATGTGACTTATGTGCTGATGGCTCCACGTGTAGGGTAGCTAATATGCACATGTAAATTTGCAATATGATTTTCAGAATTGCCCAATACTATAACAAAAAAACTAGTGCACAAATTTTAACTAAGTGTACTGACCAATTAACGTCCATTTATTGTCCATTTACTGGAATTTAGGCAGAATCCTATAGGTCCCGAAAAAATCCGTTTTTATTACATTTTGCTCAGAATTAGGGACCAGTAAAAGCGGCAGTATTTGAAATAATGAAAAGTTTCTCCTAGAAATTGTAAAGAAAAAATTGATTTTTCCTAAACCAACTCATTTGTACAGGCGATACCATAAAAGGCAAGACGAATGAGGCGGTAAATCTGCAGATACCTTTTAAAATGAAGCACTGATAGATAGATTAGTACTGTCTACCAAATAGAAACTGCTGTACAAATTTATATGCGAAGCACCAGAAATGGAGTGCCAATTCAGTTCATTTTCTTTCCAAGATTTAAGTTTGCCAAACACTTGATGTGCGTCAGATTTGACGTAATTTAGTGAAAATCAATAAAAGGTATCAAGGGATTGGGCATACCGGAACGGAAGGAACGTTTTTAATAGTTATTCTTTCATAATATTGTAATGTAATTGGAAAAAGACAGCTTATTGCTGCACAGGAATTATGAATTACAAAGGAATCGGGAAGAAGTTTCATAAAGATGAACGATCGAGATCGTTACTACCTGAAACAAATGTACTTGGTACATTAAATGTTTCCTTCTAAGTGTTACATCACCTTTACGGGTGAATGCATCACACATCAATCAGTATGTCCCTGGAGTAACACATAGATATTGCCCTACTTTTGGTAGGGAATTTTGTTTTCGGAAAGCGAGAGTTTTCAAATGACGCCTGTCGAAAGTTTATTTATACTCTGCTGTTTGTGTTTGAGTTACAGAGTCATTTTATTTATTTTTGTACACAATCAAAAAACAAATTACTTGTGTTAATTAAACATTACCTTTCGATGAAGAAAAATGACATTCAAATGATTCTTCTCCGTTGGACAAAACCACCCGTCGAAGGTCCGCTGATTTTAAAATGAGTCACACCTCGTAAACATGCAGAAAAGGGAAGGTTATAGAATGCTGAAAATTATTTTCGATAATTAAAAAGTAAAGCTGCAAGATATAGCTGACATTCTAAAGGTGTCAAAAGACAGTGTATTCACTGTTTTGATTGCAAATTAAGGGATAAGAAAAATGTTTTCTAAATGGGTGCCGTGATTGCTAACGGTGGAAGACACACATAAAGGTGTCACTAACACGGCATACAGTTTGTGGCAGTGTAATTCAATAATACGGTATGGCAACCTTTGTTGCCGTATTCATAAATACATGTTCATTATCTTGACATTCAATTGGTGTAAAAGCCCATTTAGGGACTGTTACATTCGAGATAACAATGTATATAAAATATTTTGTTAAACGTTTTATCAATATTCAAAAGAAGTAATAAAACTATAAAATAATTCGAGAACATAATATCAACACTACTTGAAATACCATTTCATTGATTTGATATTTGCTATAAAATTGTAGTCATGAAAAGCGATAAAGCATAAAGAGCAACGTCTACAACGGAAAAGCTTTAAATAATATGAAGACGATTAAACCCTATGAAATTTGTACTTATTTTTGTGTCACAGACAGCTTAATAGTGTTTCAAATTATTTTCTAATTCAAAAAAAAAAAAAAAAAAAAAACAAGAAATATAAATTGTAACTCCATAAAATATAACTTTCTTTTTGGGATGAAAGACCAAATGGTCAGAGTCTTTATATTTATGTCAAAATTATGACATATATCTGCATATGTCTATTACGTAGATGAATTATAATATTTTCTATGGATATATCCCTTCAAGAAGTCTTAAAAATCGTCTAATGAAAGACTAGACAAAGTTTTTCACTTTTTAATATAAAGTTCATATTGAGGTCGTGGATTGCCGTTGTGGTAGTAGGACGTGATTATTGACCATAAAATCAAGCCCCGACCGTTTATGGAGTAAAAATATATCTAGTAATGGCATCGAAAATATGTAAAAGTTGAAATTAACCTCAGTAAATTAGGGCATGAATTCCCTACGAACTAGTTAATCATCTTTATTTCCTTTCAGAAGCGCAGAAGATCGGAGCGGATCGGATTGGAATTATTTTCTACGGGCGGCGTATAATAGATAAGGGTGTCTATTCCAGTCGCCACCTAAGAAGAAGAATGAAACGAAAGGGAATCGGAATGGAAGATAAATGTAAAGCATCATCGCCATCCAAAAAATTTGTGATTTGCAATGGATAAGACTCCTCGACACGGCGTCTCGCGATCATATAGCAATAATCTGCACCAGTGCAATGATTTTTGCACAATTCTGGATGGAAGAATAAGACGAGGATTCCATAAAAGAAGCATGACAAACAAAAGTATTAGATGTAAAAAAGAAAAGAAAACCGTTATTTTTGCATGACATTGAAGGCTTTATTTTGCAACTTCAATATGGTTCTCTTATAGGCTCATTCATATAGGCAAAATACTGGGCCTGTTAAATTTTACTGGTGTCTCTTCAGATGATTTTTTACCAGCAACATTATTCGCCAAAGACAGTAACAGCTGGCAATCACTTGCTGTCAGGTTCGGACTAAAAGGTGAATATATAAGAACCTGCCAAACAAGCTTCCAGAGCTTCTAGCGAGTCATCATCGATGTGTGTGTGCCAGTCAAAGATGGGTGCCAATCCTGACTTGGCACATCATTTGCAATGGCTCACCGGGAATCGACCACAATTATTTTTGTCATAAGCGACCTGCTTTTCATGACCAGTTACCATCTGCCTTTATCGAAAAAAATCAGTAATATATGACACATTTTCTCTTTGCCGGTGGCCATCTTTGACGCGCGCACAAACAATACTAAGTCAAGTATTCACAAAATTGACAGAGTAGTTTTATCTTTCTAACGCCATCTAGCGCAACGCGATCACATTTATATAACGAGAGACGCTGGTTACTAAAGCAATTTATTAAAAAGCCATTATTTTCTTTTACTATACCTTATAGTTTTGGAAGATGTTAATGGCAAAGTTGCCCAACTTGATTTCTTGCTCACTTTTTTTCATAAAAGTGGGTATCACCATGCTTGAAATCAGTTTGCAGAGTTTTGTAGTCTTTTGTAAGTTTGTCGATACTAATTTAAATTACTTATCGGGTCGAAAATATAAGGCAAATAATTCTGTAAATAGTTCTGACTCTTGAGAAAGTCTAACACTAAAGACTCAAACGGAAAAAATACTACGCGCGACAATCGTTCATATGATCGTCGATTTGGCTCCAGTATACAGTTACCTATCTTTTTTTGGGAGGCACAACACTTCGAAATCTCAAGAAACCAATAAGTCTAGTAAAAGCTTCTTAAACTGACCTTAGGAATCGGCCCCATCAGTGAGTCCAAAAATGGAATGCTTGTTGAATTTTATTTATGAGATGTACTTTCTGGCCAATTTTAGAGATGAAATATTTTAATTTTTTAAACTGTGTATGTTTTATTGGTCCATAATATTAGCAGAATTTGGAAAAATTGATCGATTAACCACGCGCAAATGACCGATTGATTCCAAATATTCTTAGCTACATACCGTTGAAGTAGTTGTGCTGAATTCAGTCAACTTTGGCATACGTCATGCGCTTGATAAACTAAGCTCTGACAAGGAAAATGAAGCCCACTGCCACATCTCCTCAGGTAGCATTGCCGCAGGCCAACCTTCTGAAATTCAATCTTTTGTCGGTAATTTCAGTTAGACTTACATTTGTCTGTAAGACTTGTGAAAAATCGTTCCAGTAACCATACCCATATTTACCAGTACCGATTTAATCCATATATAGGTATTTTTACCCCCACAACAACAACAACATTCTGTCAAATTTGGCATATATAACACGTTTGATAAACTACACAATAGAATAGAGAATTGAAAAGGGCATTATTTTCTAAAAATGCATTTTCTGTATATTATTTTTTGGATACATTAAACTTCCCGGAGTTCCCAGACAAAATTCCCGGGAAAGCAGAAACAGAAATAAATGGATTTACCGAGAAATATAGGAATCCATTCTCTACATTGAAGTTATAGTTTACGCCACATCTGAGAGGCCAACATTCTGCAAAATTTGGTCAAAGTTCGCAAGTAAAATGTGACTTTTGCTAACGATCGTACAACTCATATCATCGCAGTAAGATGCTTGCTTTCTCTTCATTTAAGATTTCATGCCAGTCAGCGTCATTTTAAATAAGCACCTACCAGCTTTGAAGTAATGCTAAGCGTAGCAAGAATTATTGAGAATAAGGTTTAATATTGGGGACTCAACCGTATAAACGACCAAGAGCATAAACGGAGAACATTTTTTATGAAGATTCCTATAAATAATTCTGACTGAAACTGACTGATTTTTGAAAACAAAATGCTTGTCGCCAAGAAATAAAATGACTTTTATTCGGCTTTTCTTCTGTATCGAATACTTAACAATAAAGTGTTTAATGTAAATTTTCCCAACACATACGTGCTATGTGTATCAACATATATATGTATATGCATATCCTTTCAAGCAGATTTGAACATATACATTCACACATAAATACTAAAATATATATACGTACGTACCATGTTCACATATGTGTATAATAAGCCAACAATACTTACAATAATGGATTTTCTTCAACAACATAATGGTATCCAATATATCAAATAATGGAAATCAAAGCCGTCAACACAATCAGCCAGTTCTCTCCAGCAACGTGATTAGGTGGTAGGAGGCGTAAAAAACGAGGCTGAGGCCTCCACGATGTCGTAAAGAAGAACCTATTACTGGATTTCATTGAAAGTACACGGACGGAGTACAATAGCTTCTGCGAGCCAAGTTAATGCATTTGGTAAACTATTAAAGGATTTATTTCATATAACAATTGTGAAAAACCAGAGCCCAGGAACCAACAAAGAAAAGCAAATTTCTTAACATTATAAGCACTTAACGAATAAAGAAAATACACGCAACCAACAAACCCTGACAGAAGGATAATGTAAACGACCACATTAACGGGATGAATGCTGAGTGCGAGATGGTATCCTTTAGAAAGCAATAACCCTACAAAAAGTATAATAGCATTTGCAAAAATCGATGGCAATAAAAGGATAACATGTTGAGAAAGCCAATATTTGCGTACCGTTTTGCTAAGAGAAATTCTCCAGTTCAAACTCTTATTATATAAAGTGTAACGCTTGACAATTGCAAACAAGAAATGACATCTAGTGAAACTTTCTTGGTGCTTCTAATAGTTAATGTATAATGATTTAATGGGAATACAGGAATTTTGTGTTGTATCAATTTATATTGGCCTTCAGTAAGTCGTTTATTTCAGCTCTGTTTCGATCGCCGTTCATATCAATCGAGGACGCAACTATAACTTTAACAAGTGGATATGCCAAAAGATCGGCATGACCGAAATTTATTTACCCACCACATCATTAACTGCATTGAATAAAGTCAGAAACTATACCGTTACCGGTTCCATTTTCATACGTAAAACAAACGAAACTTCCATCTAAAAATATTTCAATAAAAACTCCTGCATTTAGACGGACCCATGTTTTTTAAAAAAAATCAAAGAAAAAAATAAAAATTTGGCGGTTGGCAATCTTATTCATTTAATTTGTTCCAAGTAGATTTGTTTACATCAATTTTTGAATATGATATCTCTCAAATGGCCGCCTCTGGCGTTGATGGCGTATTGTGCCCTTTTTGCAGCATTTTCCATCGTTTTCGCCAACATTTCGGCCGGAATAGCGGCTATTTCTTCACGAATGTTGTCCTTGAGCTCTTCTACGGTCCTTGGCTTGTTAACGTAAACCTTTGACTTCAAATGCCCCCACAAGAAGAAGTCAGCGGGCGTCAAATCGGGCGAACGCGGTGGCCAGTCCAAATCACCACTTTTCGACATCAAACGGCCCGGAAACAAATTCTTCAGAAAATCGATTGTTATGCGACTTGTGTGCGGTGGAGCGCCGTCTTGTTGAAACCAGAACTGCCTCATACGCTTTCGACGAATAATTGGCATCACAAAATTGGTCATCATGTCGCGATAACGCTCCTGGTTGATGGTAACAGCATGGCCATTTTCGTTTTGGAAGAAAAACGGCCCAATGACCGTTTTCGCACTAACGCCGCACCAAACTGTGACTTTTTCGTCATGAAGAGGCAATTCTTGAATCTCCTGAGGATTTTCAGTGGCGTAAATACGGCAATTTTGCTTATTTACGGTCCCATTCAATGTGAAATGGGCTTCATCGGACATGATAATTTTGTTCCAAAATTGCTCGTCATCATCGGCCATTTCGATGACTCGTTGGGACCATTCCAATCGACGAGGCTTGTCCGCAGGCAACAATCTTTGCGTCAATTGAATTTTGTACGGGAACAAATGCAAATCAACGCGAATAATCCGTTGTAAAGTGGACCGAGCCATGCCCAACTGCTGAGAACGGCGTTTTTGGGATGTTCTTGGGGACCTCTCAACACTGGCTCGTACGGCAGCGATATTCTCGGCCGATCGCCTTGGTCGACTTTTATTTGGCCTCTTCGGATTAGAAAGAGCCTCACCAGTCGAAAATTTTTCGTATAAACGCTTAATGGTGTTCTTAGAAGGCGCACTTCTCACATTTTTTAATATTTTAAAAGCACGTTGAGTTTTCACAATTGACTTCTTCTGTTGAATGTAAATTTCAACTATTTCAGAGCGCTCGCGTGGCGTGTATTGTTCCATGGTAAAAATCCGCTTGGACTGACGCTTCAAACGAGGTTGTCATTAAGCGATCTGACATCTCTGTCAAAAGTTATGGCGTTGCCAGATGGGTTCGTCGAATATGGGCAACCCTGTATATTTTCCCTATGTATATAGTTATATATAGTTCCACCTTTTATTGTTTTAATTAACGAATAAAGTTTAGGAAACACAAATAGTTTTTCCTGCAATGGGCAAGTTTTTTCATACTGAGCCATTTTTGCCACTTGTGACGCTTGCGTAAATTTTTGAAATTTTTAATTTATTAGAAAATCTTCAATAAGTATTTATGAATACGCCCCTTATAATATTTTTCAAGAAAAGAATTCCACATTTTAGTATTTTATAACTTGGTGGTCTCTTATAACACAAATAAACATATAAACGGAATAGGTCCTTCAATTATTCAAGTGTGCGTTTAGGCATTGTACTCGTATGAGCAATTTTTTTTCCTATCAGATCATTTTGTCCAATTTGTGGTACCTGCAGATTATAGCGTACACAGATAAGTTTAAGTGTCAAAAAACGTCATGTTCTCGTTCATAAAATATTTATTTTCCCCATATTTCCTGTGAAAACTCGTATTTTTCTAATATTTTTCAATAACCACGCCCATAATTACAGCGGTCTTTAAATAGTTTAAGAGTTTTGATGGCATTTTGCCATATCTGTCAACTAGCACCATGTATTGCAATATTTATTAAAAAACTGCAAAAATTACATTTCTAAAGCTGTGTTCACTTGTTTTACCAGTGACCGGTTTAGCTACCTGCAATCCATACTGTGTAAGATGTGCCGACCCATAACCAGATAAGTGGTCAGAACCGAGATATGCTATTTGTCACAATAGAATCTCCAAAAATGTTTGAACCTGATATGTCAAGATTTTGTTTTGCCTAGTTGAATTTTTAAGTTTTGCTCCATCTTGCTGGAGTTCCGGGTAAAAAAAAATCTCCTTCAAATCTTTAAATAACGATCCCCATTGACAGTTGACAACAGCACAATTCGTGCGCCACCCTGCATTTAAGCAGAACATTTTGGCTGGCATAATCCCGGATATAATCGGTGTTTCTGTCATTTTTAGAAACAAGAGCTAAATGAAACTTCAAGAATTTGGTGGAGGAATACTAAATGAGTCTACTTGTTAAGAAGAAATTTGAGAATAAACTGCAAGTATACTCTAGCGAAATTTAGATTTCCCTTTCCCTTTTAGTAAAACGTTTTTCAATTGAAACCCCGATTCCTTGCAGTTATTAGTTTATTAATTTTCCTGTGATTTGACAAATTACAGTGCCGAACAACACGTGGAAATTCTAAAATTTCATTATCAAAATTGCTGTTCTCTTGTGCATGGTGGTCAAATTTATGGCGGCTGCCTCCGTGAACAATTAGCCAATACCCACATAACGATATGCAAGACCTATTGAAAATATCCCCGCCGATTCTGAAAGCGTGCAAGGGAATCCGAATCACTCAATTCGGTGACACAATCAATAACGCAGACTCTCGCAGACATTAACTTGGAACTAGGGCCTATACCCAGACACACGCTTACTAAGCCAGGAACTAAATTGAAACGACTGACTACATTCTGTGGCAGTTGATCCGATCCACCAATATTATGCGATTTGATCCTATTAGACGTTTTCTTGTAGGGTTTCCCCGAGTAGCAGGTGTATGCCACAAACGATCGCTATCTTCAATGCCAACATAACTCGTCCTATGTAAATTTTGTAAGGCATTACATCGTATTGTCAACAATGGGCTGCAAGCTGACGACTATGTTTTCAAAATTTACTTTTAGCGAAAATACCGCAAATGTTTCTGTTAAATATACTAAAACTTGTCTTATTCATGCCAAGTACATAGTTTTCAAAATTATTCATTATAAGATTTTTTTTGGCTGTTCAGCAAAGCCCGCAAATTACAAGTATATTGGAAATTATTTCAAACGGGTTGAAAGTTTTTTTTGTGTATTTTTACAAGGGTCATTTGCAATATAATATCTACGAATGCGGTCTCAAAACTAGCCGACCTAACAAAAAAGAAGTTGGGAATTTTTTTTTTTAATTTTCAACATAACATTCTTGTAGCTCGATACACTTTTTCCAGCGATATTCAATAGCTTCTATATCATGTTTATAGTAAAAACTGTCAAACTCCTTAAAATAACCATCAACCGCAGACGCCATCTCTTCATTGTTGGCAAATATTTTACTACCGAGCAATTTTTCCAAGTTTGGAAATAGAAAATAGTCCGAGGGAGTTAAATCTTGCGAAAAAAGTGTGCGATGAACCAATTCGAACTTAAATTCATTAATGTTGGCCCTCGCGATATTGGATAAGTGACTTAGAGCATTGTCTTGATGAAACAACATGTTTTTTTTCGCCAAATTCGACCGTTTTTCCATAATTTCATAGCCTAAACGTTGCAATAAATCAGTATAATATTCGTAGTTGATTTTTTTTCCTTTCTGAGGATAATCAATAAAAATAATCCTATACGCATCCCAATGAAACAGACGCCATGACCTTGCTTACAGGTAAAACTGCCTTCAACTTCTTTGGACACGATTCTTCCATTCCAGTCTGCTGCTTTGGCTGTTCCTTTGTCTCAGGTGGTTGCCTCATCCACGCAAAAATTCGGCTTTGTTGCGGTGAAACATCGCCAAACACTCTGCTCTTCATTCTCATCTTCGGTCAATATACGATATATAACACTTTTTGCCTACCTACCATTTGAGCTAACTCACGCAACTTCAGCCGACGATCATCCAATACCATTTTATGAATTTTCTTAATCTTGTCTGGCTTGGACACCCCAATTGTTCGACCACTACTGTGTTTGTCTTGGCAGCTCGTACGGCCTCGTTTAAACTCTGCACCCAATATTTTACAGTCCTAAACTAAGGCATATAGAATATAGAATAGAATATAATCTAGCTTGGCTTTAATATTGGTTTGACTTAGACCTTTCAAATGGAAATGTTGAATTACATAACGATGACCAATTTTTCCCGCGCTACAAATTCATTGAGATCGTTTACTTCTGATGGCTCAAATAAGTACACTAAACAACGTGATGCCTTGAAACTTAAAACATATGTTTTAAAAGATTGCCACTTTTCACCAAAATAATATTTTTCAAACTAATGGCAGCATCTATACGTCATGTGGGCTAGTTTTGGGACCGCTCTCGCAGTATAAAATAGCTCAAATAGCTTCGACATATATTTTTATTTAAAAATAGCTGGTTAGGGATAATCTATTTCAAATACAGGGTGTCGCACGGGAGGAGGAGTTTTAATATCCAGAAGCCACACTTTCCGCTGGACATCAACTGATTTGACTGCACCAGACTTTTTTTTTGGGTTATGTCAAGCAATAAGTGTACACAACGAAGCCAAGGAATTTGACTTAATTGAAGCAGTCCATTAAAACAATAATTGAGGCGATAAAGTAAAATTAAATTTTATATAAAAAAATAAATAAATAAACAAATAAGTAAATAAAAAAAAAAATAAATAAATAAATAGATTAAATAAATTGATAAAAAGATTTCAATTGCATTTTTTATTGTACTGCAACTGGTACAGGGTGGCTGGTTAAATAAAAAATTTGCTTTTGTCCAACAATTAGCAGAACATAGCGCAAAGTTGGCTATGGGAAATAGCCCAAATATATTACAATTTTTGGTAGACGTTTCACAAGGAATTATTGAATGCTTGATTGCATTAATAAAAATGATGATCTCGTACGGAGAGGTGTTAAATTTATAAATTAAGATTACGAACGGACGAAAATATCCATGAAAATTTTTATTCTAAAAAACGAACCATTCAATTCGAATTTTGCAATTTGACATTCAACATTTATATGTCCTCGACCGTAAGTACTATTTCGTTGGATACAAAAACAAGGTAGAGCCACACGAGATAATGCAAGGACCTTATTTTCATTTACGAACCGCTCCTGAATCACAACGAAATCCGCATATTTTTAAAGTGGATTGTGAGCGTTGATGAATAATTAAGTCAATCGACAACGTCAAGCGAAAACGGTAGTTATCGAATTGCGGTGACACGGCGCAAACGATGGTCAAGCTTGAATTGATGATCAGGAAAGTTTTGCTGCGTGGGATTCCCTACCATCAAACTCTTATTTCAAACAAGTACTGTCAAATATTGGACTATCTGAACGATGTAATAGCCATTAATAGATTGTCGTGTTCCACCAGGACAACGACAGACCTCACACGTTATTGTGATTTGCCAAAAGCTTTGGGAATTTAGTTGGGAGTTTCTAGTGCATCCACCTTAAAACCCGAACCCGGCGTCGGACGATTACTACCAGCTCCTACCTATATCAAGTGATTTTGCTGGTGAAAAAATCGCCTCCAGAGAAGCTTATGAAAATCTGTCTCAGTTTCTTTGCCAGTGAAGACGACAGTATTACAATTACCTTCAAGTTGCCAATCAGTAATTTAACAGAATAGTGCATATTTGACCTAAATCAGATCATTATAATTATGCTAAATAAAACCTTTAATGTAATGCAAAAAATAATTGGTTTGTGGCGATTATCAACATCTGGGGAGTTTCACATATTTCTTCTCTATTGTATTCTGATTGAGTTGCAAGACCTTCTATTAGCGATTTCCGTCGCTAACATTAGCCACAACCCCAAGCAATATGCAGCGAAGTCTTTGAGCCTGGTTGAAATATGTTATGTTCCCCCAATGACATCCGACTCATCTAATTCAAATTAAAATATAAACAAAAAGACTTCATCTGATCTTTCCATGCCATGTTATAGCAATTTTGGTTGTTATTATTGTAGTTTGTGTCATATCATTATCTACCTATATAGATGATGAATTTATAATGATTTTTATTCACCGAACAAAATGTGAACTAATTTGCCAAATACTCATTGCGCTCGCGTTTATTCTGCGTCTATTCTAAGTGTTATGCAAAATTAGCTTGTCATATTATTCGAATTCTAGTTAAAAGAATTCATTTAGTTATTTTGGTTCATCATTTAACCAAAGTGGCAAAATTGGGCGTATTCACTGATTTTTTCCGGTTTGGTTGGTTTCTCTTCTCAGAAAACACTCACTTAAATCACAACGTCAATGTCATCTGTTTTTAATTAATTTCTGTTGGTTTCATTTCGGTTACTTGTTTTTTTTTTCTTTTGGTTTAGCAGACGGAAAACGTCTCCATTAATTCACACCCTTCAAGGAAGAGAACACGATTGTGATACCAATTCAACCAACTCGCATCCTCCCCATGTACAGTCAAGAGTTAGCGTAGTCATCGTCGTCGCCGTCGCCGTCATTTTATTTACTTTTTTGCTGGTTGTGATTTTTATTGAATTTTCTTTTCATTTGTTTGTTGATTTTTTGGATTTGATTTCATTAGTATGCAACGGAGACAATCTGACACAACTACGGCTCAGACACTGAAGGCATTCACCCGCTTCTTAGGTCAGGAGTTACCAATAGGAGGTGATGAGGGGGTGAGCAGTCAAAGCAAAAAACCAAATAAAATGTGAGCAATAACGAGTTGTTATTTTTTTGTGCTTCCTCGTGAAATAGGAAAGGAAAGGACCTCCAAGGATGGTTTTAACATTTTCATTGATGATGCTGCTTTTGCCAGTCAGATTTTAGTTTTTTTTTCACCGCCAACGAAATTATATTGTAATCAAATGAATTGAAGAGGAAACTTAATCCAGCAACACAATCAACCTATCATAGACGGGGCAAAAGAACCAAAAATAACTCGGATATCAATAACGAAATGAAGGATCTGTGTTAAGTAGAAGAGGAAATGTCGAAATTTATTTGCCTATTTCTTGTTTGGGGGCAGCATTACAACGTTAGGTTTGTAATTATTAAGAAAATCGTTTACTAAACGGAATACTGAGTATGAGTAGTTTCTTTTTTTTGTTGAGTACTTTCGATTATTTTCCGATGTGTTGAATGTATGCTGTAGACAACTGAAAATGTGATACTGCCTTATGGGAGAGAAGTTAACATTTTGATAATGCCAGTTACATTCAGCATATGGAGAAGTTTTGGAAAATGGTCTGATTCCTGTGAGATGTAAGAAGACTCTATACTACGATATTAAAATTTGTGGATTTGACATAGCCTATCACAAATGTTACGTTTTTCAGTCGACGATTTTGGAGACCGCAGATGTGGTCCCCTAAACATATACAGGATATCGAAACCATTACATTTTCTTGTGACTAAATCATGATAATCGAAAACCTTCAACCAAGCGAACTGACGTACTTACGTGCACCAATTACGCCCAAATTTGTCTGTACTCGTATTGTGTAGTAATTATGTTACAAAATGCAAAAGGGGATGCCTCGATCGGAGGGCACCCACAATGTGATATTTTACTATTTTACGTTTAATTTTTATAAAGAAAAATGGAAAAGCACTCATTCCTCGCTATAGTCAAACATTCGTATATGAAAGCTTTAGCGACGAAAGAAATCAAAGCTGAATTGATGTGAATTGTGTGCGATTTTGTACAATTGGGCAAAATAATTTAATATTACTCGAACATGCACTTAGAATGCATCTCGTTCCAGACTAATAATAAGGCAGATACCATATAAATCTCTAATAGAGAACTCGATGTTGATCACGGATCGCTTACTTGTGTGGGATAAAATGCGGGAAGAAAATCTCACCCTCCCGTGAGACCAGGTGAAAATGAACATAAATAACAAATCCGAATGCAGTGAGGTCGCGAGTAACAGAGTGAAATATTCCACCTATGAGTATTACTTCATACAGGTATCTTAAAGAATAGCATGTTTATGGATCGATTAGAATGAAAGTAAGCCGTTAATCGAAAAATGTTTATTAATTATCAAAGCACCTAATTTGGCAATTGATTTCCTGATAATAACATAGTTCAAATGTAAACTCTCGGATTCGTAGGCACTCATTTTAGAAAATAGTAAAAATTCTTATAACGGCTCGACAAGTAGACTCCACAATGGCTGCCACTTCATGACATATATTTTCTTTCAACTGCGCCAACCAAGTCAGTGGAGAACAATCTTATGTCATTTCCACTGGAGATCAATTTGCTAGAAAAAATGGCAGAGACATAATTCACATACATATATGATGTTGCTGCACGTTCTAGAATTATGTTTTTTGATTTTAGACAAAAAAAGCTTGCAGGGTAACAAGAAGTTGTCTAACTTCTGCCCTTTGCCCTTTCATCTTCTAAAAAGTACGGGCCAACAATTTCCCGCGGCGACAATCGAGTATATTTGGCCATTTAAGGGGAAAAAGGAGGTTTCTCATGCTTGCGCTTCGGGTTCGTTGTATTCCATTAGCGGAAGTTCCGCTTATTTATGTGTTGGTTAAAAATTACTTAATTGCCTAGTTTACGAAGTCAAGCTTTTATCTGGCATCATGGGACATAATTTTCGGAATGAATTGAATTTTGTAGGAGTGCAGCTTTAGATATTTAATGCAAAATGCAGTGAAATGTAATCAATAAACAGTTAGAACACTTAAGCGTTTCCTAATTGAAAGGCTCGGATTGTTACGAATAGAATAATTAACACAACTCTTGTTGAATTTGTGCTGTACCGTTCTCTTCAAACTTTTTTACCCGTACAGCCGGTACAGTCGCCAGATCAATATAGCCGTTGAATTCAACCACAATGTGTCTTGGCTAAAATATTAAAAAGGAAACCTTTTAATCATGTGTCAAGTAGTATCTCTCCTTTTCAACATGGGTTTTTTTCCTGATGGTAGACCAACTTGTACGAATCTAGCTGTGTTACCGAATAAAATCATAACCTCTATAGAAACCTTAACCTGTTCTAAAACTTTAAATGGGTAAGAATCTCACCTTTCTTGGTATGAAGGTTGAGATTGTTATATAATGTGCCGAGTGGGCCACTTTTGGTAACCAGAACTGTCTCTGTGAGATGAACCAAACGTAATGTTACGATACTCAAATTGACAACTTAAGCGCCATCCATTTTAAAGGCTAGTTGGTATACAGATTTTTTAGAAGACTTTTGGTTAAAATGAGTGCTTTGTATTCTTCATTCCTAATTAATGCATTTTTGAGTGTTTCCCCAGGAAAACATTTAAGCCAATTATTATTCTTAATTTTTTATTAATTAATTTTTGCAAACCACTTCTTTTTGCTAACGACTTAAAGTTGTATGCAAATATTGCAGGTTTACATCATTCTATTTTGATTTAGAGGGACTTGAAAGCCAACAGATGGCGTAAGTGCTAGTCGATTCTGACATAACCTAAAAAGTCATGAGCCAAAATTAGGCATATGGTAAAAAAATCGCCTCGACACAATAGTGATTTTCTTTCGACGTCATATTTTTTGGATTGTATGATTATGTATGATTTTGTGCCAAATCCATCTTCTAATCGAGGAAAACGGCAGCTGAAGCTCATCGAGAGCTTTAAAACGTTTACAGAGATGCTGCTTTAAGTAAAACAACGTGTCGAGATTGGTTGCTTTAAAGACGATGATTTTGATGTTGACGATCGTTCGCGTGCAGAAACCTTTGAAGACACTGAATTGACGACATTGGTTGATGAGGATCCGTATCGAACGCAGGTAGAGCTTGCTTCAGTAATAGGAGTTACCTGCCAAGCCATTTTCAAGGGATGGCATGTGTTGGGAATGATTCAAAAGCAAGGAACTTGGGTTCCCTATGAGTTGAAGTCAAGGGACGTTGAGCGTTCTTTTTTCGCCTGTGAACAACTGCTTCAGTGACAAAAAGGGAAGAGTTTTCTTCATCGAATTGTAATGGGTTATTGAAAATTACAATAATCCAAAGAAAACAAAGTCAATGGGATTGCTTGGTCATGCTTTTACGTCGTCGCCTCGGCCGAATATTTACGCTGCGAATATTATGCTGTGTATTTGGTGGGATCAGGTCAGTGATATTTATTACGAACTGGGAATTGGTATCGACTTCAATTAATGCGATTGAGACGAGATATGCGCGAGAAACGCCCACAATACACGGAAAGACAAGAAAAAGTGATTCTACAGCATAACAACGCTCGGCCTCATGTGGCAAAACCCGTTAAAACCTACCTGGAAATGCTGAAATGGGATGTCTTCCTCCATCCGCCATATTCTCCAGATATTGCGCCATCCAATTATCACTTGTTCCGTTCGATGGCACACGGTCTGGCTAACCAGCAGTTCCACTCATATGGCGATATCAAGGAATGGCTAGATTCGTGGATAGCCTCAAAAGATGAACAATTTTACCGTGACGGAATTCGAGCTTTGCCAGAAAGATGGGAAAAAGTACTAGCTAGCGATGGGCAATACTTTCAATGAATCATTTGTAAACATGTTTTCATAATAAAGTTTAATTTTTATAAAAAAAAATAACAGCGAGAATTCAGTTGCGCACCTAATAATATTAGCAAACTTGTACTAAGTGTAAATACAAAAATGCTGTTGTATAACATATGATCATGATCCAGTTCTTTACAATTACTCTATTGGGAACGTGGGTTTTAATAGAGTTGTCGAAGTTAAAGACCAGGATAACATATTTGACTCAACATTACAATCTATTAATCATATTGATTATATAACGTCCAAGGCATTTGCTATAGCGGGGTTTATTAAAAGAAATACTAAAGATTTTAAAGACCCTATTTCATTAAGATCTATATACGTTTCATTTGTCAGGAAATTAAATTGTTCTTTAATTTGGAATCTCTTTTGTGTAATTCACTCGTGTAAAGTTGAAAGATTTCAAAAGTTATTCTACAAATTTGCTTTTAAACATGTAAACTGGACTATAAACTGGACTAATAGCCTATGAAAGTAAACGGAAATTCCTTGGTGATGATAGTTGAAGGATCTTAGATCTTATTTTTCAATAATTTTTATATTCAATATTTTAAATGAGGAAATAAATTGCACAGAATTATGTGATTTGGTGAATTTAAATTTTCCTACTTGTAATTTGCGCCCAGAACATTTATTTTATGAAAATGTTCACCGAACCGATTAGGGGTATAATGAACCAGTCACAAGATGTTTAAAGCCTCGTAATAGTTGTCCTCCACTGTTGGACTTCCATTTAGATGAAACTAATTTTAAATTAAATTTATACACGATTTTTCACTAATGCGTATTAATTAAAAAGGTATTGTATACTGGTTAGTGAGATATATATCAGTAGACTGAATAAATAAATAAATTTCCAAGAGTCAGGTTACCAGTGATGACATACCCAGTGTACTCGTATGCCTCGGATTTATTGCGTTCATGAGGTAAGCTACCTTCCATGGCGAAAATGTAACAAGCAGAAGGAAGTGTTTAAAATATCAAGTATTTCTTTTAACAAATATGTTTCATGATTTTTTAAATCGAATTCAGTGGCGACCGTTTATCTGACTAGCAGGCTAGTAGACGCGATGGTAGAACGCAGTAAAGAACTTGATATACAGGCCTGTCACAGAATTTTGTGGTATGGTTTCGAATTCGCATTTTCCAAATCGATCGATATGGTTTAACCTTCTTCAGAAATCTATCGATTTTGTTAATTCCCAAATTGAAGATATCCCGTTTTTTGATATGGCAACGCACAGAATAAAGAACGCAAAGAAAAAAGCAAAAACCATATGTTTTAAAATAAACAAAAGTGTTAAAATTATTACAAGTGACAAGACGATAATTAAAGTTTGTAAAGTAAAAAGTGTCAGTTCTTTGAGTGAAAGATTAACTAAATTTTTTTGTTTGTTGTGTCTTTCGTTTTGTTTCGTCAAAACTTGCCAGTATGCAATGTTATTGCAAATTAGTTACTTTTACTTTGAAGAAATATGTGGTATATACGAAAAAAAAGGTGGCAATACTGCATTAAAAAGTAATCAAAAAAAAGTTGCTTGCTGTACTACCCCCGAAAAATACGCAATAATTGTTTAAATTAATCATTAATATGTTAATTTTCACCGCAATCTATTAAAAAACAGTATCTTTTATTGATATAAACCAATTGCAAAGACATGTTTTTAGTTTAATATAGGAAAAAAACCAAAACCATTTACATAATTGAAAGTGGTTTCAAAACGAAAAAATGTTGCGGTTTTGATTGTCTGGAGAAGCAAATTACGAAATGGAAACCATTTCGATCGAAATGGTTTTCTGTGACAGGCCTGATAGTCTAATATTTTGCAAGATCATAGCCGCTATGGCAAATGGGCTATATTGACCCATTCCCCCTAGTACTTCCTATATAATTTGACCGATATTCCGAAATAAAATATTTTCCTATCGCTCTAAATCCACTGACGGCAGCAATCTACGTTTTTGTCCAAAGGGCTACTTTAAAATGCTCGGTGAAATTGAAAAAAATCCTACCCATACAAACGTCTAAATTAGCCCACATATTCTTATGTTCATATCTTTTACTCAGTTCCACAAAGCTCAATCAAATTTGTGTGTTTTAAGTGTTTGAAAAAGTAAGGTCTGTATTATTGCATCATTTGAATCCTAAAATTATGTCATAAAATTATTTTCAAAAAATGGGATCACAGCACATCAACAAACGTTTTCTTGCCAATATGTAATAGTTTTAGAGATAAGCTAACTTAGCAATTTAAACAATATATCAAAATCGCAAATAAATATTAAAATTAAAATTATTATGAAAATATCAATGTATACTCGTACATTAAAAAAATTGCAAGCATGTTTTAGAAATTTTTTTTATAAACTTGAAAATACGTTGCATTAATATTTTTTTTTTTAATATTAGTTTTTTTATTGAATCTGTCTTTTCGACATTCACAATAAGTACGCAAATCTTAAACTAAAGATATTAATGTCGGTACTGCCACTGCAATACTCAGCTTTTAGTTCGAAAAACACTCATATAGCCAAATCTAGAGTTTGCAATCTTTTGAGACGCTTATGACCCTCGAACAAAAGCAGGTCTTTCGCATATGGATTGGGATGATCAGTAATTTTATCAATGTAGTTCATTCATGATTTTCTTATCTCTTCTCGGATGGTGGGAATGTTGAGGTCTTTGTGGATGTTATTATTTTTTTAAACCAAGGAGCGCACGTTAATTTTTCACTACAATTAATTAATTTTCATTTATACTTATTAACTTTCAAAATTTATTTGTGCATTTATACAAAATTACCGTTCCAGTTTCCGAAAATATAAATTTACATTCATTGCCTTTCATTCCTTGAAACGGCTATAAGTGATATCTATAAAAAAAGGTTTATGTTTTTGACTAAAACGGGCTTTGTTCTAAATGGATTCAAAATTTATTAAATCACCTGGTATGTAACAAGGAAAGAGAAGGAAGAAATTATATAATTATGCGCTCATAATTGTTGATACAGTTTTCGAATATTTAGTTATTAATTCTATTGTGTAACTATCGTACATGTTTGCCTGTTCCATGAGTTTCTGTGAGATGTGGTATTACAAATTGTAGATTACGTTATATTTTAATTTTTCGAATGTTTTTTTTATACTCTTTACATAAAAAACATTTGCGGTGTCACATTCTTTCTTACATTCCGAGGCTCGCATTCTGAAAAAAATATTTTTCATCCAGTCTGTAATACCGCTGATTAGTTTGTTATTGAGGCTGTAGTACTTTATCATCTTCGAATTCGCCATCAAAACTTTAAGTACTTTTTTGCGCATTCATTGACATTCTTTGATATAAATTCGCTCCACCCATCATTTTCATTATGCTGGCATTAATATTGGCTTTTATTTCATAGACGTAGATGTGAATGAAATCCTTTGAAATGCTATTCAGCAACAACACATTCATACGAGTTTCATAATAAGAAATTATGAACACATGAATATTGATACTCAATATTTGCATACCCAATCTTCATCTAAGAGGATAGTGTAATAAATGCCAATGTGTTGAAAATGCAGATCCAGCCTTCTCTCACGCCTCACTATTTAGCAGCCATCCAAGCATCCATCCTCCATTGGCACAGACACATTTCATTACGAAACTTGTTCAGAAATTTCATTAAAAATGGTTGCAATTGTTGTTGATTTTTGTAACCCCGAAAATACCACCCCAATGACTCCCACCCTTGGGTAGGCAACGACAATAACAACAACAACAATAATACAAGAATAAAATATAAATTATGATGAGCAGGGCCGAATCCCTCTTTTGTGGTTCATAAGGAGGCTTCCCCTCATTCGTTGCATCCTTGTGAATGCAAACGTGCCTGCGCAGAAAATGGAGGGGGCGCCAGGGATTGTGGATGGAAAAAAGGAAATGTTGTTGTAAAAAATAACAAATTTTTTAATATAGCCAGGAAAATTGCTCCCAATTGCTTTAGTTACAAATATTTGTGTGTGTGTGTGTGTGTGTGTTTGTGCATTTTGGAACCAACTCGGGTTAAAATATGGAAGTCATTTACCACAGAAACACTCGAGAAGCACACATGAGTGTGGAGCCACTTTTGGAGAATATATTAAAATTATATTTGTTGTGAAAATAAAGACGAAAAAAGTATAAGATTCGAAGACTGGGAACGAAAAATCCGTTAGGATACGATGCAATACACTAGGAAGGAGAACCGGAGACTCGGATACGCACCTCACCACAAGTTTTAACCTAAGTACGAGTATATAAATAAAATTGAAGAGAATCATTCCTTAGCAGCACAAAATAGCACTATTTTAGGTAGACCAATATTTTCATACATATATTTAGTGTCTATTGAAATGATTTGGTTCAAGTTATTGCAGTTCAAAAATATTTACCAGGAAGAAACATAGAACATTTTATAGTAGTGTAAAAAGTATTCCATGCTCTTTCACGCTCAATTAAATCAACTCATCGACCGTTAATTTATTATGTGAACGCTTTTCCACGATCCTTCAAAGAAATGAGGAAAACATTTTAGTAATTTGCATATGTCGCCATCATAATGTTTAATATAAAAAGTTAGGATAGCATTGTATTACAGTTTGATTGCATTTTTCATATTATTGGTATTTGACAACATTCAACAATAAAGAATTAAGTATCGGGTTATCCATTTTTTGGGTTCAAAAGTAAAGTTAAATAAAACACACATAAAGCTATGATTTTGATGAAACTTATATTTCATTATAATGCTCGGCCTTGCCAATATGTAGGAAATACAAGGTCATTTAAACGACTGCCTCTGGATTGGTTGCAACAGCGGATCCTTTTGTGGTAGTTTTCGACCACTTTTTCGCCCATTTCGGGTTGATTTTAAAATGCTCCAAAGTTTTGCGATTATCCGCGCAAGCACGTTCTTTGACATAGCCCCATAAAAAAAGTTTAACGACATCAAATCGCATGTTCTTGGTGAAATTACGCCTTCTGGAAATTTTCTGGAAATAAAGCCAAAAACGGTCGTGTTGTCTGGCTCGTGGCACCTTTTTGTTAAAACCACATATCGTCCAGTTTATAATTGCTAATTGCAGGCCAAAAAAGTCGGTTATTATACGTTCATGACACTCTTGATTGAAATTTGCATTATCCATCACACTTTCACTAACAGAAGCGATATTATCCGCAGTGAGCACGTTTTAGTCACCACTTTTGTAGTAAATTTTAACTATTTTTGCGCGTGCTTCGGTTTTTAAATGATTCATATTCTTAAATGGCATACTTTTCACTAAATAAATAACACTTCAGATGACAGGTATTTAACAGCTGACAGCCTTGCGCACCGGCGGTTTTGACATAAACCTTTTCAGATTTTGAATTACTAAATGTAGTATTTTCAACATTCAGATGATGGATAGAACACAGCTAGAAAGAGTTATCCACCCACTGGTTGTGACAATATCACCCAAAAATGTTGCTGCAAAAAAAGGCTTTGGTCGTATATATTTTGACGGAAATTTCCAACAACATCATGGAGAATAAAAACTATTCGGACATCTTAAATGCACAAGTATCCCACTAAGACAGAATTTTATAGGATTTGGCTGTTGTTATTGCTATTGCCCATTATTATGCATTAGGAATCACACAGGATTGCGCAAACAATTAAATACATTCATTCGTCAATGAATAAAATGTATATATTTGAGCTTTCGAAGACAAACGATTCTTTATCAATCCAGATAGTCGTTCGGTCGGTATTCGTGGCTTTGAAAGATGCCTTAAGCCATTAATGAACAATTTTCCCAATGCTAGAGATTAACCCACTCTTTGCATCATATTATGTACATATATTTTGTTAGACTCTAATCAATTTGACTGCAATGGCCGAACTACAAAGAAATAAAATCGAATTCCTTTCCTAGCCCATGAAAGAAACATTGGGAAGCTTTTCACTAAGCTAATAATGCGATGTTAAAAAGGTAAGACGGGTTTTCAATTTAAATTACGATGGTAAATTGAAATATTTTTTTCTTAAGTTGTCGGCAGTGTGGCAGATATCTGAAAACAAGGCCATTGCAAAATAAACCTGCAATGGCCGCAGAATCCTGAGTTTCGAGAGAAAAATGCGTTGTACAATATGTAGAGCCGTTATTGCAACGGAATGATTAGGCATCATGTAATTCAGATTAAAACTGGTCTTACATCAATTAGCACAAGCATGATTACACTCAGAATTGCAGTCATTGTTTATAAGTATTTCGATTTTGAAGCGTATTTCATATCACTTCACTGAGTTGATTCTGGAACTTTGACATCCGCAGCTTTGTTTTTGATAGTGGAATTGCTGCTCTGGTTTGGTGCTCTCATGACTTTATCACCGATTCATGCAATTCCTGCACTTATCCTACTTATTGCAACTGGCAATTTATGCATAATATTGCTCTTTCTTTGGCAAAAGTACTCACATCGTCTAACAACATGGAACATATCCCTAATCTTACTTATCGTTAAATCATTGGCATTCAGAAATTTTTAATGGTACGACCAGCTAATACCAGCTGTGCTCAGACTGATAAAACCGGATTTCTATACAAACACACAATTTGTTTTTCCCTCATTACGGCCGAATGCAGAATGGAGAATGGGCAGATGATGGATGCAGCTAAGCGAACGAATATGACGATGGATGAGGAGAAGGATGTGTCTAGTGTTTCTGGTCTTATTAAAATACATGAACAAATTAAAATGCCTTCAAATTCTCGCATTCTCTACACCACTCACTTATATGCACTAACCAGCACAAATTCGTTTTTTATTGCATGCTATTAGGTGCTTTTTTGTGGGTGCAAATCTCCCAAAAAAAAAAGAAAGGAAAATAACGAAAATAACATTTTGTGGCAAGTGCAATTTCTATTTGACTTTTGCATTTTTCATTCATTTGCTCATATTTTTTTGTTCCCACAAATATTTTACATATGCTTGTATTCTCGTACGTAGATTTGTTGGGGTAGGGTGAGGACGCTGTAAATGTGAATGCCCACAAAATGTCTACGGGGCTTCTGGGCGAGTTGTTAAATGCAATAAACATTTTGAGCCTAAAAGCTATGCTATGCAAATAAGCAACTTAACAAGCGTTTGTGCAACCTTTGGGTTGTTGTTGTTGGCACGTGATTCTCGTATGAATTTTTTCAATTTTTGTTGGTTGTATTTCGTCCTTTTTACGTCAAAATGTTTAGTGGTCGTTTTTTATCACTGCGAAAAGGGAATTAAAACTTTGTCTGCAATTGGTATTTCGAATTCAATCCTTCATACGTTCCCGAATACTGCCCCTTCACTACTGCGCTTGCATATGTTGTAGGATGTTCGCATTTTTGTTGCATATTTTTTGGCGCTTTTGTTGCACTCATGCATGCGCTGTTACACACTCATACAGCGTACACACACACACACACACACAGAGTTTTCTGTGAGTATGCAAACGTAATTCATCTCACATAATGAAATTTTTTTGTATGTTTGTTTCATCAATTGCCAAAAAAGGACATACCAAAATGCGAGAAACTGGAAAAGTCGGAAAGAATGGGAACAAAAAGGCGACCACAATGTTGGATATACAACGTACACAATATTTTATTTTTCCCATTTAAATTGTATGTAATTGCCTATAAGCCTCCATTCACAATGCTAGTGCTAGGTTGCCATGGCGTAACATCGTGGGCGAGCTGATAGAGAAATTGGTATCGTTTTATTTGGGGGCTTTTGATTACAATTGGTAAAATTCTATTGAAGGATTTCTGCTGTGATAGATTGTGTTTTGCGTAGCATTTTGTATTTTTATTCACAATGTGAGTATGTGAATATTTTTTTGAGAATCAATTTTATTGAATTTAAATCGAATTTTCATTGCAATTTGCAGATAACTGATGTAAATTATTGGAATTTTACGTAATTATGCATATTCCTATAATTGCACAGAAAAATGCCTTCATTAAGAGATTACTTTCCGAAAATATGAAGAAATGTATTTTCAATAAATTAAAGATATCAATCCAAATTTACATGATGAGTAGATATAGTTCGGTTTCTCCTCACATAGAACAGAAATCATTTAAACTATACATAGTTAAATAGTGAAACTGTAAGTCAATATGAGAAGTTTCTATTAGGTTATGGATGTTCCAACAGCCATTAGGAACAAGCAAATAACAAAAGCTCTTGCTGGTCAATGAAAAAGTATTTATTTAGTAGCTTTACTATCGGTCATCACTGGTCTCATCTGTACATGAACTTTCTGATCCGAAAATATTAGACGAAAACGTATTCCCCTCATCTGTAAGAGCAGAGGTAAGGTGAGATATTTTGCTCAATTGCTTTGGACTTAATATATTATTTGCTCAGAGTAAACTGAGATTTCTTTCTGTTAGCTTATTTGAAATCTCGCACTTCTATGTACCAGCCTTGTTAGCTCTTACTAGGGGCATTGAAGAACAAACAAATTCCCTTGTATCTTGTGAATGAGATGTGGGATAGCTTTCTACATTTAGACTCACTTAACGGAACCGTAGTTTAAGGATGATTCCGAAAATTAGTTTGAAACTTGTTCGACTATCCGATAATAGGTATAGGCATCATAATCGCGCACTCTTGCCGTCATGCCACGCCGGCATTAACCCTGATGGCGAGTGTTTACCGACATCACTCATTACGAGTATATTTACTCTATTATTCATAAAAGGACTTTATTATTTTCATTCGGAAAAACAAGAATAATGATGGAATAAGAATAGCTTCCATTAGAGAGATTTCTTTTGCGCCACCGATTATATGAATAAAATTGGTTTCCACAACGTATTTTTTTTTATATTCATCATCACAACTGAAAAATTCTCGATCGGCTACAAATTCTTTGCCGATCCAAACTTGTCTCTCAGTCCAAGCGTCTTTCGAAATTACAATAGAGTCCAAACCGCCTAAGATATTGTAAAGATAAGAAAAAACTTGCTCAAATAAGGACTGTACCCCTCTCTAGAAAAATTGACATTTTCCAGGATATTTAAAAAAAAACTTTACCAATAGTTAGATGAAAGCAATATTGGATTAGACCAACCTGTTAGTGTGTCATATCGTTAAATCTCATTATTCTAGCATGAAACTTTGGAAAATGTGTTGGCACAGGTAGATTAAACGTCGATAAATATGCACTTTAATGTTTAAGGACAATAATGACGTTTCGGCTGATTGTCATTGAATCTTCAGAGTAATCTTTGATGAGCGAAATATTATATCACGATGTTAGCTGGACTCTTTTAGTGGAATTCATTAATGTATAGTCTTTTTCCATAAGCGACGTATACATATCCATTATTCTGCTAAAGTGCGATAGATTTTTTCACCGAAACTGCCTTAATATATATGTATTATATACATGTTCAAAACTAGTGTAATAACAACAGAAACTTTGTTGACAAAATTTTAAAAAATCTTCCCTATCCTGAAGACTGATAATGAGTTCAGACACATGGCCATATTGCGACATCCCTCTAAAGAAGCTGAACACCCACTGAGTCATAACATAAATGATTTCCTCTTAACTAAAAGCCTCTTATTTACTTACAATATGGTTTGTAGTTTAATCTTAGTTGTTTGTCGATTTAACTTATGTTATAGAGGATATTTGTACCTTGTTGTATCTCCGATAATGTTCATCCCAACACTCTTTTGTGAAATTTAGCCAAATAGATTATTTAATTAACCTTCAAGGATCTACTCGTACACCGAAACGCCATGTCTGTCTTTTGTACTCGATTAACTAACCGTACTATATTAGGAACCGCAAAGTACAGATTCGTGCCTTTGATGTACTTAATAGTAGAGTTTTGGTAAGACAAGTTTTCTAATGCCGTTTAGATGCCTTAGATTCTGATCACGTTCCAGGAAAAAGTTGGCCTAAGGTTGACCTGCTAAGGAAATTCTGCAAACGGTCCTGTTTTTGATTGTAAGTCCGGAAGCCTAAATATACATTTTCAACGCCAATAATCGATTTAGGGATCTGGACCGTTTCTGGGTTACTCACATAGCAACCTTCCACTGCATAAAAAAGTCCAACGATGCCCCGAGTCGAATCGTAATCTGATTACCGAATTGGTGTGCAAAAGTTCGATTGGTTGGTAGGCTGTGTGACACAGTGCACCAAATTTCGGAAACCAAAGATAGCATAGTTTGTATCTTTAATTTCAGCTCATATAACATTTTCGAAAAAATGTTCCAACGATGCCCTCACTATAAAATCCACACTAAACTCGTCTCGTGGGGATTTTCAGATGCGGTAATTTTGTTTTTGCGCCTCGTCAGAAAGGATGACATTTGAGCAAATTCAGCATACAATTGAAATTGCGATAGGGCTCAAGCTGAGGAGTGGATGGACGTTTGCCTTCAATTGCTGAGTCAATTGTATCAAATAATGAAATAATCTGAAGTATTTGGGGGAAATTCTCATCGATCTGGTAAGTGAAATATTGAGTTGTAATGCCGATAGCGAGTAAAAGTTCCTGAAGTAAGTTGCATATTCTCGGCTAAAAATGCTTAATTTTGGTTACAAATTATTCTCAATACTCGCACAGTTTAGACAGTACAGCACATAATTGCTAATATTGTTCAAGCCTAAAGCGGCTAATTTTGTAAAACGGATGCATGATACTGAGTGATAGTCAAGATTTTGATGATGATTGATTATGATCCAAAAAGATACATCAACCCTGTATACAGCATTACAAGTTCAGTGACCACAAGATATGTGACAAACATTAAAATGAAAACAAAAGGAACAACATTTCTAAAACATCATCTGTATCGTATGCAGTATATTCAAAATCATCATATGCACTAATATTCCCTAAATTTCAAATTCCTACGAGGTTATTCTATGAATAACATAAAGTGCTAAAAATCCTGTTTAATCCTTCGGTCTACAAATTAGTTTGTACAGAAACTGTTAGAAAATCTGAATATATTCGTATGTATATATAAAACTTGTCTTAAACATTCATTAATTTACATATAATTACACTGCTGCCTTTTAATGAAGTTGTCTAATAAATAATTACCCCGAATAAGGACAATAAGGACAACAGGCTATACGCAAAACATTCTTTCACACGCACACAACCATATACCAAAATCGGGTATGTTGTAACATGATTCGTTGTGAGCCCCCCATGGCTTCGATAGTGCATGGTGCGGAGAGGCTCACATTGAATCTCTGTTTTAATGAAAATAAATAATAAAATCAAATAAATGAAATATTATGAGCTCTTGTGGAAAATGTGCTTAGAAGCAACAGCAGCGAAAACAAGAGAAAAAAAGGATTAACAAGAACAACAACCACAAATATGTCACAATATTTCAGACACAGTGAAATTACCCGGAGAAGAGGTTATAAAGAGGAAGCTAAGTAATCGCTGTTGAAGAGTATAATGATGTCGGTGATGGCAAGGGACAAGGGGCAAGGACGGGAACATTAAGAATAATGTTGTTGGAAATACATGTGCGTATTTATGATATAAATGTTCATTTATTTGTTTAAAACTGCAGGAGTTGACATTGCATATCCCTGTGAAAACATATTACATTACAATTTCTCCATTATCCTTTATAATCATTCCAAGTAATAACGCTCACTTGCACATTAACATTCGCATCATTTGCAGAAGTCGCATTTTGAATTTAAACCACGAACAAAATGAGAAACTGAACATTATAATTTGTTGTTAATCATCGCAAGGATAAGCTGTTACTGATTATGCGGAAGACATGGAGAGACCGGGGACGCCGGCTGCTGTGCCAGTGCAATTTGTGTAATATCCTTTGGTTTATCCTTTGTGATGGCACTTCTTTTGTCTTTTGCTGCGTTTGTCATTGTGATGATGGAAGTGAAGATGTTCTTCCTTCACAGTTCCTCCTCTCACTCTCTGGCCCCCCACGCCATTCAGAGCATTTAATTTCATAACTTTTATCGTTGTTTTGTGCCTTTAGGTTATAATAACTAAATCTCGAATAAATAATATTCTCAAACTCAATAATAAAAGCCACACGAAATTGTTGCTCACCATTTCTATGGACCCACTATGAAACTAATTCTTATTGCTTGACTATGGGGGATATTTCTAGATGTTGTGGTTATGCGGTGGCTCTCTTAGCCTAGAAACTATCTCCACTCCTCTAGACCTCACTCCATTCCGCTCTATTCAACTCTCTGTCTTACAAACAAATATTGTGCGAATGCATGGCAAGGATAAGGGCGATCCAGAGGACTTTGGGTTTGAATTTAGCTATTAAATTAATAAACTTTATAAAGATACAATTTGTTAGTGGGCGACAAATGTTGTTGGGGAAATCTTTATTGTTATTGTTGCTTCTGTGTTGGAACAAATTTCCCACATAGCTGGGGGCTATTGCAGGATATTGGATAATTTAACAAAATATGAAAAAATAAACGGGTAATAAAAGCTGTATACTGCAAAATGTACGTACTCGTATGTGAGATCGTAACGAAAGGATATGGATGGTCATGTGTCGAAGTTTGATGTGTGAAAAGAAAACAATTTTAAAAATCTCCACAAATATTCCATGAAAAATCTTCCGCTTGGGATTTGTTTAATTAATGTTGGTTGTACACAACATTGTGACAGACCGTGGCGCAGTGGTTAGTACACGTGACTTTTGTTAGCATGATCGCGGGCTCAATCCCAAGTACAGCCACCTATCAATATTTGAGCCGCAATCACCTCGAAGTGTCTAACGAACATTTCGACCAGTCGAGTAATCGATAAACCTTGCAAATACTTCTCAATCAGAATTATCGTTAAACTGTAGAATGTGTGTAAGCCTACTGAATATGAGAAGCTCGGCCATTTCTCATTCATGAGGTGCAAGAAAATTAGCTTTTTATTAGGTCCTAGTTTATACCGGACTTACGGTGTGAAAAAACGTTTGTTTGAGGCGGTAGTAAAATTTTTGTGCCGTCATTGCGCATAATTTGTCCATATGTAAGTCCTCAATTTCATGGTGGCATCTGTATCTCCCTTTCTAACAAGATTAGAGAGGATGCCCTAGGTGATGGTACTGTTTTTCCTCAATTTCTTCTGGTTTATTTTCTAGTCTTTGTATGGGTACATTTTTTCCTCCAATCAATTTTGGTCTATTTAAAGATTAATTTGATAGAAATCGATCGCTTAATTTCGAGTTTGCACAGGTAAGAAAATCAAAAATATTTGCAAAATACCTCTCCTAACATGAAGTCGGGTATGTTTTAAAGCTGTTTCCAAAACGTGCGAGGCATTATTCTTCAGTCCTACAATATCTATTTGTAGTGGAAAACTTTGCCTTTCGGCTTTACCTCCTATAGTTTAAAAGGTAATGAAAATGAAGACATCCGGGTTACCTTTAGAGGACATTTCATTACACGAAATCCACAACTGAGACATTTCATAATTTCAAGATTGTCAAATCCAAAATGTTTATGCAAAGATTTTTGAAGGATTTTCATTTGTATCAGACTTAAAATATTCATTTTGGAAGACTTTCCACGCCGTAGAACTTTCGATCACCCTCTCAACATGATGCAAATGCTGTATTTTAACGCGATGGATCACATTGATGATTCATGTGATACAATACGGTTCCATATAGTTATGTGTACGACCAGTTACGACAACTAGTTGTAATTAGCTATCCAATTTTTTTCAATAACAATTAGTGGGTATATGGAAGCGTTTGGAAAGCAGATAACCAATTTTTGACACGATGCATTTAAATATTAATTATTTCCTGCAGCTAAACAAAATTATCTTTAATAGAACAAGTTTTTTCCAGTTTGGTGTGATTCCTTGAAAGTCAAACGATAAACCGGATGTGAAAGAACACAACAAATCGATAATTTAACCCTTTTTCTCTTAATTCCCACACACATATGCATGTATTCACATGTTAAGTGATGTTTATCATTTTCGCTAAATTTTCTAAAAAAAGAGAGTTAAATCCTCACCAAAAACCCGGAAGTAGGAAACCAGGAACAATACCAAAAAATCCTGACAGTAGAAAAGGACATCATACAGTCTTTCACATGGCCATGAATATGAAGTGTAACTCCAAGGCATACTCGGATAGGAAAACGACAATAAACTTATCAAATCATCAGATATTAAAACATTTTGTGAGAAATTTATCGGCACGCTTCGCAAACTTCAAAGTGGTACAATGTGGGCGTTTGAAACTCCCATGTGTGTGCAAATGTGTAACAAATATACAAAAGGATACAAATTCCAAAAAAAGAAAAACATCACAAAAAGACATTAATTTTGGAAAGGACCTAGTAAGCCCTAAATGTTGGTCATTTGGGTGTACCGATTGTTGATTGCTGTATGGTCTTTTAGTGGTCATTTGTTCTAATTGTGTATTTGCAGAAGATTATGGTTTTCAAAGGTAAGTGTTCAGTTTTTTACAATTGTTTTCTAAAGCAGATAGAAAACAAGTTGCGCTGCTGCACTCGGAGAAACAATGTCGATCTCTATATAAAGTAACAAACATTGAAAAAAAGCATTGCACTATTTCCGAGTGTATACGATATATCTGTATGCGCCTTTTGTTTGCTCCATTTCACATTTGTGTCTCTTGTTTGTATCGGCCATTTACTTACATATGTATTAGTAGCGCATTTAGGCTTCTTTATCCCCTTTATTATCCTGGCTACTTAGACATTGTGCCACAGCAGTTGATTCTCTTCATGTTCATCATGGTCGGTATGCAAAGTGCTGGTGCTTTTGTTCACTGACCAATTTTTATGTAATTCAAGTGGCCACATGGTCACAAACTCAAAAATTTCATACGAATTTTGGGTTTAACAACTATGTATTTATTTTCTAACATGAAAAGATGAAAATCAGAGTCGCCGGCATTTGTATCTTGTTTTTTTTTTTTTGCCTAAATTGGTGCAAAAAGGTGGCAAATGTGTTGACGCCTACACACATTACGCACACACACATGATTGCAACAAGGAGGTATATCCTTTGAGTGAGCCAACAGCAACTATACCTTCTTCACGTACGAGTATTGGCCTGTTAGCAGTGGTGTCGTATGTTATTGTTTGCACCACATATGAAACGCCTCTCTTCCAAATCTTGAGCACGAATTGCTACTGTTCGTTCATACAACGGTTATAACAAAACAATCCACATACTCACACATTCATCATTTATCCAGCCAGCTAATCATTCTACCATTGTTTTGGAGGGCGTAAGGACGAATATGAGCCTGAGGAAAGATATGATATCGGTTTGTTTAGTTTTAAAATTATAAGGAAAATATTTGCGGCAGTTATTTGAGGTATTATGTATACTGAGTCACATATGGGAGAGTATCAGATATCATGTGAATCCTAAGAATTTCAAGGAAGTTTAAGATATCGTTCGTGTGATAAATGCTGGCCGAAATGAAGGTTAATAAAAGGCACACGTTTGTGATTAAAGAAGTGTCTTATTCGTTTGTAGTTACATGGAAAACATGATGTGTATTTAGAAATACTTACATGTGAAGATATGATCTAGTGTTGCGAACAGCCAGTATGGCACTCAGATGGTCATTGAAGCAGACACTAGGTTGTCAGGATTTACTAAGCGTATTTATGGGTAAGTTCTCAATAAATCACCTTCCAGACAATGAGTAGCTTCTTGTATTTAACGATTTTGAATGTGAATTGGTTTAGATAGAGGTCCATTGTTGTGAAAGTTATTCTATCAAGTCTTTCTTGAAAGCCAAGGAAACTCCTACGGTCTAACTTTACAAATTACCAAGGGGGTATTGTAGGGCAAGAACATCAGCTTCATTGCATGTAAAAGATTTTATGCCAGGAATTGTTTGAATTATGTTCCTGTTTCTCAAAGCTGATACTACTACAGTAGAATACGGCATTTTGGAGCATTTGAAAAAATGGTGGTCATGAAAATCATTAAAAGTCCCAATTCGTATATCGAAAGACCTTCTATCAGTTGTGCTTTTTTGAAGCCAAACATATTACAGATGTCTTCATTTCCATTTCTTTCCAAATTACATTGCAGGAAAGCACAGCCTTCAATTAAAGAAGAAGAATGCTCGGATAATCTGCCACGGTTTCCTAATAAAAATAGTCGGACAAGAGAAAAAATGGTCTGTTGCATAGCTGAATAGGAATTGTAATACAATCGGTTAAGACCAACTATTAGGTTTCCTATACCGAAACGGTCCTGTTAGAAAGAGTAGTACAGTAGAACTCCAATTATCCGAATCAATTGGGACCGGACCACATTCGGATAATCAAAAATTCGGATAATTGGATTTTTTCTGAAAAAAGGGGATTTTATAGTAAAAGAGCTTATTTTTGGCATTGTATGCATTAGTAAAGTAAAAAGAAGTAAAAGTACATAAAAAAAATTCAGTGTTTCCTATACATCTCGGTCAAAGTAAGCTGTTTTACACAAGACAAAAGCGATTCGGATAATCGGCGATTCGGTTGATCGGAGTTTGGATAATTGGAATTCTACTGTACGTAAAAAAACTGCTGTGATGCAGCTGCACATTACGACTAAATTTTGTTGCAAAGTATGAATGGTAGAAACAGTAAAACTAAGCTTGGCAACTTGGTTTTAGCTAGTTGAACTTGACCAGTTTCCCATGAAAAGTGTGGCGTGCAGAATCGGTGAAACCAAGCTTGGCGGGTCTGTTTGAGTGGAGGCAACATATTAAAATAGGGACCAATACGGGCTATTGTTAAAGAGGTTAACCTTTGACGCAACCAAATTAATGGGCCTACCTCTGATTCAAGCAGGGCACATATATCAAGTATGGCCAACCTTCAACAAAAAAGTATATTTTGGAATCTTTAAAATCCAGCTTGAAGGGTCCATTTGTGTGGAGACTGTGTCTCTAAGAAGGATTCAGCATTTTGTAGCAAATATACTTTGTCGATGCCTTATCAATGCTTGAGTGAGTTGCAGTATCACCCTGCAATTTTCGCTAATACGTGTCTGGAAAACTAGAGACAACATAAAAGCATTGGTTTAATGTTGGGTCATCATTACTATTGTGGTTTTACACCAAGATCATTAAAACCAGCACAGGGACGTCAGTCGGATAAACTTCTACACATGTATAAAAACTGGTCCCAGCTTATAAATTGAGTTACTCAGAATCGAATTTAAAATGGCAGGCGAAAATAATTCCTAGGCGGCGTAATTGTCAGAATTTAAATGCACACCCATATTTTTTTTAACGGATTTGAATGTGGTCGCCTCTTCATCGACCATAAAATGGGCAAAGTGCTCTGTGACCATTTTTTACTGGACATCTCTTTTAGAAACAAAATTGTTAGATTCCCCGATATGTAAAATAATTATGAAATTTCTGGTATAATAAACTGTGTTTTAGATTGTATCGAATTATTTTTAGAATATGAGAGTCTTTGCGTTACTTGCTGAAGTCAGAGACTAAGACTGTCAAAAGAAAATTTTTTATTCTACATTCAATTTTAGAGAATGAATGGAGGAGCGTGAAAGTAAGACCAGTATTTGTTTTATTATAATATATATATTATAATACACATACATACATACATATACATATATTATAATACACCTCTGCCAACGTTTCTTCAAATCCTCGAAGCATACAAAAAGGTTATCTTCCTGCAAGACCTTTAGAGCAAAGCAAGAGTTGTCTCCATAAATCTGGCCCCTTTTTTCCAAATAGACCAATTTGATAATAGCACGATAATCGAAGAAAACTGTAAGGATAATTTTGATTTTTGGCCGGTTTTGTCCACATCTTTTCTCTGTTGTTTTACCTTTGACATGACATTAACCCGATTGGTCGGCAAACCCCATTTTCCGCAGTGGCTTTCATAATGCGCCTGCAACCAGAAATCACCTCTTCACAGACTAATGACTGATCCGATTGAAATGCCAATGTCATTAGCAGGGCCTTAATTATTAATCGACGGTTTTTGAGACAGAAATCTCGGATTTTTTGGACGTGACTTTCATCAGTTTGAATTGTTTATGGCGCTTATAAAGATTTCAATTCGACAAAGTCTGTTCACCGCAGGTCTTTTCCGACATTTCGAGTGATTCTTTTTCGTAAACAAAATTTAACGCAACTTTTTTACTCAAAAATCGCCGAAATCACTTTTTGCTCCGCACAAAACCAAGCTTTTCTCAAACATTAATGACGTTTGTGATGTAAAATTTGGCACCAATGAAAAGAAAACCTATCTGGGATTTGATATATCCACACTAATTTAAATTGAAAACTGATTTACTTTTTGGTGCACAGTAATTTGCCACACTCCTGTGTGCGTACACTTATTTAGACTCGCTGAAAAGTACCTCGAATTTGGCGAGCAATTTCCAATTTAGTTACCGCATGCTAGCATAACTTTGTATGTTTTCACACTAATTTATTGAAACTATTTTGGTGCACATTAATAATGAACCTGCAAAGAAATCCCGACCCAACATTGAAAAATATCAAACAACAAAATGTCATCAATGTCAGACTCATTCCATGTGTTGATGTCTCTCCATCTTGGCTTAATTATTTAACATCATGCTAAGTAGCGTTAACAACAATAGCAAGAACCAAAAAATAAAAAAAAAAACAGCAAAATTATTTCATTCACCATCAACAACAACATCGTTAACAACGACAAGACAACTCTTCTCTTGCATATGTTGTTGTTGTAGTTGCAATCAGCAGACATCTTCATCGTGATAACGATGAACAACAACAAGAACAATAAAGTTAATTCAGATTACAAAAGAATATCACAGCCACACACACATACACACACACACACTGAATGAAATACACCCACACTTAGCAGAGCTTCCTTACACAGATGCTCCCTTCAAAAACAACAACAACAACAACAAAAAAAAGAGAGCAAACAAAATAAACGAATTTAATAGAAGAAAATCAAGAAAAAGGAAGACAACAAAGGATGTGTGCGAGGGGCAAAAAAGAGAAAAGCTGAAAATAAAGAGCATCAAAATCAAATTTAAAATCATTTCCAGACTCAAACTACAGTTTCCTTCAACGACGACAGCCACATTCATGAAGTGCTTAATCTTCATGAAACAAGACAACCATAACAATAAAACTATTTTGCCAAAAGGTCTGGAAAACATACCACACCAATTCTCATTTACACCCTCGCCTGCACAGATTTCCCTGGAAATCCTGTCACCGCACACCTCCTCAACCTATCCCATGCCGACCCGTCCGACCACCCAGCTGCCTAACCCAAACACGAGCCAATGCCTCATCAGCATCGGAAGATAATGATTTTTTAACAAAGAGCTCCCACTATGATGAACTAGAGAAGGGTTGGTTGGTTGGTTTGCTGCCTTCGTGTATGGGGAATTTGACAATGGGGAGGATGTTGGAGGAAGCGGGAGAAAGGTGACGATATAAGTCAACAAATGAAAATCGTTTTATTGCCTTAATATATTAAATTTAATAGCAAAGGAAAATGTTGCTACTGTTGCGTTAATATTAGCAAATTTCTATTGTATTGTACAAGTTTGTATCTCTCTGGATGAGTTGGTTTCCTTCATTGCTGTTGAAAAATGGTTCACATTGAATCTGAATGCACTATAAAGTATATGATAGTTATGGGCATCGAAATCGCCATCATGAAGTTGGAGTCTCAGATATTTGACTGAAGATGCAGTCGCAAATTTTTGTAATTCTGATATGACTTCAGCAGTGGGACCAGGTGTCGCAAATATTTAGGCGATTCCAACTTTATGTTATGAATAAAAACATACTTCTTAAAAAAAACTTTTCTCCAAACAATGTTCGTGATGTTTTATTACAAAAAATATAAAATTGAAATTTCCCGAGAAATCGGGGAAAATATTTATATTTTCCGATATTCTGGGAATTTTCTGAATAATTATAACACGAATACTTCTTACACGAATACAGACAAAATTAACGATTTAAAATTAAAAAGGGGACAATTTGAGAATATTTTCTCATTTAGGTGGGCTCGTCTGGGTATATTTTTTACAGTCCACTCGCGTGGACAATGTCCATCTTTTTGTAAAAAAATATTATATTAGAAATGACTTACATGTTTTAAACAAATTCTACTTTTTGCTCAGTGAATCATACAAATTATATGGATTGGAAAATATTGTATCGAAATAGTTGAAATAAAAATGCAAAATAGTAAGAAATGTGAAAATTTGTAGTATACAATTTGTGAAAATATTGGAAATTATTAAGAGTTTTTATTTAATTTGACAATTTGCAGAATCTAAAATGGAAAGGAGTTGTTTACTTACATACACGAGTATACAATAAGTGTCTATTTCAAAATAAGTGTTAGTTTAAAGCGTCAACAGAGTGCTCAATGAAAGATATTTTAATCAATTTAGATCGACATAATATTTTGAAGAACTTAGAAAAGAATTTGAAGAATTTAGAAGGAAACAAAAGGAAGTATTAAGCGAACTTTAATTACAACTTTGTTATAACAGCCGTAAATTTTGCCTGATTTCTCACATGGAGAAAATACGGAAATGTTTCTGCTCCATACTATTAGATACATAGAAATATTAAAGCCGTCATTATTTGTGAACACAATTTTTTTTTTCTTTTGAGTACATGTTTGTAAAACAGAACCTTCCGCCCACCCAATAAAAACCATTTTAATCTTATCTAATATTCTAGTACAAGGTGTCCGTCGGGAAGGTATACTACTTTGTTTGTTTATAATTTTTGATTAAATGAAAGAGAATGGATCTTATATTGATAAATGTTTTATTTAATGTCGGCAATTATGTATGGAATACAATAACAGATAAATATCCGCCTCTGTTAGCCTCAAAAAAGCGAGCCGTCTTTCATTACATTCTTACGCATTTCTCGCGGTATTTCATTAATTTCATCACGAATATTTTATTTGAGTTGCTTAAGCGTTTCTGATTTGTTTGCATAAACCTTGCTTTTGAGATATCCCCACAAAAAGAAGTCCGGAGCAGTCAAATCAGGCGACCGTGGAGGCCAATCAACATTACCATTTCTTGAAATAACTTGTTGTTGAAAGAGATCCCGCAGTAATTCCACTGTAATCCTGGATGTATGCGATGTGGCACCGTCTTGTTGATACCACATGTTAATCAAGCCCAAAGCATACAGTTGTGCCATTAAAAAGTTGTCAATCATATCACGATATCGCTCCCCATTGACAGTTACCGTTACGCCGTTTTCTGTTTCAAAGAAGTAAGGTCCAATGATTCCTCCTGACCAAATTGCACACCAGACTGTCACTTTTAATGGATGCAAAGGTGGCTAATGAATAATTTGAGGGTTTTCCATTGCCCAGAACCGACTATTTTGCTTATTCACATATCCATTCAAATGAATATGTGCCACGTCACTCGTTATGATTTTTTACATGAAAATCGGGGTTGTCATGGGCGAGCTGTAACATTCTGTAACGTACATATTGGCATATGTACGCCGTAAATGGTCTTGTGGAAGAAGCTCTTGTGTCAACTGAATCTTAAATGGAAACAAATACAAATCTTTGTGCAAATTGTGGCCAAAGTTGTTCTTTGAAGACCAAGCTCCTGAGCACGGCGTCGAATTGAGGTTGATGGATTGTTTTGAACACTTTCTTGAGCAGCAGTAATGTTTTTTTTTTTTTAATTGTATTTATTAATTCATGTACAAATATATATCAGGTTACAAAAATGGCCTCAGCGCCCTTAAGGCATGTTAGAGGCAAGTTGGCAAAAAAAAACATGTACAAAGTAATTACAAATTTAAATATTATTAAAATTATAATTATGTATGAAAGAAGAGATAAAAAAAAACATGTACAATAAAAATTATGTCAAAACATACATGTT
This sequence comes from Philornis downsi, assembly GCA_019455685.1. NCBI lineage: Eukaryota > Metazoa > Arthropoda > Insecta > Diptera > Muscidae > Philornis > Philornis downsi. The sequence goes on along the minus strand of JAHXMU010000057.1, from coordinate 4,265,620 downwards.
TTGAATCCGAAAAATACTCTTTAGGATTATTCCGCAATTACATAAGAAGCGTTTCAAGGTTCTGTAAAAGAAAACTTTTTAGTTCACGTTTGAAGTGTGATATTCTATTTATTCTTTTCATATTTGCAGGCAAATTGTTGTACTCTAAACTACCCATGTATTCAATGCATTGTTTAGTAGTTTCTAATCTGCATCTAGGTGTTCTTAGATTTTGTTGATGTCTTGTATACATAAACGATTGGTTCTGGGAAAAACTAATGGTACGATAGCCAAAATTGTTCAAACTCTTAAAAACATACAAGAGTAATTGATATTTATAAAGTCCATAAATCGGCAATATGGATTTACAAACATTAACATACAAAGACATAGTTGAATGAAGATTTGGTAAATTGTTAATTATTTTCAGTGCTTTATTCTGCATATTTTGTAATGATTTCATAACATTTGTCCTTTTGTAACCATATATTAACGCCATGTAATTTAGGTGACTTTGAATAAGTGCTTGATAAATTAATATTTTAGTTTCCACGTTCAATTTGAATTTCATTTTGTATAATATACCAATAGCCGGTGCTATTTTTGATTTAACTTCAGTTATATGTGAATCCCAAGAAAGATTACTTTGCAAAGTAATCCCTAAGTATTTAACTTCATGGGTTTCATTAATTATATTACCATCAACTAAAACACTAAAATGATTATTTAATACATTGGCATGTGGTCTAAACCGTATTAATTTAGTTTTATTTGGATTCAAAACAATTTTATTCAATCTAGCATATTCAACTATTAGGGCAATATCCCGTTCCATGTTAATTTTCAAAGTCAAATCGTAACTATATGGATAAAATAAGCAAACGTCATCTGCAACCATATACATTTTACCAACAAGGTTCAAATTACAAATATCATTCAAAAAAATTGAAAATAATAACGGCCCTAGACAGCTACCTTGTGGTACTCCACATTCAACATTTACCATTTCACTTTTACAACGGTTTACTTGCACAAATTGTTTCCTATTTTGAAAATAGTCTTTAAGTAATTCCAGTTCTTTCCCCACTATTCCATATAATTCTAATTTCTGCAGCATTATTTCATGATCAACTAAATCAAAAGCCTTCGTAAAGTCAAGAAATATACCTGCAACACCAACTGAACCATTATCCAAACCACTACATATGAAGTTAACAACATTTACTACCGCTTCTTCAGTGCCACAACCTTTTTTGAAACCAAATTGGTATTTATAAAAGTAATTGTTCTCATCAAAATATGCTAAAAGTCTTGTATGAATAATCTTTTCAAAGATTTTGTCAATAACTGATAGCAAGGCAACCGGTCGAAAATCTTTTGCTTCAGAAGCATTCGATACTTTTGGTATAGGAACAATCTTGCTAACTTTCAAACACTTAGGGAAACTTGACATATCAACCATTTTATTAAATATATTACACAGAATGGGTGCAATTAACTCTCTGCATTTTACCATTAGAAATGAAGGAATACTATCACAACCAGTTGACTTTTTTAAATTTAAATTGTTAATTATTACCTCAATGTCATCTACAGTAACTGATTGAATAAAAACACGATTCGTCGTTGCGGTTAGAGTTCGTAAATAATTCCATGTATCCCCTGGTAATATCAGTATCTGACTTCTTAATTCACTAACAGCGTGAATAAAATGCTGGTTTAAAAGGTTTGCTTTAACCTCATCATCAAAAACCAAAGATCCTGCTGATGTTTTTAGGTTAAAATCTTTTTTTTTTTACTCTCCCCAGTATATCATTTATAAACCTCTAACACTTGGTATGATCCGTTTCTATTCTTTTTAAATTCTCATAAAAATAATTACTCCGACAACATCTACAGGCAATCTTAATAACTCTACCCAATCTCTTCAACAAATGATCGTACTTTTTATTTTTCGACTTTCGACGTTTAGCTAACAATTTCTGTTTAAATAAAATTATAGTTTGTAAGTTTTTATTTATCCAAGGTGCTATTTCAAACCTTAATTTCAACTTGCTTGTTGATAAATTGGTAGAATTGTCAATAGCATCATTAACACATTGTATCAACTTGTCCGTTATTTCTTCTGGATTATCATTTCTTTCACATTCAGTCAAATTATTTTGCAGAAACTCATGAACTTTGTCTGAAAAATAATCAGTTTTCAACTTGCAGCATATTATATTGTGATCAGTCAATGAACATTCAACCGAATCAATAAAAATTCTTTCAGTCAAATTGCTAAAAACATGGTCAATACAAGTGCCACTGCTTGGCCTTGTTATCAATTCATGACAATTATGGCAATCGTAATTCAAATATAAATTTGATAGTTCTAAAAATTGATTATTTTGAAATAAATCAATATTTGCATCCCCAAATACAATAAGAGGTTTTTGCGCACAAACACCAATTATTCGTTCCATAATATTTAAATGTTTATGTTTAAAATTTAAATGTAATGTTTTCAGCCGATCTTGCAGTACGTTGGCCCTATCAGCTACGGACCCTCTTTCTTCGAAATCATTCACTTCACGATAAAGAGTGCGTCTTTTTGGCACGTTGTTTCTTCCAAAAATTTCACGTAACTTTCTCATCGTCATAGTAGTCGATGATTGATTTTGATAAAATGTTTTAACGATTAAAACACGTTGGTTTATCGAATATTTTTCCAAAATAAATTTGCCACGTCTCTACTTCACGACTGCCAAATATGAACTGTCAACCAAAATGGCGGCAAAACAAAGTAGTATACCTTCCCGACGGACACCCTGCAGTTAGTTACATTTTCATTACAGTAAATTACTACGATTTTCTGTTTCACACATTATCGTATATATTTGTTTGAACGTTGCCCTACATCTTCCACATTAGTTAGATATGTTGGCATTACAATTAGCATTTCAACTTTGCTTCATAGAAAGAACCCTATTTTTTTAAAGACTCGAAACCCCAGTCTTTCGAAAAATAATGTATTTGAGCACTCAGCTGTCTAGAAAATCGTGTATCTCAATAACGTGGTATTCACATCAGCAATGATTTTGTGGCTTCGCATGAAATCTGCATAATAGTAAAAAATATGTTTGACGACGCAAATGTCCTAAATATTTCTCTGATAATTATATGAAATTTCTAATGTTCACACAGTTCGGTTTACACTCTCAATGAGAGCACATTGGTTTTTTTCTATATTTCTCTGCAAATTAAAACGGAGAATGTATACTCGTAGTTAAAGTGAAATAAAGTATAACAATCTCATTAAACAACAAATCTGAGTTCAATCGGTATCTATTACACCTATATTAACATCAACTCCCACTATGGCAGGGCTTCTTTTTGATAGGGGTAAAATAGTTCTATAAAGGGCAGAACAAGAGTTTATGCTGATAATGATTTAGCAAACGTATCTCCCTTCCTATTTCAATGCTCATTGATGCGGTTGCAGGAAAAGTCAAGTCATGCAAAGAACTACGAAAATTTTCCCTCGCACGTTGCAATAAACGTAACATGACTCCAGCGGAGGTACAACAATAATATTTGGATAAAAAAAAAATTATAATTTTCCATACGTGCAAAAACTGCGTAATTTCTGTTTCGAATACATGCAAAACAAAATGTAAAAATAAACAAAAAACACACAAAGTGAACAATAAAAATACATGTTTATATATGTTTTATCAGTAAAAAAAATTAAAATTACCTTTCTTTATTAATTCTAAACAATGGAGTAAAATCAGCTGCAAGTACGGGGTGGCTGATGAATGTTACTGTTACTCAAATGACTGTCGTCCAAATTCGATTTTGTTTTCTTTTTTGTAAATCCGCCACAAGAAGAAAATGGGGCCGAAATTTTATAAATATATGGCTTAAACTATAATAACAAAAACTATGCAAATACTCTCGCTTATATAAATATTTAGAGATATTGCCTAATCACTGTTTTGAATCATCTATGCGTAATATGGAAATTGAGCGTAAATAAGCATCTCAATAAAAACAATAATAACGAATAATATCGTCTTGATTGCACATAAGCCACATTCTCTTTTGACTATACATGTATTAATGATTAAAGATCAGGATGTGACTTTTCGACTTTTGCTGATGTGTCGCCATCATTTTTCTTCCACGGCGGTTGAATATTTTTTTCCAATTCTTTCCAGATTATTATTGAGTAGTTAACATATTGAAACTGTTAACATATTTTTAATTTATTATCAGGCTAAAAAAAGGTCACTAAATGTTAAATGGAATACGTCCAGATTTTATGTAAACCATATCTTTCACCGAAATGTTAATAAAACAAAAAAAACTAAAGAAATTTCTCCTGCTAATGATAATGAAGAGATGGTGATGGTGATGCTGATGGTGGTGATAGTCGTGATGATGCCGTTGACATTTCTTTCCTCCATCTTCCTCCCACAGCAAGTGATTGTGTTTGCGAATGCGTGTGCGAATGTGTACGTTTTCTTCAGTACCTAGTTAACCTTATTAAAAGGTGAGTCGAATGTTAACTATATTATTATATATACCACTTCAAGATTTTACTACCCTGTTCTCATCCTTGTTATCAGCATCATTGGCAGCAATATGTTTACAAATACTAACTTAATTTTATCTGAGTATAAGAGTTCAACTCTTCCACATTTACCGTGCATGTGTTAATGTGTGCATGTGTGTATGTGTGTTTGTCGGAGGATATTATGTCCTTGTTGCCCTTTTCAAGCGCTATGTCATGGTATTGGTTTGTGGTTAAAATTTGTACCCAATGAAATGCTGCCTTTACAGCGCATGATTTATCTCCCCCAATGCTTAAAAGCGTGCAAAGAGAGCCAGAGAGTCGACTTTGGAGCCCACGGAGAAATTTTTAATGAATCAGGTCAAAGGTACGTGCGAAACTGCAGTTTTATTTTTGTGTTAGATTGGAATGGAATACAATGACATGTCGAGATTTGAGTGTGGAAATATGTTTTGTGTTAATCAATTATTTTGCCACAGTTATAAAGAAAACACTTCGAATAATATCCATTCCAGTTGAGTGTTATGTATAAATAATATTTTTTATGTTTGAATCTATATAAATTCCAGCCCACATGCCTAAGAAAGCTGGATTTCCCAAGATCTGATGAAAGATTAGAAAAGGTGTCATAAAAATCCAGTTTGTTGGTATTTTTTTTGATCATTTGTGATCATAAATATCTCAAACAATGTTTACTTCCAATTTCAGAATCATTTTTGCCTATCCCCTTAGGACAGTACATCACCCAATTTCACATACACCAAAAGTACAGACCGCCAAAATGTCATTTTTAAATTTTGCAAAAATTTGAATATTGTTTCGAATAGATTTTAAGGCGTCGATTCCGGCAGATCGCCTCGATAAATAAACTCGACAAAGTGAAATCAAAGATTATGTCATCATCCTCGGTTTCAGTTTACTCATTATAAATTCTGCATACAATGAATGTGACGATTATGTGTTATTCAAATAATGCCTGCTGTGGTTGAAGCACCGTCACGTTGTCCTCATGATTTCCCCTTATAAGGATTGTTGTGTGAAACCATTTTCCATCACCAGTGACGTCTATACGATGCAAAATTGCATGATGCGAAATTACTGTCGGTCTTTCGATACGTTCCTCGCCTTCGACGTTAGACTGATAGTTCTTTACCTCCTTCTTCATCTCTCTGTTGTATAACAAATATTTGAGAAACATTTGCCATTATTTTCAGACTTTTCTGCAGAAATCGTAGTTTAGGAAATGTGGTAAATTTCAAAAGTTCGATTATTTTGTTAGAACTACAACCAATACCACTGTTTATGTTTGCCGCAAGAAGAAAACTATGTAAAGAAAGTCATACAATATTTCATATAACTTCGCTCGAAATGTTCACCAATCACATGACCAAGGATATACTACGAAGTAATTATTATAATGCCAAAAACTGCATGCGCACTTTCTAGCACCTGTACAAAGCCTTTTACATGCGATGTTTACACAAACATTAAATTTAAATCTCTGTGATCCTGATATTCTTAGGATCATTTCAACAAAAACGACCTGATCATAGCCAAAGATTTGGGCATTACAGGGCGCTAATTTGTGAAAATTTGCATAATTTTTGTGTATTCTTAACGCAAACAAACCAACAGAAACCCAAACAAACAAGTAAGAGGGTACTCGACTCATTAAATATGAAACAAACGAACAATGGCCAAAAGAAATAATTAATTTTGACAGCTGTCAAATCGACGCCATGACATGCCAACAGTGCGTGGCAGAGACGTGAGAACAAGTATTTAAACTTGTCTGACATGTAATAAATCCTGACGCTACGAAGAGTTAGGCCAAGAACAGGTTTATGAGCTGCTACTAATCATGCGATTAACTACCTGTACTAATCGTCGGCAAGGATTACACTAGCTGTGGTGTTTATTTAGGACGCCACTAAACCACGGATGATTTCATTGGGTAACATTCTTAGTTCCTACTTTGTGTGATCTATGGTTTAATATAGACCTCTGCATTCATTTATTTAAGGCTACTAGAGCTTACACAACCTTAGGGCTTGAAGTACCTAAACTGGTGATGTGGCTGTTGGCTGTAGACGATGATGGTGTAGAGCGATACACTTTGTTTCATTTTCTCTGTTCGGATTGTTGGCTAATGAGTTACAGATCTTCTGCTAACGTAATCCGCGTTTCATAGATCAGCTTGATCATCACTTTTCTTGGCCTGTTCGTACTTTTAGTTTTCGTTTTAGATGAGTTAGCATTTTCTGCAGGTAATTTCTAAGCAGTCTGCTGCGTCTCCTTCGGTATTGCCTTTAATTGACCTCATTAAAATAGTTGATGAGAATTTCAGGCTTCACATTTACACAGGTTGTATTGTTGATGGATATGACGATAAGATTCAAACAGAATAACGACGTGGCGGTGCACTTTTAATATCTCCCTACTGTGGATGATTATCGTAGTATCAAATTACTTTAAAAGCAATATAAAGCGATTATGGATTGTTCATATTGTTTGTCATTTAGCATGTTTAGTGGTGGCTGATTGCTAACAATGTTTCCATTTAAGTTTCGGAATTAGATTGCTCGAGAGACTCCTCCAAATAAAAATACTAATTTTCTTGTCCTTCTTGGGGTATTTTGTCAAGATTACATCATCTGAACAAATTAGATATATTTGAAATCTTACATATTTTTGTGAGCAATGGGCTTTTAAAGGATCGTTGTTGAAAGCTTCTATTGAACAATAAATTATGGGACGATCATCACAACTGTGTTATGTGCGATGAATGTTATATGTTATAGAAAAACGCTTCATCTGCATTTGGTAAAATGTGGGAAATAAAATGAAAAATACGTTGAGTTGGAAAATACTTTTGGAAGCTCTTCAGAATTAATAAACACTAAGTACATTTTAGTTTTAAGCCACATTGCCTTGGCCGCCACCATCTTTGCTAAATTAATATTCTAGGTGGATCAAGCAAAAATTTAGACGCAAAGACTCATGTGTGACGTTACTGATTCGGAATGAGCTAGTGGAATTTTGTTTACGAATTTGAATGTTAAACGAAATAAACAAAAAAAAATATCGATGTTTATAATCATTTTGACGAATTCCCTAATTCTCAACTGCTCTTTTTGTCTTTTTTTATTGGAACTAAAAAGGATGTCTGTAAAAACGTTGTCCAGTTAACTTCAGTAGCAGTCGCCGCAGACAGCATATTCGTTCGTTCGTTGATGATAAACTTTTAGGTTCTTTTGTAGGATAATGTTAATAAAATCAGTTTTTGAGGTTAAAATAAACACATCATAACAAATTTATGAGGATTGTTAAATTTTTTCAATTAGATTTTTGGTTCTAGAATATCCATATCCACAAAAGTGTAATATAACGTAATAAGTGTCGCGGCAAACTCGGTTAAACTCTATTGAATGAATGAATGTACAGTACAAAAATTGCAGCTAGCTCTGATTCAAATTTTTCATTAAGCTTTTTGGTGTCAAATTATCTTCACGGTTTTTTTTCCATTAGATTGGCAAGCAAATAATTTTTGTTTTTGTTACTTTGAACAAGTAAATTTCACATTTTCAAATAATTAGTTGTAACTCAAACTGTAAGTGTGTTTAGTGGCTCTCTGCCATCGCTCAAGCAAATTTTCGGTTTCAGTTTGGAAGAATGCCTGATCCTCAGTTTTCCATCTCAGCAAACTATTGGTACAACTCCTTTTTAAGTCCTCATCTGTATTGAAGGATTTTCTACTCAAAAAATTTTGCAGATTCGGGAATAAATGAAACTCCGAAAATGCCAGATCACGACTATAAGGTAGATGCGGCATTATCTCCCACTCAAGCTTCGGTATTTTCTACTAAGTCTTCAAAAGGCGTAAGGCCTAATTTTGTCATGACGGAAAATCGCGTCTTTGCAATCTGCCAATTTCGTCCTCTTTTTTAATCAGTGCTTCATCAATCTTCATCAACTGTTGACTATAAACCTCCGAATTTATGATCTGATTCTCTAAAAGCAGTTCCCTTAAAATCCCATGGAATTGAAAACATAATTTTTTTTGTGATACAATTCAGTCGTTGATGAAGTTTCAAAGGGTTCGTTCTGCTAGGACCAGGATCTCTATCGGTTGACATTGGTCTAGAGAAAAAGACAAATGCATGCAAAAAGGGATTCAAGATTCAAGATATTTTTTTCAGTCCATAAAGTAATTTACATAACAATGCTTGAATGAGCTTATAATCTACTTATAAGAATACACCCTAATACAAAAAAAAAAAAATGTTTTCCTAAGGTTTACAAAGGATTATTGTAGTTGTTTTAAACAATACATTAATTAATTAATTTTTATTGGCTTTAGTTGCATTTAAGCAATAAATCGCAAGTGGAGATACACTTATCCTTATCCAAGTATCGAGCTTTTTGAAGTCGTCTTATAGGTTCGGATGAGTGCTATACCTTAAGCTTCTCTACAACCTGTCGAACAGAAGCGTGTCATTTCGACTCGATAACCACTTTGATTTCGTACTCATAAACCTTATTGGGCCGACCGCTTATGAGTGTGAAATTTGCAAAACGGAATTTTTCTTCTGTTAAATCACCTAAACCCATCCCAGTCCGCACCTGTGCCCTTTTTTGCTTTTTCTGATATAAAAGCACAAAATAAGTCGAAAATGCTCCACATTCACAATGCGAATTAAAAAGTAATCTGACCTTTGAAAATGTGATAAACACAAACAGAAGTTTGAAATATTAGCTGTGTAACGGTACAGCATATTTTGATCAACTGCTCTAAAGCGCTTCAAAAATGTAAAGAGCACCGATTATACTTTGTCGCTAAGAAATATTTTCTAGCCAATAATAGCTGAATTTTATAAGCTTTTCATTTCCGTTTCACCACATCAAACATTTAATTTCGATGTTTATTATATATATATTCAGAATCATATATTTTTTAGTGTTTAAATCCGAACTTTGAAAAATAATCGCTAATACGCTAACTAACCCAAGATGTGGCCAAAGAATTTTGTAAAAACTTGTCAGGAAATCTCCTGGTTTTAAGCCTAAAATAATAATCGCCACAGTCTGGAGATATTTATTCCATTTCTTCTAATTTACTTTGTAGCCATATTAGGGTTTAAACTACATAGATTTGTACTCGTATCAGGGGCTTTAAATTGAATTGCAGGCAAGTTTATGCAATTCGTGTTGTTTCAAGAATGGATAGAAATTAAATCGACGATTTAATAGATATTGTGCTTTGCTTTAAGCAAGCAGTTGTTCTGCTCCTTTTAATGAAATTGAACGGGAAATTAGGTGCGGAGAAGTGACGAAAATAAGAATCCATGAGCCATCATTTTAGGTATATCTACTATACCTCTGGTGGACATGGTTCAAAAAAGAGTTGGCAATAAAAGATCATTGGAATTTGTTGTACTTTACATTAAATCGCCAAAGCTTTATAAATCGTAGATCCAGGAACCGATGAATTATTCCATTTTGCTTCATCATCAATCAATTTGTTTATCAAGCACGTTGTTTAATTGAAGACTAAAATACGGACTTGTCTAAGCCTACGGAGCCTAAAAATGTGTAAATAACTCAGATAGGGTCAGTACACAGTGGGGATTTTGTACTAGTCATGAGTTAATTAAAAGATAATCATATTAAACTCTGTAAATATATTTATTGTTTTTATTTATTTATTTATTTACTTATTTTTTTTTGTAAAAAAAAAACCTTAGAGCATATAACATATAGTCTAAATGCAACTCATTGAATATAAAAAAAACGGATAAAAAATCTACAAAGTGCAAAATATTACGACAGCTGCAACACGTTCCCTCTTAGCAAAAATGGGTCTCGGGTTTAGTATCCATAAAAGCGGAAGCGTGCTAACGTCAAGCCCATAGGCGTTGCAGGGGGGTTTAGTCCCCCATAAGCTTGTTAGCATTCCTAGAACTTTCAGATTAGGTGCATTGAATAAATTTAGCTCCCTCCCAAAATGAATGAATGATTGAATTTAACCCTCCCCCCTAGGTAGAATTTATTGCTTCGACAATGGTGAAGTCACTGTTTATTTTTTTACTTTTTGCACTTTTAAGCTCCCATCTAAAAATAAAATATGGAATCGAGTTGAGCCTGATCTAAACGCTTTCAAAAATCACCCAGCAAATTTGCTAACATTCAAATTTTGTTCAACAATTTTTTCTGCGAATATATCCTAAAAAAACTTTTATATTGCATATAATTCGTTTATTTTTTTCTTGGTTTACCACATTCGAATAATGGGAATTTTGTAGCACTTTTTTAAGCAGCTCCAAATTGAATTGATTCATTCCGCTTTCGATTATCCCTTGCAAGATATCCTTTTGAAGATTTTGACTGCAGTTTTTTATTTCGAAATGATTTTAGACATTACTTAGATTTTTACTTTAAAAAGTTTTTGTTGGAGCTGTATCAAACGGTGTGTAGTGGACAAATTTTTGAAACGTGAGAGCCTTTGAAATTATGCTGAGGTGAAGAATAAATTGTAAAATCTTCCAAGTTATCTCATGAGAAAATTAAAAATTATCTAAATTACCTAAATATACTTGTCACATACATATAAAGAATAAACAAAAATATAGAATTTAAGAATTCTAGAAGAACGCAATATCAAAAAGTTATGCCTGAAAACATTATTTTACCGAAGGCGTTCAGAGCGCAAGTGCTCAATAAACAATCCACAATTTATTTTCAGGTTTTGATAGGCAATTGATTTTATTTAAGCACATGTATTCATCTAATTTATACACGGAAATATACTCAATTAATACATAAAGGACAATATACAAAAAAATTGTCTATCTTAGCTTTGTCGTAATGTCATACTGCGCATCTTCAAAATGGGACATCAACAAACCTCATATGACTCGCATAAGGCCAACCTAACACATCGTTTATCAGGAAGCCCAGGTCCTACCCGGCTCTTTCAGTGGCGGTTTCAATCCCTACCAGAAGATCTCATTAGCAACATTTCTTGACATAAGATAAAAAAAAATACAAAAATGTTTCAATAATTCTGTTGCACATAAAGAAACGGTCAGCAGATTCAACTGCATTCAAAAAGGCGTTCAACCTTCGCAATAATAAAATTCGCATCCACAGCCGTAATTTACACAGAATTTAATAAGATATGAAAAATCGACAAATAGTCGAAATAATGAAGTCATATAAGAACTTACACTAATCATATGTGATTCCCCCTGAAATTGTAACCCAATTCAAGTGCATTGATTTAAAACTTATGATCGTAACTGACTAAACCAATACTAGAAACATTAGTACGTGCTAATTCATATTGAAGACTCAACATAAATCAGGTTCAATTTTCATGTAAGACGGTATAATATTTTCACTTTGTAAGCGAGATTCGGTGAATTTGAATTTGTGCTTGGATCATGGCATTTTACATAACTGTTGGATGTATGATCAGAGAGAATAAGCTCTATGTTGGTGGTTTCGGTGCAGCTCAACTCCACATGCCGCCATATGGTGTCTTTGTCAAAAGTCTTTATGTCTGATTTGTACATACATATATAGTATACATTATTTTTTTAATATTTATGTTAATGCAAAATTTAGCACTTGATATCAAATGTATCAGTATTAGGAATCGCAAAACTACAAAGAGCCCTTCAGTTTACACCAAAAAACGTTACGAAAATTTTGAACTGATGTTTTACATGATACAAATGTAGATTTTTCTAAAATTTTTATACACTCTAACATAAAATGGCCATATAGGAAGTTGAACAACTTCACGATTGGATAAAGAACAATTTTCTGTCTTAACTGATACAATATTGTCAGCCTCAAATATTTTACAGAACGACAATTGTTGTTAAAAGCAAGTGGTGATAGGTATGGGAAGTAACTGTACTCAGTTTATAAGCAATTTTGCATTCGTAACTAAGTGCGACCGTGATTATTGAAAAACAAATACAAAATTCGATTTTCCACAATAAACAAATAAGTCGACATAATGATAAGTCGGTATATGAGGACGGGGCGTTTTTGGCGCCATCATATGTCTGACGATGAGTTGTAATATCCATGGCACTATGGACCCGTAAGTGCTATAAGAGGTAGAAAAAAAATGCCCATAAACGAACTAAACCTACCCTTAGCTAATTAGACGTTTTCGATATTTTTGTCATTTTTATATCGTTTATTAAAATTGGCATTCGAAGGAAATTAGTAGCTACAGGAAGGAATTATGAACATGATTATTGAAAAATTGCAAAAGCTTATTTTATTAGATATTTTACCAAGACCCGTGGATCTTAGTACCAAATTTCTCTGAAATCAAAATCTTTATTTCAATATCGGTAACCCGGAGCCGTCAGTATTTTTTTTCACCCAAAGAATTAGTTCTAAATGAATTCATCCGATATGTTCTGCTGGGAACAAGGAAGCAAAATGGCACTTACGTGGTAGATTCAAATTAATTATTTGAATAATAAATTTGATATTTACTTTGAAGAAAAAAAATATAAATAACTTTTTTTTGAGGTGTGTTTAAAAAAAGGCGAATTTTCAAATTTCGCGGGCTACGTATGTTCGACTTTGGATTATTTTTTTTTTCTTTTTTATGTTGGAACACTCGTCTCGAAGATATGTTGACGGTTTATCCAGATAGCATGTTTAGTTTGTTCGTGAGAGGCATAAATAAGACAAGTGTTTTGCGTGTTCGGTGATTTGGTTTTTATCTCCTCAATCGTCGCAAATGGGTCTCTTCAGTCTTGGGAACAGAAAAAAGTCGCAGGCGGCCAAATCTAGTGAATACGGTGGCTGAGGCATGAAAACGGTATAGTTTTTGGCCAAATAATCTCCCATAAGCAATGATGAGTGAGCGTTTTTTCGTATTATATTGTATTATTATAATACGATATATAATATAATATATTATATTATACACAGAAAGAAAAAAATGTGTAAAAAGAAGTCAAATAAAAAGCAAAAATCAAACATTTTGGAGTATCTATAATCACATTTTTTGTTGAATCTGTGCGTTGTTTTTGCAACGAAGACAAAAGCTTGGATAGCATATTAAGAATCTGTATATTTAGAAGTAAAATTTCTTGGTTATTAGTTGGATATAATAGTTTGCATGAATTTTTTGGTGTAGTATATTTACCTCATGGAAATTTTAATACTTTAGAGAATAATATTTCCGATGTAATAGCAAGATACGAAGTTTGCTAAAAAAAGGCGAATTTTTAAATTTCGCGGTCTACGTAGAGTTTTTAAGCACTTAATTCCATTTTTCACACAAAATTTGATGGAACTTCTATGATCCATTTTTTTCGACATATCTACAAGACAAGTGTACCAACATAACAAAAAAATAATAATCGAAAGCCCGCGAAATTTGAAAATTCATCTTATTTTTTGAACACACCTCGTATGGTGCATTTAATTAATATTAAGAAATAACTGATTTTGGCTTTCAAATAAACTTGTCAAATAAAACCGGGTCCCTACACGGCAATGGTTTCGAAAATGAAAACCGGAGGTCTTCCTTCAGGATATTCCGAAACACCTGCTGCTAATCGGAAGCTTTAACACACTATCCAGTATCTCACTTCGCAGAAATTGGGTCACATTTTAAATCCGGAGGTAATTTGTGTTTAATCAATGAATTAGAAGAAAACTCCCAAAGTAAGTAAAAGGATTCATTGAGTACAGCGGATTAACTAATTGATCAAGCGATCCTTTGTAATCCGCATGAATGAGTACCTATCACAACCCGAAGAGACGACACTAAGGGCACAGAGGGAACATAAATATTTATGGCTGCCATAATTAAAGGCAACATGTCCGACGACGACAACAATGTGAAAAAGAAGCGTGTAAATCAAAGAATGGACCGAAAACCGCAGGAAGAAACCACAGCAGAGAGTAGGAACAATAACTTATAATAATTATGGTAATCATAAAATATTTATGATGGCGTTAAATGGTCAGGTAGCGAAACAGAAAAAGCTGAAGAAAATCAAATGTTAATACAAGAGGAAAGATAGAGCAGGGGAAAAAGGAGAGAGGATAAGAGATGAGAGACAATAATCTATCTCTTGACTAGTATGATCGCAGTAGAGAATCATTTTGTGTTGCCACACACATATTGAGCATGACAAGAGGTAACAGTTAGTAATTTATATGACATTTGATTTATTGTGAGATAAATATTTGCCCAGAGTTCAGTAAATAGAAGAGATAGCGGCAGAAAGAGAGCGCGAGTTCGTGTTGAAAAGAGAGTAATTACTAGTAAAATATTTATTAATGAGTTTTAACACCCTATTATCCTTGGCTAAGGACCAGATACTCACACTATCACTTACACGCATATTATACTGAGCAACACCCTTCGTTGCTATTATATTGGTGTTAGTGCATGAGTGAAGGCTAATGCATTTACATATATGTGTGAGAGTTGCGGTGACTGAAAACTACCTTTATTCTTGGTGAACGTGGAACCAACCCTCCTTCTTACCAATACGCGTGCACTTTCGATACTCTCTTCTCGATAGAGCAAAAGAGAAAGACGATATCCCGGACTCAATATATTTCCTTCGAGGGTTGTGTATCAGAGGGTTGTACAGTATCTGCCATTTCATTCCTACACTTGTGTTGGCCGTGCAAAATAACTGTTATAATTGTATTTAATGCTAATGTTTTAACAATGCGGTGCTTAGTCGGTGGTTACTGGTCGTAACGAGCATTACGGTCCTTCTCTGAGAACAAGAATAAGGAATCAGCAAAAAACAAAAAAAAAAAAACGCAAAAGGAAAATGCAATGTAATTTTTTAAATAATTTGTAATAAAATGATAATAAATCGAATTTAATATGCAAATGGAAAAAAGATTTCTTTGAAAGTGTTTTCTTTCGTTGATGGAAAAAGTGCAATTATTTCTAAAAATTATACCCAAGTGATCAACGAAAATAAAACAATACAAAAATACTTAGTTTCTGTAAAAGAAAAGTTAGAAGGTATTACAAGAATTGAAAGTTTTTTTAAACAACAAATAAAAGTGTTATTGATCGATTGAAGAAGAAAGAAAAAACACAAAATAATGATGACCACTACCGCTTCTCACGCTATAATGGCTCCCGCCATACGACCTCTGCAGGAAAGTCCAGTCTCCCGACCACGTGCTGTCTACAGCATCGATCAGATTTTAGGAACTCAAACAAAAAGAAGTGGTAAGTTTGAATTGTTACCGACGGTTAATAACTATGTGTATAATTTTGAATAGCAAGGCTAATTCTGGAAACAATGCAATGCTTCTGAAGTCACAAACCATTACTGATTTATAAAAATATCTTAAGTCCACCACATATTGATCCTAGTCATGTATATTATTTAAATATTATTATTAATTATTATTATTATTAATATTATTATTATTAATATTATGAATATTACAATAGTAATTCAAATAGTTTTTAACAAATTTAGAATTTTTCAAGAAATTGTGTAATATCTCCTAACTAAGACCTTACATTTCTAGTACAAATGAGAATATTTATGGAACTGTTTCAACATTTTAAAAGTTTAATCTAATTTTATTTACTTTGCTGTATGGTAAAGGATTTCGTATCATAAAAACTGATTAAGAAATTGGCTTATACTTAACCAGTCTCTAATATTTCAAGTTTCCAATAATACAGATGATTTGATAAAATTTCTATAGCCCCAAGTTTCAAAAAAATTCAGCAAAAACGGCTATGCTTGGATTTGCTTAAATAGGATGACTTTGCCGTTTTTGCTGGAATACATCGGATAACCAGAGTTACAATTTTGATTCCCTTAACCTACTTTGGTTTATAAGATATCGCAAAAAGAAATATGGAATTCAAAACCAAAACTTACAGTGTCAGATACATACCTAGGAGCAGACCTGAAGAAACAATTCTTGTACCCGTGTATGGGATATGAGAAAGCTTCTCAAAGTCAGACAACCTACACGCATTCAATTTCTAGAATCACTGAAAGGAGCCTACTGTTTTACAATGGATGGTTCCGATTGACAATTTGTTTGTTTGCTCGACCACTCGAGGTATTCGTCAGCACATTGTGACCGCCACTCAAATAAAAAAAGATGGTTGTAATGCTAGTAAAAATCGCAGTCATATGCATAATAGTCGCGTGTTCTAACTATCGCGCAGAAAAAAAAATGGAAAAATAATAATTTTTATTTGACTAATTCCCAAACTAATGTTCGCTCGGTCCTCATCCAGTGAATCTAAAATTAGAATGCATTTAAGCTCATAGAAAGCAGAGTTGCTAGGAGTTTTTTTCTTAACTTTTTATTGGCATTTCAGTTAGCAACAATTAGAAGAATTAAGCTTTAATTATTATACGATTTACACATTTATGAATAATATCAATTAATTAATTAGTTTGATAATAAAAAATTCAGTTTGCAGAATAATCTGGTTTCCGTTTTTAGCATTGCAATAAAAATTATATACAATTTTGATTTTGAATTTTATCAAAGGTATATTAGAGTATTGTTTTCGTTTCCATTAGGTTTCAGTACCTGAACCAAATTTATGTACGTTTTTTAATATGTATTATTTTGTTTGGAGTCATTTTTCAAATTCATTCATATATATTTGTGTTTCTGAATATCGACATGAATTTAATTACAATAAATTTCTGTTCCCCGGAAACTAAATTTAAATTTCGTGAAATTCCCTGAGATGTTAGAAATTTGGATTGTATTATTCTTTTAACTTTTTAAGAAGTTAATTAGTAATTTTGACATAAATTTGATTCAGATATTGGAAAACAAGACGAAATATTGAAGGTTGAGTCAACTTCGTGGCTAAAATTTGGACAATAAGCCAATGTAAAATTGAAATTAAAGTGTGGAGTAGCTGCGCTAAACAAATTGGTCGTAAACGTGTATAATTCGGTCAATGTAACCGTAAATTTGGTTAACACAGTCGAGTTGTAAACGATATAATTTTAGTTTTCTACCAAAAAAATAGAATTAAATCAATCAAATTCGATTGAGGCAACCACATCTAAAATTAATTCGGCTGTTGTAATAAAAATATGGTTGCTACAACGGAACTAATGCAAAATTCTTTCGCTGTAATCCAAATTAAAAAAAAATCGATTGCGTTAATCGGATTGCTATAAAAATTGATTGTGGGAGTTGAAATAAATTTGGTTCATCCCACAGCTCAAGTTCTGCTTACCAAAAGTAGCCCACTGAGCCATTATATCAAAAGCACAACCTTCATACCAACAAAGGATAGAGAATAATTGGAAAAATGCTTCTCACACTCAACATTTTATCAAACGTGCTTATCTAATTCGAAATTCAGCACAGTAAATCGGTTGCAGCATCTCTATTTTCGACTGCAACAACCTCGTTTCGAGGGAATTTTTCTGTGAATATGGGATTGAGACTGAACGCACTTTCAGAATTCAAAAATATATATTTATAAGAAATATGGGTTTAAAGTGTAGTTTTAAAATTGGCTTTGGTCATATTGTTTCTCAAATATATTTTAACATTGTTGTTTTGCAAAAATTTAACAGCAGTATATCTCGAAAATTAAAGGAGATATTAAAATACAAATGATGCTTATAAAATCGATGCGCTAATGGAAAATGGTAAAATGTTAAGCTTTCCCCAAGCTTTGAGAAGTGATATCTTTTAAAACTAGTACCAACTCAGAAAAAAAGTTTAAATGGAAAAACCATTGTAAAAGTTTTTGAAATATCTGGCAAAAAATAGAGTTCAATAATAGAGCAATACAACAAACATTATTGCATTCCATGTATAGAACAGAGGTTACTGGTATCAGGTTCTTTCCAAAATTGTGCTATTCATTTAAAGGCATTGGTTGGTTATTAAAAAGTATGCAAAACATTACGTGAAATCACAATTTAAGCATAACCTTTCGCGTTGTTTTATATAACGCTGTCGGCTTAAGCCATTTTACACAATAAGATGATGAAAAGGTAGGGAAACTCGAAGGAGATGCGTGAAAATAATGTCAAAACACCTTCAACTAACACTGAGAAAAGAACTAAGAGCAGTCAGCGCTTTTCGCGATCAGGCTGAATCAAATGTAAAGCTTTTGCGTTCTACAAGAAATCAGATGTCGAAATTTCACCAATACTACACATTTTTAAGCAAATTGCTACTGAACTTGTGAGTATGTGCAATGCTGATATTGCATCAGTAGAAACCTTTTCCGCCGACAGATATACATTAAGTTGAGAAGAAAGTAATTTAGGATTTTTACGCTCAAAATAAATTTCAATTTTTTTTAAATAATTAATATTAATCTACAATGTAAGTGTTGGATGACCTCCTGCCATCTTTCAGACAACTTTTTGATTCTAGATTAGCAAAATAACTTTAAGTGACTTCGAAGCAGCAGCACAAATAACGATTTTATGATCAAGCTGATTTAAGAGTTCAGTATTACCAGCATTATTTTGATATCAGTGGAATTTTTTTAAATGTAACTGGAGACTATTTGCATTCACGAAATCATTTCAGAATCACTTTTCAAACATTCAAACATTTTTGGAAGCAGTGAAGAAGTTATTCATTGAGAAGTGCTTCAATATTTTTTCGCTGGGCACAATTCAGGACTACATGCCAACATATTGTGAATAGAAACCAAAAAGGGTCCTGATCGATTTGTATTACATCACGATCTACAAACGCGATGGCAAAGATACCTATTTAGGTATGTTTGTGACGTTTCAAACTAGAGTTTTTTCTACAAAACTAATGACAGTTACGAGACGTTTTAGAAAGAATGCATAGATGGTGTACATTGAACTGAAAATGCGCTTTTAATAGTTTTTCTTTCATAATAGGACGTAAACCTGCTCCAGAAATTGAATTCTGCATATCGAGTATGTTAGAACTTAGTAGAATTTTATACCGCTATCGACGGGACACATGTCTGTGTAGATACTTTTTTGCAAAACATCAACTACAAATTTCTAAAAAATGTGACGTGCTGGAAAAAAATGGAAAGTCGAATTAGGATTACGGAGCAAACAGTTTACGTTCTCCATATGGTTTGATCACGAAAACCACAGTTTTCTCTATTAAACAAAAATTGGAAATTTTTATGAAACAAATTATTTAAACTTAGCTGTGGTTACGTTATGATCTTATAAAATTTGGTTAGGAAATGTATTGGAAATTTAGTCAATTAAATTGTACACCCCAAATGATATCGATGTAATTTTGAAAGAGTCTATAAAATATAAATTCACGTATGTATTGTGATTCAAAGCACGTAAAGGCCACTTATTTTCCTTATCAGACAACTTAAATTTGCCAACTCCATGTGTGACATTTTTAAATTTTCAATATTCCACACCGTCCATGTTTAGCATAAAATCAGTATCCATTTCTCGAAAACTGTTTTCATTTCTCTGTTTTTTTGCCACCTGCTGTATTCGAGAAAAAAGATTGCTATTATAATTACACCTATTAATTGCGAAATGGTATTCCCCGGTATACTTGTTTCTGTCATGCTCCTGCTGTATTTGGGCGTCTGAACAACACCTAAATACATATGAACGTACAGAAATACGCTCATATCAATTGCTTCTATTCACCGAAATTGACACCTATTTGATTGTGCCAACAGCATACGTACGTCCAAAATACACACACACACACACACACACATTAACGGATACATGTAGCACCCAATTCGAGTCCTTTTCGTGCAATCACCCAATGTGAGAGAGGAAGAGAGAGGGCAGAAGCAAAAAAAGAAAATCGTTTTTGTTGCTATTTGTACTCTTTCGCCCTAACCTAACACAAAAGCTCAACAGGATATCACCATCAGGCGCATGATGATTTTATCATGTGACAGGGCATGAAACAGCCAGCATTGGCTGTGTGCAGAGTAACGAGCAGAGAGCGTTTATTAAAAATTCAGTAATTGTACGATCGACAATACTCAAAAGCGGGAGGGGGAGAAGGAAGGCGCGGTGGGGTCTCATCAGGCCGATGATAGTGGAAATATAATTTGCTTATAATTCTAAATGTCACAGGCAATAATGATGATGACGCGAACAAGACTACAGATGATGGTGCGTAATTTGAGCATGAAACTGCCGATTGCCAATGTACGTGTGTATGTGTGTATATGAGTAAGTGTGCAAGGATAATGCGTATGCAATGTTCTGTGGTATCTTCAATTGATTCTAATGCCTCATGGCCTGTATGCTGAAATACTAGAAACGCGCGCTTTTTCCTCTGCTCTGCAATTTGGGTCGTCGCTTCGAACGTCGATTTGAAATTGGTATCATGCAGAGCGAAACAAGCTTATCCTGTTGAGAAGCAGACGTATCGCTCTTTTAAGTTATATGTTGGGGGGGGGAACACAATTATTAATTTGAGGCTCATTAATGTTTGATTATGGGTTTCGTAAAGGTGAATGGTTGGTTATGTGTGCTACAGCACTCACATGTACCTAAATGATTCCATTAAATCTGTAAAAAAAAGTATTGAAATCCATTTGAACAGTATTCTTTTGTAAAGTTTACGGAACCTGATTTGATTGATTCATTTTGCAACAGTTTGCGAGCCCCGGCTGCAATCTGGATTCCATTTGTGCGTAATAGCATTTGCTTTATTCTATTGTGTTTCCTTTTTCGCTCGCCCCGGAATCAACGTTTTAATGTTTCAAGCTCTCAAGGCACTTATACATTTAAACATTCCAACCATTTGCCAATATCCTGGCATTAAAATTCTTAAGTTCCATCCCTGAGGTACGTGGCATTGTGCTGAAGTGTTTGCCTGAGCTTATTGTTTAACTTTCAAATCAAATTCAATTCAATTTCAATTGATATTCACTCACTTTTCGTCTTCTGTTGAGCTGGTGGTATTGAATTTGCTGTTTTATTTATTTTCGGATTGGCAAAATTGCAAAATTCAATTGTTCAGCATTTCAATGTTTAACCCATTGTTCGACTACTTAACAATTTTTTTGAATGTTTACCGAAAATATTGAATTGATTTCAAATCGGCGCCGAAAGTAAACGGTTGGATGTCTTACTAGCTTCTCTGCATTGCAGCAGAATAAAAGTCCGAAACCAAAAGAATTTGAAATTGAATTGCGAAAACAGAAATGGGGAATTTTCTAACCACAATTTCATGAATTTCAAGTAGTTTATGGTCAGTTTGCAACCATCAACCGCATCTTGATGGTTGGGCATCGTCATCATAGTCCCTCTCATTGGTACTGTGTGGTTATCACTCCAGCTTCACTGTGAAACTCTGGGAGATGTTTTCTGTTTTCGATGGGCATAGATGTGCATAGAAGATATTATTACATCATTGTAATTCAATTATGCTCATGTAAAAGCTATCATGCATTTGGGGCATATTGTCTGAGGCAAGTGTTAAACTAATTTGCATATAAAAGGTTAATTTTGAACTCAGTCATATGGTGATGTGTTAAATTGGTCTATCCGTGTTAAATGTGAATTTGAGGTATAGTGCAGAATGTGCAAATGATATTCGGTTATGAAATCGATGATTTGTAATGTATAATAGATATTTAGCGTGCATGTATATCAGTTGTGAGACTGTTATACAAATTTTAAGCGTATGTCTAGTGCGAAACATAAAAATGAAACAAAAGTTATGAACATGGATTGTTATAAACCACTATCATGTTAACAAATACATAACAGTTGTGGGTTTGTTGTACTGCTGTTGTACAGGGTGGCGCACGAATCGTGCTACGGTGTAACAGTGACTGCCGCTGAGGACAGATATTTAAAGATGTTGAAGGAGTTTTTTCCCCAGAACTGTGCTGAAGACGTGTTCGCTTCAACAGCATTTGGTTCCAGCAAGATGGAGCAACTGCAAATAAAATTCCTAAATAAATAAGTTAATAATAATAAAATAATATTCGGAAACTCTACTTTCCACTGGCCCCCAAGGTCACTTGTCCTGACTGCACCAAACTTTTTTATGGGGTTCTGTCAGCAAGAAGTGTACAAAACGAAACCAAGGAATTTGACTGAATTGAAGCAGTTCATTAAAATAATAATTGAGACTATTCCGACTTCAACCCTTCAGGTCGCAATGAATAATTTTCTGATAGGTGTCGCATGGGCGTGAATGAGCATGAAAACCAATTAGTTACATAAAATAAAATTTAATTATCTATACAATAAAAAAAGAAATATGAATGAAAACAAGTTATTTGAATTTTTTATTGTAGTGGAATTGGTGCGCCACCCTGCGTTTTAAGTCTTTCAAAAAATCCTGGTTATGAAAATTTGTTAAAATTTTTAAAATATTCGAAAAACAAAAACGCTGTTAAAATGTTGAAAAATTGTTATGATTTGTAAACTGCGCTGAAGTTTACAATAAGAATATGACATAAATATGTGTCTAAGCAATAGTAAATAAACTAGACTTTATTCTACTTACACTTAAGCGGTTTTTCCCCTTATAACCACATATACATAGGCTCTAAGTCAATGATGCTAAATTCAGATATATGTCGCCCATCTAAGCAAAAACAAAAATGTACGTACATGATAATAATGTCACTAATCTGTCGTCCGTAGCTTAATTTTGTTTGGGATGTTAGGTCACCCCATTTTTTGCTAGGTGACTGGGCATTTTCTTGCTTAACTTAATATCTTAGATAGTGCAATGATGGCCACTTTCACAAAATTACGATTTGTGATGCAGAAATATAAGGCCATATAATTTTTTTGATTAAATGTTATAAATCTATTATATAATATATTACTAGCCGACCCGGCAAACGTTGCTTTGCCTTCAAATTTTATTTTTATTGGAAATGTTTCATGCCAATCGGTCTATTATAATAAGAAACGCCTATATTTGCAGAAGAACTTAAAATATGTTCACTCAACCGAAATACAAAATTCTGTTCAAATACCGTTAGCAGGAGCAGAAATAATTGCTTTTTAATTTGTGGTTTGTACAGGAGGTACCACTCCCCATTGTCCAATCCCGCCCATATTTGCAGCAGCACTTAAGATATGTACACCAAAGCGATGTACCAAATTTTGTTCAAATACCGTAAACAGGAGCAGAAATATTGGATATTTAATTTATGGTTTGTATGGGAGGTACCACGCCCCTTTTTCCAATTGAACCGAATAGTAAATCTAAACCATCCCGGGCACCACCCAGACGCATATACAAAAAATTATGCAAAGCGGTCCAGCCGTTTTGGAGTTTTAAGCATCGGAACAAACCACGATTCATTTTTGTATATATAGAAGATATAATATAATTATATAATGTTATAATATAATTATATAATGTGCCGAAAAAGAAAATGTAAATAATAAAAAGAAAACTAAAGAAACAGGGAGACAATCGGAAAACTCCAATGGACGTTTTAACTTATTAAAATGTGGTTGGTTTCTGGAAATGTGGCAACATATTTTTATTTAACAAAAAGTATTGATTTAATAAAAAGTAATTATGCCAGATTGCTCTTTTGCTTGCTAGCCAGCACACGAGTTTAATGACAAATAAAACAACGCTAATGATTAATATCGTTGACCGGGCGTAGCATGACTGTCAGAACACGTGACTATTATAGTCGTAGGTTTGATCACCGATGCAACTATCTACCATTGTTTGAAGGGCGTTGGCCTCTAAGTTTCTGAGTAGAGGAGTACTCCAGTAATCGACAAGTCTAGTAAATACTTATCGAACTGACGTTCCTGATCATCTTTAAAATATAGAGGTGACTCTAAATATTGAATTCGTGAAAGCTTTTTTTTTTTGTTTTTCTTGTTTTTCTTGTTTTTAATGATTAATGCACCAATCCTAACAAATTAAAAATTTCTATTGAGACTTAAGTGACAGTGTGACAGTTACCTCATCGGGGACTCTAAAGACAAATAACAAAATACGACTATTTGTTTTTTTTGTCTGTTTGAACATTATTTGAAATGGATTGTAATGTGCAATTTTCGTCAAGTCTTTTAGATATTTGTTATTGTCTCGTAAGAAGAAAAACGCTGTCGTTACTAAATACTACGTATTTGAAATCAAGGACAACGACAACAAATTTATGAATATTTGTGTTTCTTTAGTGGCGATAGATATAAAACAATATTGGAAAATGATGATTGAAGTTTTATTTGGAAACAGTTTGGGCAATTGATTCGCAAATAGAAGGTTTTAATCAAAATAAGCTGATAAACGGTTGTAGTTTAAGAAATATTAATAGCTGTTGAAAAATATATATGTAATAAAATTTTCCTCTGGATTTCTAGAACTAGGAGAAGTAAAAGTTTGAAAGCCAACAACTTGCCCCCTGACAATTTAAGCATATAAAGGCTAGCATCATAGTTGATTTATGACAAATTGAGGTAAGAGGATTAGTAAAAGGGCTAGCTGACCTAACGAAGAAGACACAAAAAAGTTGGAAGAAATTGCTATTTTTTAGCATAATCTTCTTTTAGCTCCATATAATTTTTTCAGCGATATTCAAAAGCTTCTATGCTCTATTTATAATAAGAACTGTAAAACACCTTTGGAAATAGAAAATAGTATGGGGGAGCTAAATCTGGCGAATAAGGTGCGTGATGAAGCACATCGAGGCTACGTCCTCGTTTAAACTCTGCTGCTCAATATTTTACAGTCGTTAACGAAGCAGCAGACTTAACCAGAGTAAAATCCAACTCGGCGTTAATATTGGTTTGGCTGAGCCCTTCAAATGGAAATATTGATTTACATAACGGCGACCAATTTTTTCCATGTTTAAAAATTCACTAAGACTGTGTAGTTTTGATGACAAAAATAAAAATACTAAACAACATAGCACCTTGAAATTTATGTTTTATAAGGTTACCACTTATCACAGTAATAATATTTTTTGAAACTACTGGCACCATCTACACGTCTGACCGGCTAGCTTTGGCACCGCCCATGGAATACGGTTCATATCAGCATAAATTCAAGGGTCGGTGTGTCAGCAAATACGATACTTCGAGTAGTTAAGTAATTTGTGAGCCTCAGTCTAAATTTTACAATTGCCATTAAACCTAAAAAAGAAGTAGTTTCACTGATTGTGCAAAGCTCTCCTATAGCAGCTCATGTAATATACCCTACGAGACAAACGGCAATTGTTTTTTGTTGCTTCAGAATGAAACAATTCTCTCTGCAAAAGATGCCAATATAAATCTCACCTTCCAGTTCTCTAAAGCACATAGGAATTGGAGACGATTTGGTACACTCCACACATGTGGATAAAGCCAAAACTGCATAAAATTTTTGCATTGTGCTACCTCTTAGTTCTCATCCGCTTTGAAAAACGGTTTTTGGCAATCGGTGAAGAGGCAAAAAAGTATTTTATCGTAAACAGAACTCCAATAGGCTATGTTTGAGGCTCCCTACTTCGAAATTCCAGGAAGGAGTTTTCCAGCCTTCAATATTTCCCAATATAGCAATATAGCATTTGACAAACATTTATACTCTTGCAAAGTTATAAAAAATATATTAATATCTTCATAAAAATATTGTGATTCTTTTACATTGTATGTCAGCACAAGATTCTTTTGCTCATTAAATTAAATCAGAAAAAAAATAAATCAAAATTATTTGTTACTTGTTTGTATAACTATTGTATATATAGAAATCTGGCAAAAATAGCTGGTTTTCTTGTCAAGTAAAGACAATTGATCGAATCATATTGAACCACAGATATACTTCAGAATACTTTCAACATTTAAAATGGTCTTCAAATGAAATTGCAAGTTTTTCTAGCTTGATGTCAGACTCCAGGTCGAAAAGAATATAACTTCAACTCAAAAAAAAAAAAAAGGAAAAATATCGAATAATAACCATCTCATTTAAAATAGAATAAAAGAATTGAGAATAATTTTAATAGTTCCTGCAGTAACACTATATACTATAACATACATACATATATGTAAAAATGTCGTATATACAACATATAATATGTATAGGTATATAGTTAGTCTAAATTTTTAAAATCAGATTAAGACTATTTAAAACACTATATGATCGCCATTGAATTTAAAATAGGTCTTAATCTTAGTAGTTCATTACTTGTAACTTGCACTTTTGCGGTAATGAAACTGTTAGACGGAATCCATGCTTTTAGGAATTTTAAAATATCGATTGTTTTTAATCTGATGTAGCTGTAAGTTCCTTATAAGCTAACAATTATTTGACCAACTGTTATAAAAATGTTATAAACACACTAAAACTAATAAAAATGAATTAAAGTAAAACGAAGAACCAATATTAACTCCTTATTGTTTCTATTACTGCAATAAAACTGTTATACAAACTCATGTAAGGAAAATTTTTTACGTGGAAATCTCAGTACAGATCTATTTTTGAAATATATTTTATACACGAAGTTGATTTTATGAAAACACGTTTTCTGATTTGTGTCAGTGAACTACCTGCTTTTACTGCTTTAATGTAAAATAGTCTACACGTTTTTGTAAGTGACAATAAAAAGATGCTTGATTAAACTCATAACTGATTTTGACAACAGTAAAAACTCAACTTTTAATGTACAAACAACGTTATTATTAAAAACCCGGCATCAATTTCCAATTTATTTTCATTTATTTTTTATTTTACAGACTCTACCGAATCCCTCAACCAACAGACTCAACATCATTCCACAACCTCTACAAGCAATAGTAACAGTAACCCCACCAGTCCTCTACAAACCTCATTGTTGCCACATCTGCATACGCACTTACATTTGATACCTTCACATCAACTGGCTTTGCATCAACAACATTTGCAGCAACAGCAGCAACAGCACTTAAATAATAATCATCTGCATCATCAACACCATCAGCAGCAACAACACCAGCAGCATCAACAGCAGCACCAGCAGCAGCAACAACCACAACATGCTGAGAAACGTGAACGTGAAGATTCCCCCGATAACCTCGACAATGGCCTCGACGTTGATAATACCGATGATGATCTCTCGAATAGTTTGAATAACGGCCATGATATGGGCGACATGGAAAGACCGCGTAAAGTAAGAAGGTGAGTTGCATGCAACGTCAACAACAGCAAATCCTCTTAAAAAATTAAACAATTGCAAAATAAGAGATTAATTGTTTTCCAATCCTGTATTTCTTTCAATATAAAAAACTATACGAAAAATAGATCGCGCACCACCTTTACAACATTTCAATTGCATCAATTAGAGCGAGCGTTCGAGAAGACTCAATATCCGGATGTATTTACTAGGGAAGATTTGGCAATGCGTTTAGATTTGAGCGAAGCACGTGTACAGGTAAATACAATTATCGGCCTATATGAAATTAAGTCATTAAATTACTATTGTTAAAGGATCTAAAGACGATGAGAAATTTTTTGTTTCAATGTTAGTTTCGAATCGTGAGCAAAATAATTCTTAACTTTCGTTTCAAGTGCAGTCAGAAGATAAACAGAACAATATAAATTCTTCACTCACGTTGCAAATTGCCGGTTTTTAAAAACATTGACTTTGATCCGGTAATATCTTTATCAGATTCAAATTATCACTTGTAACTTCATTATGGGCATAAATAGCTTAAGGGAATTTTGAATTGGAATAAAACTATTCAAATTCTTCCGTACCAATACAACTTTTTCGAAATCATAAACTTTATCGGCCTCAGATTGCTTCCCCTTTAGTGGGTCTTGGAAAGAATACATTTAGCCATAGCTTTCAAGCATGTCAAAAACTGTTAGTATTGGGTTGATCGAAAAGTTCGTTCGTTTTTTGAAAGAAATTTATTTACAAGTTTATATACAAGAAAACAATTATTTTCATCTATTATATAATCTCCCCCTTTTTTAATAACTTCTTCCCAACTCTCTGGGCGCTTCCTAATTCCTCTTTCATGAAACTCACGTTGTTTTTTTTCTGAAAAAAGTGTACAATTCGATTTTTTACTTCCTCATTGTTATGGAAACTCAAATTCTTCAAGTTGTTGCTCAGACTGTGAAATAAGTGATAGTCGGAGTACAGTGAGTGAGGTAAAACTTCCCAGCCAAGCTCTGACAGTTTCTGACGGTTCTTTCATTTGATACCTTTTCTTCATAAACAGACTTTATTTTTCGGCTGGCTTCAGCAGTCATTTTTCCTTTTCGGAAATAATACAGAATAATATGCTTAAAATGCTCTTTTTCGCTTACTTTTTCCACTTTTTAAAACTTTTTTAAACGCTGTAACTACTCACGACTAGAACTAGAACACAAGTAAGTAGTAAACAGTTTAGAGATGGGGTGGGAGGAAGTTATGATAGTGCTTGAAAGAACTCTACGTCATGAGAAGTGACGTATGGTGAACTAACGAATTATCCGAACGAACTTTCCGAACAACCCGATACAGCAGCTTAAATAAATGTTTTTAGCAAGAAACAACTCGTATATATAACATATATAACAGCTGAATTCTAAACTTTTTTACTGCTAAATCTCAAACTATTATCAGTATTTTTATTATTTATACTGATATACTGATACTGAACTATATGTACAGTTCATATTTATAAATGAAGTCATAACTAAAAGAAGAGGGAATTTAATAACAACACACTGTTTTTAAAAATTTTAATTTCAATTTCTTAAGAGTGAAATCCTTTGGTAAAAATTTACGTAATAATTTATCCTCTTCAGAGCTGCGATTAGTGATATTTTGGAAATGTTCTATAAACTTTTTAATGAATTTGTAATGGCTACATATTGAAATCATATATACTGATTACCATATCAATATTATCCTTTAGCTTGATGGTATGAAGCTCAGATTGTTGCGATTTCCAAATATTATGCCATCTACTTGTTTATAACCCTTTATATAGGACCCAGCAAGGAACACATCCAACATGATTTTAATCCTTAAAGTTTACAATAACAAACTCTCAAATCAAGCATGACCAGCTAACAAAAAAGACATGGAATAAAACAATTTCACATCGTTTAACATCATTATAAACCAGTTATCCATATGATCATACAAACTCATAAGTTATCAGAGTATTGCACAGATACGCTGGCGTATTAGAGTGTACATACGCTGGTGTACGAGTATGAGAGTGTGTCTGGCCTTTCACATACATTAAATCCGAAAATAATTGCCTTGTTAAAAAACAACAACAGCAACAGCAACTACACATATATAAAAATTGCGCGGAAACATTTATGATAAAAAAAAGCATAAGAACCAAACAAAAACACAAATTGATACAAAGCAATTGACAAGGATTAAATTGTATTGAGAATGAGATGGGGAGAGGAGTTGTGTGCATCAAAAAGGATACCCTTCGAAGCGGCAGATAAAGATAAATCATACATAATAAAACATTGCCATTAATGTTGTTATATCCAACGAAATTTGTATGATGACACGCGAATGTTTTTCAACGTATTAAAGGGATTTCATGAATTTTATCCTCTCCTCTCCACCTCTTCTCTCTAACGACATCGATGAATGAATGACCAATTAAATGTTGAAATTGTAAAAAACCCGATTAAATCTCTAAAGTATTTGCGAGAATTGAGCGATTAATCTAACACAAAACATAAACAACAGACAGTACATGATAAGCTCTTGAAAAAAAAAAAACGATTTTATTGATAGGTCAAGTATACCTACCTAGTATATGTATAAGATAGCTAACAAATTGTCATATCTGTTAGCTCTAATGCTCATTAAATTGTTTGTTTGTATTCACGCACTTAGCCTTGCATACGGCCACGTAAATTGAATACCCTAATTATGTGTGAATTTTTACGAGTCCTTGTTTGGCGAGGTAAAAGGAAAAATCAACCCTAACATTACGAAGGCATCAAAACACCCCATTGTCTCATTTTCGAGAGGGGGAAAACAAAGTTGAGTTAATGAAAACAATAACACCAGGCTGAAGCCATTTTAATCATTTGGAAAATCTGTATTAAATACTCATCTAAGTAATTGTCGCATTACCCTTGCTCAACAGTTCTTTTCACCCCCAGGTCGGCTTAACTGTGAGAAAGACAAAGTGTTTTAAAACTATTTGACAAATTTTTAAAAGCACACAAAATTTGTTATGGTCACAGTTTTGTTACATATAATTTCAGTGACTTACAGCATTGTTTCTTATGCAAATTTTTGCTGTAAAGTCCTTACGCGTGTAATGCTTCTTTAAACAGCAGCTAAGCCATATTGAGAATCCTTTTGTTGTTATAACAAACTTCATTTATTGCCATGATGACTCTCTCTCTTGGCAAAAGTTAATTGCACCCGCATGAATGATATAATTGCTTTTAATGAATCTGTTAATAAGTATAATTATAAAAGAGAGGACGCAGCCGCAGAGCCGCAGAGAAGCCGTACAACAAGTCGTGGTTATGCCGATTTAAACGGGGAGCAATTAAAACAAATCGTATGTTTTATCTGAGGCTCATATTGCAGACTTAAAAAGCAAAATTTTTTCGGTGACATATTTTTTTGGTGTAAAAGTTATATTACTGATTATACTACATAACTAAATAAAAAGAACTGTGATTTCACAGCCTCCACAAATTTTTTATGCACTCGTATGTGATACCCTGACACAAAAACAATAAAAATTTTCGTTTCTTTTCGCAACGGGGTTTTTAGGGAATTTTTGAACTTTTGAAAAGTATATTAGTATATTTCATTTGGCTGATAAATTTATTAAGCAATGTCAAATCCAATTGCCTAGAAATTAATTGGAATTAGCTCTGTAGCTTAAAAGCAGCCTTAAATGGAATGACGAACAAATTTATTTCTCTCAGATAAAATTGTACAAATTTAATGAAAAAGCCATGGAAATTCGATGATGACAAAGAAGTGACGAGCAGCAATTACGCTAATTACGATTATTTTCATTAAAAGAAAAAAAATAAAAATCTATCAATTCTTTCGATATAACTGTTATAATAACAACTGTTATACAACCTAAAATACGTTTATTAACTTCCAGATAGTTTTTTTTATTAATGCAAGGCTTCTACAAATTTAACATCTTAAATGGCATGGCAAATCCGTTTCAAGCTGTTCCACGCTTCAAAATTAAGTGAAAATATCTTAAAATTAAAATCATTCGTGTCTTTTAAATTAAATTAAATTTTTTAAACCTCTTTAAAGGTGAATAAAATAGATCAACAATAACTGTATTAGTCAGCAATTTGAAATTTGAACTAGAAAGACAGAAGATCGATTGAAAATGAAAATGTGTATTTACTGTTAAAAAAAGTGATCTGAAATTGAGTGTTCTGATTTGATATTGAATAAAGAAAGAAGGGAAGTTAGAATTTACATTTAATATTGAGAAAAGCGGTATTGAGGAAAGACTGAATGAAGAGAAATCTTACAGTTTAATGTAGAAAAACCATAAATTCAAAATCGGAAGTCCAGTTTAATGCAAGGAAATAACTTGTTGGAAATAAGGAATTTAAAGTTAAAATGAAAAATCATCAACAGAGCATTGAGCATTGAGCATTGAACGATCGAATGGTTTACATTTAAACATGCAAATGTTGGCACTATATAAAGAGTGTCCCAACAAGAACGCAAGATTTAAACGACTGATGCAGCAATTGAATTGTTTCTCTGCCTGTATGACATGTGGCGCCGTCTTGTTGAAATCACATGCCCTCCACATTCATTTCATCAATTCTAGGCACGAAAAAACTGGTTATCATTTCACGATACCGAACACCATTGACTGTTTGCGCTTGGCATGCCTCATTTTCATAAAAAAAGGTCCAATGATTCCTCCAGCCCAAAATCCACATAAAAAAAAGTCCAATGATTCCTCCAGCCCAAAATCCACACCACACAGTAACACGTTGAGGATGCATTTGTTTCTCGTGAATCACTTGAGGATTTTCCTCACCGCAAATGCCACAATTCTGCCTATTGACGAAGCCATCAAGATGGAAATGGGTCTCGTCACTGAAGAAGATTTTATCGGCAAAATTTGCATTTTCATGTTGTCTCTCCAATACCCAATTAACGAACTCCCTTCACTGTCCATGGTCAGCTAGCTTCAGTTCCTGAGTCAATTCAACTTTGTATGCATGAAGATGCAAATCTTTCGTCAAAATTCGCTGCATAGTGGATTTGGAGACACCAATTTGCTGAGCTCGATATCGAATTGAGGTGGATGGAGTTTGAGCGACATCATCACGTACAACTGCGACATATTCGGTCGACGAAGCCATCAAGATGGATCATTTTGTCGGTAAAATCAGCATTTTCATGTTGTCTCTCCAATACCCAATTAACGAACTCCCTTCGCTGTCCAGCAACGAAAGCAGTTTTGGCAAATTTATCCATTAATCTCTTTACAGTTGACTCTTTTCGAGCATTATTGTGACCCCAAATTGATCGCAATTTGCGAACTGTAGCCGCTAAACTTTCACCATTTTGGTAAAACGACTTCACAATGAGAATACGTTGTTCATTCGTGTAGCGCTCCATTTTTACTAACCTCTTACCTTCTACTAGCAAACAATAACAATTGTTCAAATGTCAAACAATGACACTTCGAATGGCGCCAAATTTAAACCTTGCGTTCTTGCTGGGACATCCTTTAGTATACACATCGCTTTAAAATTCGTTAACAGGTTTGTAAATAGTCGAAAATGCTGGTGCTTGAGTGTTATTAACATTATTCAATTCAAATTTGGTTTCTTTCAGAGATACATCTCTGCTTTAATCACTGGACGAAATTATATTTTTATTTTGCCCAGATAACAGAGAAGTCTCAATTTGATAGAACAAAATATGCAAATTGCCACATTGTCTTCAGAAATTTTAGATTTATTCACTATCGTAATTTATTCGCTAAAAAATATTTAAGTTAGCAATAACACAGAGGAAATGAAAGTGTTTTTGCAGCCCGAAGTCTTAGCCTATGCAAGTCCTTACTTAAAAAAAAGCTTTCAATCAAATATATAAGTTATATTAACCGTTTTTCCAAATTTTTGTAAAGTGTGTCTAGAACTACACAAAAAATAGAATTTATGCCGCTTTAAATCACTATAATGGTATTAAATATAATTAATGCAAACCAGTCCAAAATGAATAAAAATAGAAACTTTTCCAAATTAACATCATTATTTTTAGTAGTCGGGTCGATTATCACTCATCCCAAATCATTGGCAAAAACTTAAAGTCGGCCTATGTCATCAACGAACATCTGTAGTCGAATCTTAAAACATTTTTCCAAAGTGTAAAGCTGTTAATATTTTCCTTTACTTCCACCCTAAGTACTTTCTTTTAGGTATGCAGTATTTGTACCTCTATGATTTTGTTGTTTAATTGCACATTTTAATTGTCCTTGTAACAATTAGAATTGCCATATCATCTCTCGAATGTTTTACAGATAAAGACGGGTGATAATTTCATTCATATCATGCTGCAAAAATGGGCTATCCTTTTTG
This sequence comes from Philornis downsi, assembly GCA_019455685.1. Lineage (NCBI taxonomy): Eukaryota > Metazoa > Arthropoda > Insecta > Diptera > Muscidae > Philornis > Philornis downsi. The sequence continues at coordinate 4,231,581 of JAHXMU010000057.1, read as the reverse complement.
TTTATCCATACATATGCTTAAGTGGCTTTTGTCTGATCTTACCCTCTCGCATGTCATTGTTCCTGTTTTCGAAACATCGCCATTCAGCAAGAAGGGGTGGGGCGGAGCAATTGCATCATTTTGTTGTATCCTTCAAATGAACACAAGTACAAAATGAGTAAAGCTTTTCATGTTCTCTCCTCTCTTTTGGTTATTTTTTTCTGCTTCTGACAAATGTATGACAATAATTTGTAACAATTATTGTCAGGAAATCATTACTAATTTACTGTACGCATAGATGCATTACATTGTTCGTACAACTGGCGTACAGGGCTGGCAAAGGACAACAAAGGATGTCGGCTGTGCGACAGAAGGCATTTACATGTTCATTCGCATACCGGGTGTTGGTGGTAATCTCAGGAAATGCTTGAAAGACTTTAACTTTCATTAGCTGGTCTTGTGGCCGTTTGTATGTTTGGGGCCCTGTATTCTCATTGTTGTTGGCAAAACGTTTAAGGAAGTATAGACAATTGATTCAATTCGGTTACACTTGCTGCCAAAAGTCGACAACACACAGATACACAATTGTAAATTGCATTTAATAAGACACAAAGTACCATCGAGCTATGGTCACCCACTCTCAGCCGTAGCATGAGCAATGCCAACCCAAGGATTTTGTAGAAATGCCAAGTATGTGAGAGATTTCAGAAGTCTAACATCTTTGTGTGAAGGTACTTCATCAAAACTGTTGAGATTCGTCGTGGGGCGTGGGCAGAGGAAGGGGAGTTTTGAGGCAAATCACAGAATTTAACTTCCGATTGGATTCTATTGTCTGTCGTTGTTGTTGCTGGTGTTTGTTGGCGCTGGCGGTGTTGCCAGTAACTGTATTAAACTTGGCTGGGCAAGGATTGCCCAGGGATGGGGATTTGTTCGGGCGGTGGTTGTTGGTGTTGCTGGTGAGGTATGTGTACAACAATGATTAAAGGGGTTAATTGGGCGTTCATTCATTGGAAATCGCTGGCGTTTAGTAAATTAGCTGTCAGGGGAAGAGGGAGACAGGACATTCACACACGAACGTTTAAGATAATTGGTTATGGCAATTATCAGTAAGAAAATTACAGGCTTTAAAACTGTCGACGTTTTTGCTCTGAACTATTTTCAATGTTTTACTGATGGCTTAAATGTGTTGGCTTTGCTTTCAGGTTTGGTTCCAAAATCGTCGTGCCAAATGGCGTAAACGTGAAAAGTTCATGAATCAAGATAAGAACGGTTATTTATTACCCGAACAAGGTGAGTTGTATTACAATAACATTTACTAACTTTCTTTATATTTTCACACTTAATCGAATTTCCATTAGTCTGAACTGCTAATTTTCTTTGGGTGTAATTAAATTACACGATATGAATGATGGCAGCACTTCCGGTAAAGGTCACGTAATGCGATAATTTAGGCCGGCATTGTATGGTTGAGAAGAAAACGAAGCAAATTTAGTGTTATAGAAATTAACCAAGAAAATTAGCAATTTCAGTGGAATATTGTCTACGAACAAAAGCTTTAATCTAGTCCGGCATTTATTTCATTTGTACATTTGTAGGCCTTGCGGACTTTCCACTGGGCATTCCCTTACCCCATGGCATTCCTGGTCATCCTGCGGGTTTGCCAGCAGAATTTTGGCCACCTCACTTTGCCTTACATCAGCCCTTCAACCCTACCCTCTTGCCTCAAGGTCTAATGCCCCACTACAAGTTGCCCAACTTCCACACGTTGCTCTCGCAGTACATGGGACTGAGCAATCTGAACGGCATTTTTAACGCGACCGCTTACCCTCAAAATCTTTCACTTCACAGTGCTGCCCAAGTGAGTCCGCCCTGTAGTAACAGTAGTCCTCGAGAAAGTCCCACCATTGGGGGTCAGCCAGGCACCACATTAGTATCGGGAGGTGTCACAGTAACTTCATCAGCTGCAGCCTCACCAAAATCTCCCCTCAACACGACGCACACCGGGGGCAGCGTAAGCGGAAACTCGACGCCTGTGTCAGTAGTTACAAAATCAGAAGACTGAAGTCCTGAGGTCGAACAGCGGGAAACTCGGAGTGTCATTCCACTGGAAAGGGGTAATGTTGAAGAGAAACTTGTAAATAAATTGTAGTTTATTTTTGTTTGTTTAATCGTGTACGTTCTACGCTAAACAGAAGTGATATATAGCATATTCATAGATCTTAATGAAGTATTTTTTATTTTCGCCTTCTTAAGCGTTTGTGTTTTCTTTTCTGTAACTAGTTTAGTTATTATTGAAATTGTACCATACTATTCTATCTATTTTAGTAGGGAAATATTTTCTTTTGAAATTTTTGAATCATAAACGCCAAATAATATTGTAAAAAAGTATATAATTAACTAATTTTAGTTGGCTTTTTAGTCTTAAAAATATCTGAATAAAATAATATGAATAATTTTAGAAATTTAATAAAAGTTTGGAAAAAATTAACAAGATAAGTGTTTGTTTTTGCAACCATGATTACTAAGAGAGAAAGAATATACATATAAAAAGTTTTAATTGTTCATTGATTCACCCATCTCCAACATATGAATTTAGTAATCTGCATATCGCATTGTATAAGTGAGATCGGTTTTGTGATTGCTTGACTCAGTATTATTTGAGGGTGCGTCAAATATGGACAGTAGCATATAGAAAATGCTGAATAGTGTTCGTGGTCCTGAACCGATTCCGTTTCGGTAATTTTGATGTCAAATATGTACTATATGTATGTATTCTATCAGGGCTATGCCAAGGCGAATGGCTTTACTGAAAAATTTGCTACAAAAAAAGCTTGCAAAAATTTCTATGACAGGCGAGGGTTGATACGAGGGAGGCATAATGGAATTAAATTCAGAATGACAGCAACTTACAAACAAACAAAATGGTGCATAAATCGGCTCATTCTAACTAAGCAAAGCCTTCAACGTCATGGAAAAATTAATCATTTTCAATATACTCTGTATATTTATAGTATTTTTAATAAGCATGGCCGTAAAGTACAAATGTGATAAATTTAACTCTGCTTGCCGATAAATTATTGTTACATTTTCATCTTAAACATTTCAAATGTTTATCAAATATTTTGTTACATTTACCAAATTTACCTCATAACGCGAACGCCGCTTATTTAAATACGAATACGAATACCTTTAGGATCAACGAATTTGGATGTAATTAATAAATACTTAATTCTAAGAGTATGTGGGTTATATCACTCGTTTGAATGAAAGGTACCAGAAGCGAAGCTGTTAAGTTCGCGCTCTAGGAATCAGATCGGAAGAATTACACTGCGAAAAATCGGCCAATTTGTGTTGGAGGTACCCGAGGGAATACTTTAGCAAACGGTTCAGCTAAATAAAACATGTGGATCTAAGAATAAAAGGGCTAAGCCGATTATTTGTGAGACATTTGCAGGAGCAAGAAGGGCAAAAACGAGAACAATACTTATCGGATGCATGGTGTAAGCCAAATTTGGCGGCTTCCATACAACTACTTGAAAGATATGAAACCAAGAATATTGAGGTTAAATTTATTATTTATGTGGGGCGTGGCAGAATTGGCTTTGTTAATCAATTGATCTTTTTAAAGCAGCGAAGCATTATAAAGCGGTACAGCGAACACAAATTTAGATTGCTACAATCTATCAATAAAGAGTTGCAGAGACGACGTTTAATTTCGGAAACCGGAACTGATAGCAAAATATTAGGCAGTGACATGTTTTAAGAAATTTCATAACGTTTCATAACAGCTTTCGTTATCGTTATCATCCCTTCAAAAGGAAGTATAAAAAGGGCAGAGCTGCTATGCTAAAAAATCGATTAGCTATAATTGAAGATTAATTTCAAGACGGATTTTCTTAACCGAATCAAATATGAGTAAAAGCAATTCATGACCACAAAGCAATACAATCCACAAATCGACTTGCAGATATTTGCTTCATACACACAAATTTTGTATTTTGTTTTGACGTTTAATTGAATTTAAATAACATCTGGACTCTTTCTCGACAAATTAGAAATGTGTAGTTGGAAATGGAAATGTGTAGATGGCCGCTCATCGGCCAAATAATTCTTTCAAAACAAGAAAATACTAAGAGTACGTGAAAAAAGGTGACTTTCATTAGAGGTATTCGTTAATGAAAGCGCTCTTCAATGAATACTTGTCAAACTTCTGCGCTAGAACACCGATCCCTCATTATTAATATTAGTGCGCTTTGGCAAAAGCGTACACCAATTTGAGAAAAACTAATTAAAAAAAAAAAGAAATACGCGCTAACTACAGAAATAAGCACAATAAACAAGGTAATGGCGCAAAGGGATAAACGAAACGCTACTGAAAAAATTGTGCTCACTTGAAAATAAAACAATAATATATATTTTATATATATGTATATAATATATTGATGATGCAATGGCAAAACCGAAAAACTGGATTTACATTCAGCCTTAATGCTTATTGGAAGAACTAAGTATTAAGAATATAAATACTTAAACTCTTGTGTGAACAATCCAATTAATCGCTTTTTGAAATCAATCAGAGAAAATATGATATAACAAAATGTTCACGCTATTTAAAATTAGTTATCGCAAGATTCCAAGTTAAGAATCTCCAAGAAAAGTAACCACATTTATCCACGCTTTGCAAACGGGATAGCAAGTCATCTTTAGATTCCGTATCTGATTCTAAGTAAGCAAGATTTTTGCTAGGAACTTTAGAACAATCCCGACGACGATGATACCAAAATTTGTGCATTGTGCATATATAAATGTTATCCATTTAATGGTTTCAAAACCATCAGCCTGGCAAGGCTGTCAGCTGTTAAATACCTGTCATCTGAAGTATTCTTTATTTAGTGAAAGGTTTGCCATTTACGAATATGAATCGTTTGACAGCCAAACAACGCTTAAAAATAGTTAAAACTTACTACAAAAATGGTGATGCAAACGTTGGCTTTCAGTCGAACAACATTTTCTTCAGCGATGCAGCTCATTTCTCACTCGTTGGTTACGTCAATAAATAAAATTGTTGCATATGGGGCTCAGAGAACCCAGAAGCAATTGCGGAAGAGCTATTGCATCCGGAAAAAGCAACTGTTTGGTGCGCATTATGGTCTGGAGGTGTCAGGTTTTCGTATTTTTTCGAAAACTACCTCAAAAGAATCCACTGCTGCAACCAACCAAGAAGCGGTCATTTATATGACGTTGTATTTCGTACATAATGGCAAGATCTAAGCATTATAAGGAAATAAAAGTTATATCGAAATCATAGCTTTATGCGTGTTATATTTAATCTTACTTTTGAAACCGAAAAATGGACAATTCTATACAACGCATGGTTTCCCAAATATTGTACAAAGTGGAGGATAAATGTTGAATTGTTGTTGTTGAATTGTTAGAAATGTAATAGTGTGATTGCGTTATATTTAATTGTTTATAATTATAATTAATTGTTCGTTAGACCAGCTACATCGAAGTGAATAAAATGTTTGTGTATCGCATCCATTGTCGAACGGAAAAATAGAAAACATCATCTAAAATGGTTCAGGAAGTGAAGGTGAGGCTCGAACGAAATTCTCAACCCAGTGGAAACTCAGAACATCAGAACGGAACATTGGATGGATATTGAATAATGAACTTAACATCAAGCCGAAACGCGAATCAATTTCACGCTATAATAAATGATTTGAATCCATGGACGCTGTCCAATCGCTTTCTTGGGTCTCATCTAAAAAATTGTGTTCCACACTTCAGTTCGCCAGACGCAAATACGGAGGACATTGCCAATTGATCCACCTTAGAGAGCGAGGACTAGAAGAAATATGCCAAAATCAACAAGTTAAAAAATGTGATTCAACCTAAAAGGGACAAAATATCGAAACATCACCGGAACGTCCAGCATGTAAGTCGTTTTTTGACCATCTGAAGGCCAAAGTCAACGTAGAAAATTGCTACATGGAGCAAAAGTAAATGGATCCACATTTTTGTCTTCGGAATCAGTAGAATATAATTCCACACAACAAATTTGTGTTATTTTGAATACCCTGCCGAATCATCCAGATTTATTTCTAAACAATAACTTTTTTCTCATACTCATTGGCGTGGGTATAAATTCTTTCTGGGCTATAGTCCTGGGGGTGCTAAAAAAGATCTGGAGGTCCAAACACCCCAGCAAACCCCGTTGCTAAGACTATGTCCGCACCACAAACATTATTTGACGTACAACCAACCAAAATGTCATAATTGCTACAAACGTAAAATCGACTTGTTCTTTAATGCAAAAAAAGAACATTGGTGTTGTTAGGATCATATTTTTCATAATTAGAAAAATTTTTGGTAGGCTTCAAGCCATTTCGATAGGATATGGGAAAAGTTTACTAGAAAAATTTGACTCTAAATGGCAACATTGATGTGATAGTTATGAACATTTTAGTTAAAATCAAATAACTTTCCATTTCAAACATGTTTTCTATAAAAATAAATCCGCTTACCTTTTTCACCAATATTTTGATTATCATCCTCCTCCGTCCGGTGCAATAGTCAAAACATAACGAGCGCATAAAAAATTGTTTCGCTCCCCAACCCCCTTCATAATTCAAAATATTACGGTCCTCTACCACTATGTTTTTCTATACTATTTGTACTCCAACTGCATCTCTCAATTTTGTTAGTTTTTCTCACACCACATACGTACATACACGCACACACAGTCACACACGCGGCAGCATGTACCGGCCACTTTTTGTTTACATTTCTTAGAGATCTTCTATAGTTCTTTTCTCAATGTTATTCATACAAATTGGCCGAAACTTCAAATTCGATATTCTTGAAACTGGCATTGCCCATGACGGAAATGTTGCATATTATAATTGCACAATTGATAAACTTTATTGTGATGCAAAAATCACAATGATTCGTTAAGTTATAGACCGTTTTTGCATTGCTTAGAGTCGGACCGTTTATTAGGAAGACCGAACAGAAAACGATAAAAGCGCAAACTAAAGTTCTGCAGGTGGTAGCAGAGATGCAAAAGCTTGTGCTTTAGTACTTTTTCTTGTAGTACTTTTTATGTCCCTGAACTACGTACTGTAATATACAGGTAGCTAATTCAGTACTTTTTGATTCGAACATCGGGATTCAAAATCTTAGATATCGGAGGTCGATATCGACATGATAATTAATGTAAGTGAGATAATTTCTGAAATGGTGGTGTTCGAAAAATTAACATAATAATATCGGAGAATATAATTACTCTTTACTCTGCGTGGCAGGGCAGCTATTTTATTTCTCAATTAAACAATTCTGTTAGACACATATCATTGGATATTGATCGAAAAGGTGGTTAATGTAAATGAAGCAATATCAATGGGAAACTTGAAATGGATGTTTACGACTAGTTGCCATAAAAAAATCGGGTAGTAAATTTTTAATTTAAATCAATTTATTTATATTCAGACCTTAAGGCCGATTTAATTAAATTACAATATGTTATAATTCCATAATTCGATAACAAATACATACATTATAAAACTTTACAATACAAATGTTAAAACATTTTTTGTATCTTAATATCACTTATTAGAATTTTCATTTTGCATGCTTTTCATTCTAAGGTGCGGAAGTATAACTTTAATTGGAATTTAAAACTGATCTATAATATAACAAAACATTTAATAACAGATTAAATGGTAAAAGTTAATAACTACTAATACTTTTGTTAAGATTTAGTTAACTAAGTAATTGAGGCACTATAAAAGTAATGGCAAAAAAAAAA
>JAHXMU010000057.1:4198046-4223782 GCA_019455685.1 Philornis downsi | reverse complement strand
GTTAACTAAGTAATTGAGGCACTATAAAAGTAATGGCAAAAAAAAAACAAAATAAATAATAATTTTAGGAATAATCATTTTCTGGTTCAGAATAGAAAAGAAGACGGACAGCTTAATATTCGACGAAAAAAACAGGTTATAAGTGGATAACTATACATGAGAAATATCGCTGAAATACACAGGAACTCTCTTTTTGTTTGTTAAAGGAAACATTCTTAATGTGTTTGGAAGTTAGTCAAACTTACAATTTCTTTTAGTGAGCGAAGTAGGTAAACATCTTTTATTTCTTAATTAACTAAGTTTAGCATTTATACCTCTGTGCAAATCAAACGGTGGTCTCATTGTGTGGTCTGTGTATTAAAAGATATTCAACAAACTAACTTCGATTAAGGCTTAAAAGAGCTCGACAGATTTTTTACCAACTTGTGCAAAAGATATTCCGCAGTTATATCGAAACTACAGTTTATGCATTTCAATTAATCTGTAAGGCACTTCGCTGGCACAACATTATGATGATATATGACTTGGAATATATGTATAGTTTATATATGAAGAATGTGTGCGAATAGAACGGAATGAAGTTTGTGAGTTCTTTAGAAAATAGCACATTTTGCTTTAATTGTATGCAATAAACATGTTTTTAAAATTATGCAATATAAACTCAGAGCATTAGGGGTTACAAAATTTTTACAACCAGATTGAAGTTGCACGAGTAAAATCCTTTCAAATTGATTGGAACAAAATATAGCTTATAATCTAGTGATATTTATTGATATAATTATAAAATTAAAAAATTAAATTTTTTAGTAAAGTGTAGCGCACGAATTGTGCTACCGTGTAACAGTAACTATCAGTAGGAACCGTTATTTAAAGATGTTGAAGAAGTTTTTTACCCAGAACTGCGTCGAAGACATATCCATTTCTGCCGCCGGAGCTTCAACGAAAGTTCCCAAACAAATTAATATCCAGAAACTCCAATATCTAGAAACTAACTTTCCAAGTCACCTGACCTGTCCGCACCAGCATTACTTATGTTGTTATATCAAGAAAAAGGCGCACAAAACGAACCACGGAATTTGACTGAATTGAAGCAGTCCACTAAAACAATAATTGATACGGTGTCGCAATCACGAATGAGCATGGAGGACATACAAAGTCTATCATCTTCAACAGAAATTCTTCATATAAAATAAAATTTTTTTAATTAAATTCTATATAAAAAAATGAAATATAATACATTGGTTAATAAAAAATTATTTGAATTTATTCTTGCATTTCAATTGTGCGCCACCTTGTGTTAACAAATTTGTTTAGTTTTGAGTTTTGCCTCTTGAATTAATAAGGTTACGCATTTTTCAGCCTTTTTGTTAAAAATTCCTTTTAAATGCATAGTTAGAGGAATGCAAGACGTTTGTTCAATAAACATTAGTATCTAAATTATATGTAATAATAATAATAAATAACATATAAACTAATTACTGGAAAAACCAGAGGGTCTTTATTACTATAAATGTGGAAACATGTGTTCAATTAATCTATTTCTATGCATAACTTAAGTAAGGAATCTAAAAAAATACTTACAAAATTAATTTTTAATTTACTTTGAAATAAAAAAAAAAAAAAAAATAACCTTGCATCCCATGAAGAAGATATGGAAGAACTCCTCATATTCATTGAGCTTACACGCATTCTATTTTTGAACTGACTCACCGGGACCTATAGTTTAATGACGATTTCGAACGTCAGTTTAAGATGCATTTTCTAGACTTGTCGATTATTCAATTACTCAACGTGATGTCGGACACATCTAAAACTAATAACGAAAAAGAAAAAGAAAATCATTTTATTGGTGGGTATTTCTACTATTTTTTAAAATTACCTCAGGAATGCGTTTGGGCATTGATTAATATAGAAATTGCAAATGTCCATGTATCGTTCTGTATTTTTCAAGAAGTTTTTTATTTGATGTTTCATGTCCTTTACTCACCGGCTATAATTTTTTTTGCACTGCAGCTCACGATTTTCGTTAGTATTTTTTGCAGCTTTCACTAGCAGTAACGTCACTTTCTTTCCGTATTTTTGAGGCAGGCATCAAAGAATATGAAGCACCCTGGCGTACTTGCCATTTTAGTGCAACCTTTCATATTTTTTCATACTTCTCAATGTTATTTAGACATCTGTATCCCAGAGTTTTTCCCTTATTATTTTGACTAAACGCCGCTCAGATTTTAAAGCAATGTTTTGTTTTTCCTTTTTGGAGGTAATAAGTAAGTATTTCTTCGCGCTCATTTCCATAAAAATATTAAACTAATATATTTTGCAGTGATTCGACAAATTTTTTGCTTATGTGACCAATAAAAAATGATTTGTCTTGATTTTTGTAGTTGTTATTATTATGAGTATTTTTTTATGATATTAGCGCAAAATTGTCTTTTCCTCCTAGAATTCTTTACAATGTTAGATTGGTCCGCATTATTCATAAGATTCGAAGCGCATCATTTAACAACGCATTAAATTAGTCTAACTAGTTACAATTTGCGGTACCAATATTTGTACTTCTTACGAATTATTGGAAAAAAGTTCAAAAATATTTTTTATCAAAAAAGTACATTTGAACCCAAAACAAAGCAACAATCTTGTAACCGAATTTTCCATCACTGTCGCCTCTAAAACATCAGTTCGCGCTTTCATCTTGTTCCATTCGGTCGCTCTAATAAACGGTCTCACTTTAAACAAAAAAAAAAACCCTAAAAGTTACTAAATTTTTCTGTTTTTTCGCATCACAATAAAGTTTATCAATTTTGCATCTAGAATATGCAAAATTTTCGGTCATACGTGAAGTTAACGCTAAGAAAATCGGGTGTGAAGTTTCTGCAAATTTGTATTGCCAAAAGAATCAAGAAAGATCTTGAAGAAATGCCTAACGTTCACGTTACACACACTCTAATTTGTGTGGATGTGTGCGCGTTGAGAAAAGCTAACGAAATTGAGAAATACAGTTGGGGAATAAATGGTACATACAAAAGAAAATATTGTTGTGTTGCTGTAGCTATTTGAATGACCAAAAAGAGTGCGAAAAAGTGCAATGATTTTGTGGTGTTGCTGTTGTAGGGGTTATTTCAATGGATGGTGATGATGATAATCGAGGTATTGGTGAAAAAGGTAACTGCATGTGTAAATAACAACAAGACGGTTTTGTTGATTTTACCTAAAATGTTTATAACTATCACATTTTTTGCGGTTTCTTCAAAATATTTATTTATTTCAATGTTGAAATCTATAGCGATACAAGTAATGAATATTGTAAAAGAAATAATTTTTGTGGGAGTATTAAATGGAGGGTATAGGAATAGATATCATAACAATGTCAGATAGTGCAGGGTTATCCATTTAGCGGTTTCAAAACCGCTGATCTGGTAAAGATGTCACCCGTTAAATACGTGTCATCTGAAGTGCTATTTATTTAGTAAAAGATTTGCCATTAATGAATATGGATCGTTGAATAATCGAAGAATTCGTAAAATTGGTTAAAACTTGCTACAAAAGTGGTGATTCAAACGTGGGCTTTCAATTGAACTAAATTTTCTTCAGCGATGAAGCTCATTCCTCACTCGTTGGTTACGCCAACAAGCAAAATTGTCACATGTGGGACTCGGAGAACTCAAAAGTGATTGCGGAAAAGGTATTGCATTCGCGCAAAGCGGCTGTTTGTGCGCGTTATGGCCTGGAGGTGTCATTGGGCCGTATTTTTTGCGAAAATGACGCTGGAAGAACCACTGCTGCAATCAATCCAGAGGCCTTCATTTATATGTCATTGTATTTCGTACATAATGGCAAGGTCCAAGCGTTAAAACGAAACAAAAGTTTCATCGAAATCATAGCTTCAGGTGTGTTTTATTTAATTTAACTTTTGAAACCGAAAAATAAATAATGCTATGTAATCTCTTTGCTCTGCGGAGCATGTTAAAATTTTTTACGTTTTAAATATACAGCGCTTTAATCTGATTATGATCGTATGTTTTGTTCAAATTAAAAGAAAATTGAAGGAAATTTGTCATGCTGAAATCTGTTGGGAGTATTTTTTTTTAATTAAAAATTGATCATTTGTTGAGAAAGAGGGTACATTACTTGTTATTCAAAGTATTGTCCATCGCTATCCACAACTTTTTTTCACCTTTTATTGACACAGCATAACTCGATTTAATTTGATGCAATTAATTTTTGCCTCATTATTTTAAATTCTTACTGAAAACGGATTTTCAAACCCTTGCCAAAATGACTGAAACTAGTAACTTCGTTAGAACCTTAAATGATTAATAGCAGAGTACTGGCGCCTAAGATACTGGAAGCAAAATTTCGTTGCGAAAATTTATAAATTTTGTTCAATAAAATCCAAAAGATGCTGATGTAGTATCTTTGTATTACTAACTGTGAAAATAATTATGCCACCATATAAATAAATTCTTTGTTTACAATAATTTCAAATTTCCAATGCTTTAAAATTGATAAAAGGCTTTCTGTGTATTTTTGCCAAAATACTTACGCCGATCACTGTATGTACCTATAAAAAGGCGTGTCGATGTGACCAAATTCAAAAAACCAAAAACCAAGCGAGCTCGATAGATTTTCGACCAAATCGGGCAAAGGTTATAATCCATAATTTGCTGCTTCTTGTGTTTGTAGAAATCGGTACGTAATTGCGGCCTCCACTTGGATTAACAAATTTGCTTGGGCAAAATGTCTTAATATCGTTAAAATATTAGCTTTTGCAAAGTATGTATTGTCCAGCTGGGAACTGCGATTTTTATAATACTGGACTTCGTTCATATCCCTACTAAAATCACATCTCTTGAATTCGGCTTATATTTGTTAACTGTACTGAGCGCGGACAGTCGGTCGTAGCTAATTCAGTTTCTCTTAATCGACAGGTATAAATTTTCTTAGGTCTATCACTAAACAGTGTTCCTTACATTATAAGTGGTTTAGGATACAAAAATGTTTTAATAAGTGTGTACTAACGATGTTCAAGAACTTATGCAATTCTAACTAAGGGATCAAAATCAGCCAAGTAGGAATAAAATAAGGACTGAAGCCATCGAAAAACTATACCGTCCTTTCGTTTTTTTAGACTATATCTTATGATTGTTATAAAAGTTTAATTTTTGCATCCTTTAACACCATACTCATCCAAGTCCTATATTAGATTTCAATATTATGTATATATTGTTGTTTTCATGTAAAGAAAATTTAAATATAGAATACCCGGATTCGGTAGAATATGCATTTTTCCCTTACTTTCTTGAAACTAAACTAAGGGGCAGCATTAGCATCCTCTATTATTTGTCTTATATTTTTAATTTTTTTTTTTTTGGTAGAAATAGTTAGCTTTGATCCATTCCACCGTCTGATTAAAATATTTTGTTTTATTTACAAAAAAAAGTTTGTTTATTATTGTATTTACTTTTTTCATAACCGAAACTGGTGACCTCAAACGGTATTTTTTGTACTTTCTTTGAGAAAATGATTTAATCCCATGGTTCTGACTATAACTATTTGATTCGGGTACCATTTAGGGGACCTTTTCCAGGAATGTAATGTATCATTTAACGTCAATATTGATACTGGAATCTACTAATATCTAAATTATATGGTTCTAAGTTTGTATAAGTTTTCAGTACAACTTTTGTTCGTCTTACATTTTCAAGTAAATCCACTGACAGAATATCATGGTTTAACATTCTATCTATCATCTAAAAATTTGAGTTTTTAAGTAAGTGCCCTTGTGCACAACATCTACCCTTGTACCCCGTTTTACCACCCAAAAATTTGAATATCTGCCTTAGAATTGAGAATTTGTTTCCATTCCAATGTTTTAACCTATAAGATGCGATGTCGGAATGTTTTTTCGCTCTGATCGCTCTGTAACTCTAACTCAAGAAATTAACACGTTGTTATACGGCGTGAAGGTAAATATTAAAAAAGTCAACGAACTTGCTCGAACATTGCACAGTTTTAATATATCATTAACTACAACCACCAGTTTTGGTTTAAATTCAAATTTAACCTAGGATTTATTTTCTAAAATATGATATCAAACTCAAATATCCCATTGAGTTATGAATTCGGGGAAAACTGATGGTGATGACAATGACGTTGGCGAAGTGAGGAAGAATAACAGTTTTCAAAACATTGACGATGAAATATTTCGGCGGCAAGAAATAACAATAATTACTGGTACTCTAAACTATAATTACAGGATATCAAACTTTGTTATTAACACCACAGGAATAAATGTAATTACATTTTGTGTTCTACCCTTCGCAAAATATGCTCACATATATGCTTTAGGGAACACATTCATACACATGCGCTTACACATACATACGCTGAGATATGTATATCCTTGTACACATATCCTTGAGATGATTAAAACTCTTAAACAAATGCTACATTTATGACACAAAACATGCGAAATCCTCCTCCTGTTTTTGTTGTTGTTGTGCTGAAGTTGACGATGATTGAATTTCGAAATGGAACGAAAATGCTTTCATTCAATATTCATTCGTTTTTTGCTTTTCATCGGTTGGATTTTTAATGAACAGAATTAAGTACTTCCACTTCAGTCCTTAAACAATGGTCGAAGCAGCAATCACTCCATTGTGCTGCAGTAACGTCTTACACTTACGCTCACACTCATACTCTCGCAGCTGAATGCTGACACTGACTCACACGGAGCACTAGAGCGCTCTTTCGTGACGTCCTAGTTGAAGTGATTGTTGCTCCTGCTGTTGATGAAGATGGTTATTATTGCCAAGTTGTTCATTGTGATTCGGCGGCATTTGTGTTGTTTTTTTTTTTGTGTTGATTTCTGATGGTATTGATCTCGTTCCATTTTCATTGAGAGGACAACTGAAGAAATCTCAATTTTATTACTTTTGTTACGTTTCCTTCGTGTCTATTGATTTTTCATTTGTTAATAATTTCAGGATTAACGTTGTAACATCATTGTTTATTTGATAATAAAGGAATATTTCTCATCAGTGAAAGGGACTTTCGAATGGGGTTGTTTTCGACGGAAATAAAAGCATTATTATTTGCTGCTTGGAGTTGTTTGATATATCGCGGACGTCAAAAGTTCAAGTGGTTCTTAATATGATGCCTAAGAATTTTATTGTATTTTGGACGCACGGTGTTAGCTTGTGTTTGGTGGTTAAATTTATATTACTGTTATGTTTACAGATTAAGAGCCAAATTTGTACAATATTGATAAATATTGGGTGGTTTTAGTTCTTTCGACCTATTTCTCAGTTAATGTTCCAAATCGAAATTTTAGGATTTGCATTACATGAATAATATTACAAAAAAAAAAAAAAAAAAATGTAGAAATCAACCAATCTGTCAAGTGGCAAGCTTTTGAAATAATTTATATAACAGAATTAGTTTTTGAACGATTTTTCTTTAGGCTGTACTTTCGTTTCAAAATTCCAATATAGTAATAATACTTTTGGAAGTACTTTTTCCAATAAAGCTTTCATAACAAATAAAACGGTTGAACTGTCGTGGCATTTTTGTTAAGTATTTTTTGATACATTTTCACAGAAAGACTTAGACCGACTGAGGACATGTGATACTAGCAAAACGGCAGTGGAACTTCGTACGTAATTTTCATTTGATAAATCTCAAACACATGCCGAAAATTGTATTTTTCTGCCCATAGCCAGACCTAGTTTTCCTATAGAATTAATATTAAAAAAACTTAGAATTTCGTAAACAACAGAGTCCTTATATAAGTTTTAAAATTTTCCCTACTTTCAAAATTATTATAATTTTTATGATTTGGTTACAATTATACATAGAAGGTGCCCATTGAAGCTTTTGAACTTCTACGAGTATGTATGCGGAGTTAATGAACTTAGTTTAATATTCCGTAAAAACCAAGGCGAAAAAGCTTTAAATAACTTACAATTCCATCGAACTCAAATATGACTGCGCTGAGAATAAATCGGTTTTGTTTGTGCAAAACATTAATCGAATTCTTTTATAATTTTTTTTTTAAAGATAGAAATATATAGACAACAATGGTCTAAAAATTATGCTATGTTAAGAAATGGTCGTGGTTTATTTTCTTATCTCGGGAATTTCAGCGACATATTGTCGAAAATTGTCCTCATTTCAGTGTTATGTAGACTATTGTTTAAAAAGTTGGAGCTCATCAGTTATGCTATGCTTAACTAACTCTCATTTTTTAGCGATTAGCGGATGAAATCTCATTCAGAAGGAAAACATAAATGGAAGTTAGAAGAGACATGATACCCTGCATTTAATCCTTATTTGGACAAAGACACATCGAGCTTTAACATTTATATACTTTAAGAGCGTCCTCTGCAATATATATACTAGACATCGGAAAGATATTTCTGTATCACTTTACTTGGATAATATTTTGCAAAATAGAGTCACAAAGTCAAATATTATTGAACATGAAAATTGGAACTTGTCTATCACAACATGGCATTACGAGATCAATTAGGTGAACAGATAATTTTACGTTTCGGACCGAATAATTGGTCATATGATATCTCACGCCTTGATTTCTTCTTTAGGGCTACGTAAAGTCCACCGCCTACATGGTTAAGCCGACTATGACTTAGGTATTCGAAGCGAACGTTACTTGGGTTCGAAAAGCGGGATAATTTTTAAAAATGCCGTCGAAAATACTAAGGATTTCTAATTGTTACTTTGATGTTGATATGATATAGTCCAAATAGTATCATATTGTTGGAATCGAATGCCATTGAGGTAATGGGCTTCAACTTTAAGCGGCAAATAGCCCGCTACCTTGGTGCTATAACAGAAGCCATTTGCAGCTACATTCCGTTCCGCAACATCGTAGAATAATTTTCTCACGCCTATTGCGTACAACCTTTGCTATATTTTCTTAACTGCATTTAATGAAAATGGAGTTTGAAGTGTTTTCACACATTCCTCGTAGGGACGGTGATTTTCATAATACAGCTGGTTCCGATTCTCTGAAAGAGATATTTTTATAAATAATTTAACGTGAAGTAAATAATTTAACTTGAGTTCCTTGGTTTGCATAAAACTTTGAGTGGGAAACATTTTCATATCCCAATTTTATTTTACTTTGACTCATTTTTGATTCTAATCCACAGCATCTTGCATCTTGTGACTTGTTAATATCTCCAGATTTTCTTTTGAAAACTGTGCATATTGTTGTGTCGAACAATTGGCCATCGAGTTTCTCTGATTCTCTGGTTCAAGTACTACATTTTATCAAAATGTATCCTGAAGTTGCTCAATAAACACCAATATATTTACTATTTATTTAAATTTGTTGTACCGCCTCCGAAGAAGGTCTCTCACGAATAATCCAATCATTACACCATTTTTCTGGCTCATTTTCTTCAGTTCTCGCTGCGAATTCTCCGTTTTATTTTCTATTGGCTAAAAACGAAATCTTGAAGTTGTAATTTGAGTTTTGGAAAAAGAAAATACAGTTAGCCTAAGCCATATCATGTAAATACAGTCGTTGATAGATAACATTGGTAGAGTTTTCGGCCAGAAATTCATTCGCTATGGTAGCCTTGTGAGATGATGCGTTATAACACTGCAAAACCTATGAGTTTTCTTTTCACAAATTCAACGAATTTGGACTCGCAAACGTCGCAAATGTCTCAGATAATATTCTTCATTTACCCTCTGATCTTCTGGCAAAACTTCCGGAAGCACAACTCCGCGATAATTAAAAAATTTCCCTGATTTTTGATCGATTTTGCCTTGGTTTTCCCCGTTTTGCCTCGATTGGAAGGTGACGTTTCGAATCTAATTTGCATGACTAGTTTGCATGAAAATATCGTAACCCATGTCTCATTACCAGTGGAGTCGGAATTGACTGGTTCTAGATTGTCATCAGCGACTTTTGCGCTATTGAATTTTTGTGTAAAATTTAAGCCGTTCGGAAAATTTGAATTGATTCCTGAGACAGAAAGTTCAGGGGTCCTTCACTTCAGTTGAAGACATTGATGGAAGATCACCATGACTGCATTGCCTCACGTAGGCACGTGCTTGTAATGTCGATTTACTGTAAAGCTTCTGTAGCCTTTTCAGCGAAACAAATAAAATTATATTTGCAATACAAAATTTAAAACAAATTTTTTATGTCGAACATTGTGAAAATAGTAGAATATGCTTGAGATAAACTGGGAAAATCTAGAATGGTAAACAAACTAAATGACGGCAGTCAGTATAGGGGACAGCTCAGCGTCACTGTAGAGGGCTTTTGTGTCAATTTGGCGACAAAAAGGATTTTGGCAATCGCTTTAAGCGGGTATTTTAAATGATCAACATACGGAATGTATATTAGAATCAAATACTTTGGCGGTGTTGCGTTTCGCTTTACTTTAGATACTCAGAGCCACAACTGATAAGCACGCTGTAAATCTCAGAATATTTCTACACAGATTGTGGATTTGTTGACTTTATGCGGTGGATGACCTTATTTAAGACCTACTTGCACGAGCACGTTATATATGCATGATGCCATTTTTTATTTGATCATTAGGTTTCCTTCCAGAAATTAAATATTTGATCAACGTTTGATAGTATTTCCGTAAATTGTTGTATAATTTCTAAATTTGTAATTTTAATGTATGGACTTTTTTAGCAAAATTGTCGGACGGTCGCTTCATTCAATGAATTTGACCTCAAATCCTAAATTATTGAACTAATTGTTAAAAGCTCTTCGAACGTTTCAACTCCAAATGCCGCTTTATTCCATTAAAGCACCGCAAATTATCCGTGTTATTACATAACTTTCATTCATTGATGTTCATTTCATGTCACTTCATTTTGCATGTGCATTCAAGTGTCATCAACATTTATGACTTAATTCCCATTTAATTTGAATTTCATTTACTTTGCATCATAACTGCCATCCCAGCATCGAAAAAGCAACACAGCTTAGATGATTCACAACGAATTCGGTGAGCTTGTTTGTGTTCATTTGAATACTAAAAGCGAATATAAAAGAGCTTCATTGCGACAAATACTTTTTGTCAATAAACCCATTACATACACTTGTATAAATTTATGAAAATTTCTTCATTTTCTATTATCCAGATGATATTTTTACATACCCGTTCCGATGCTCGATGTGTCACTCGATATTTGAGCATAGAAATGACAAAATTAAATTCCATCAGCAAATAATAAATATAATAATCATGGGCAACATCATTGTCGTTGAAGGAGACGCGAAGAATGATGAATGCGGTGATAACAGCGACGGGAGCAGTGGCTGCAGATGAAGAATGAACATTTACTTGCCAACAATCACATGAACTGGGATACAAATAGGTTGACTGTAAACGCGACTTAAAGGATTTGATCTTGTGGTATAGCGGCAAGCAACAAATGCTCTTTCGCGTACATACACACATATTCCTGCAATTTTTCTCTCTCATATGTACGCAGCCTGGCTTCCGCTGCCTTGGTGTGCTCATGGCTGTGTATGCAGATTTAAATATCCTCTTTGATTTGTTTGTGTTTGAGTACTTTTGGGCATATACAAATTTGTTGTGTACATTGGAATGCACATCTGCCATCATCATCATTGTCGTCATCATAGTCGCCGCGTTTCGTCGTCCCTCTCTCGCCCTCACTCACCCTCTGTGCCCTTCCTGTGGTTGACGGGTAACTTGTTGTTGGGCGGCAACAACAAGTGAAGTGATGACGCTGATGTTATTGGCGAAAATTCAATAAGTTCAAGTATTACGATTACATTTTCTTTTATAACTGTGCGACGGTATGGGTGTGTGGGCTTATTGTGTTTGTGCAAGTACCATTGATATGTTGCCATTCGTTTCTTACTCCGAAAAAAATGATGTCCTGTGCTGCATGAAATACCAAATCTTATTGCAATTTTAGTCTATAGACAGACAATCTTCATTATGGGTGCTGCTATATTTTTTTATCATCCAAATGTTACTAACGTTGCTGCTCGAGTATTTGAGATCTCTGTGGGCTATAAATATATGAAATTTATCAAGTGGATATTTATATCCTTAATCTTCAGCCAAAGGGTGGTAGTTAATATTAAAAATTTCGCTGATATTGAATTTGTTTTGAAGGTGGTTACAACGAGGACTTGGAATGTGGGCGGAAAATAATTGTTTTCCTGTTACTAATGAAATATACTATACTGGCCCCGAAATTAAGTAAAAGTTTGGTCAATTCTGGATGTGCGAGTATATGAATGCGCGAAGTGCAGAAAGTCATTGTGATGGTGAGAAGATATTAAGTCATTACCCCATTAAAAGCATACCGCTTCTGGAAATTTATCACAATGGTAGGGAAGTCGTTGATTGCAAGTTTTCAATTCAATATCTCAAAAAAAGGAATACGCGCTTTTCAAAATGTGTATACATTATATATGGACAAAACTTTATCTTTTGTTGTATGTTTAAAATAGTTTAAAAAAATCTTGGCCGAAGTTAATTATTATGTTGAAATCCTTAAAAGTCACTTTCGATTTTTGGAAGAAAATGCAGAATTCATGGTGCGACTGTGAGTTTAGTCCTGTACTAAGTCAAGAATTTATCAAAGCACGACGGCTCAAAAATATAATTTGATTTGCTCCTGTTTATTAGAACTTTTTCTGTAGCCCTGAGAACATTTCGTTTTACTTTAATAAATCACAAACTGTTACAGATTTTGTACTATAACGTTTAGCAATATTATAACTTTTTCCTCATTTTAAAGCCTATCTAGGATAATTTATCACAATTAGAAGGATCTCTATCAAAGCGGAGTGACTTAACATAATTTGATATATATCAATTATTTTATCTCTAGCAAGCTCTTTATCTATAACGCCAGTTAAATGAGCTGATTATCAACTAAGAGTAAGACAGAAAATAAGTCAAATAGTTTTTTCTTTAAATTTGTCCGACCAAGAGTTGTTATAGTCCAAAAAGGTTAGTCTATCAACGAATTTTTTTGCCATCCGCTTCACGTTACCCAGCTGTCGCAATTGTGACATTTTCATGCACTTGATCAAATTGATGTCAATTTCATGCAATTTCCCTTAATAATAGGCCCACATAGGTCTACATATTTTGCAGAATTTTCACTCTCCAAGACCCCAAGAACGAACCCGTTTGATTTATTATCTATAATTCTGCGATATACGAGTATAGCAAAATAGTGTCCGTTACTGCGATACTTTTGTTCATCGTGAGAAGGCCTTGTTGTTAATCCCTAGGCAGAGATTACTGACTCGAGTGCTGTGACCTCTATCGTGTTTTCAACAAATTTAAATCGGCGTAGATTTTTACTACTATTAAGAATAATTTATTGAATGCATCTTAGATAAGCATTTCTGCTCGGAACGACAACCTTAGTTTACTCTGCGCCTTACGGTTGGAGGGCATAATAAAATTGTTGCAATAAGCGAAATAAGTAGCGTGAACAGATGTAGAAAAAATGTGATCGAAAAGGGTGAACTACAGACTTTTCCTCCGTAAAATTTTCCACATTAGATCCAACTTTCACATTAGATCTTACTTAAATAATCAATAATCAATCACAAAGCTTGGATAAAAAAAAAAAAAAAACAAATAAATACATCACAGAAATTATATGAATGATAGTAAAATTATATTTCTTTTTCGCAACAAAACGCACCCAAACAAAACACCCTAATATTAATTACAACTAGTTTTGTTTAACAAAACGCTCAAACAATGGCAAGAAAAATACATATCATATCGCAGAAACAATTACCGCCTATACGACAACCATGATGACGACAATAGTAGCGCTGATAGAAATTATGATTATTAGTTGTTAAATGATATCCTTGAAGGAGAAAGGAAACCGCGTCCGCCTTGAGTATATCAATTCGGGCAAAACAATTTAAAATAAATTGTCAGGATACCGCAAAACTAAATTTTGTAACAATTGTGACGACGACAACAAGACAGCATTACGATGGCAACACAATGAATACAACAACACGAAAATAATAATTTCCGTCAGGATATAATCTCAGCTTAAAGAAACTGCAACAACGTTTCTACATCAATTTCTAAGGAGCTGTGAGCATTTGTTCTTAACGTTGTTGGGTAATGTGATACTTTTGCTGTGTGACAAATCAAAAGGCACCGATCTCTAAAGGGCTCGTTATTGTAATTGTTGTCATCGTCTTTTGCCGTTTTTGGCAATGTCGAGGATATGATTGAACATGTTGACAGTGATGGAAAATGTGCGTTTCTAAGTGGAGGAAAGGTCCTTTTTAACGAAGCGGTTTTATTTTAGAGTTCTGAAAGACTGAATGCTCGTCTTAAGACAGTCAATGGCATTATGTGACTTAGGGAAAAGTTGTTACATTTGTTTTTCCTTTTGACATTCTTTTAATGATAAATTGCAGCTGATTATTGTCGCGATGCCATTATTAAATCGTGGTGGTCATTAGCAGTAAATGCCAGAAGAAAACAGAAAAGGAACAAACTTGTGAGTTATTCGACACTTCAACTCAATTTTCTACATGACTTAATTTTAGTTGTGGTAATCTGCAGAAACCAGAAACCTTGCTCAATTGATGGGCGTTATTGATTTTTTTTTTTTGCAAATATAAGCTGAACCGATCGTAATTGATGATAAAAAGTAACTATTGGGAGATGCTATATCTATGAAATCCATACTTTGCCCCAGAGGATGATGTGTTTCCAACATTTGTTGTTTCGAATATCTACAGGTTTTTGACCGACAGAAAAACTTAGTCAGTCTCTAGGACGAAGTCATGTAAAATTGGACTTCAAACGATTTATTCATTGTTATTATATTTATTTTGACCTTATTATTACTATTTATTTTAAGGAAATAGCCCTAATAGTTATAGACACATCCATCGAAAATTTTACATTTTCGACTTAAAATGTGTTTTTGCTTATGCAATGGAAGTTCGGTGCTACGAGGAGTGTGGCATGAAAGATCGGCATGTGATATGCCATGGTATAGAGGTATTCTCAGCATTGTTAGGAAGGCAGATGATTTTGTGGGAAAGATCTGTAGGCGTTGGGCTCTCTTAATTCTATGAGAAAAGGTCCCGGGTCGATGCAATCAAGGATAGGTGTTAAGTCATAATGTTAAAGAATTCTAATCAGTCGTATTAAGCTCTGATAACATGATTGTAATGCCCGTCTAATTCCCTCTCGAGGTCTTTACTTGCTGAATTAATTTTATCCATCCTCACAATATGATTAAGGCAATGCAGTAATAATCATTATATAGGTATATAAACATTCTTGACCACTTCGACGTCAGCACAAAGTAGTTATCTATCAAAGGCTTTCAGAGCTTTAATCCAGAGTTTTATCATCTGGGATTCTGTTCCATATAGAAAATATATAAAAATAAAAATAATTTTATTGGAAAAATTTCAAGTTCAAGATAAATGAAGTATTCTTTGCACTTTTTATTGATTATTATTTGCAAATATTGACTCAAGGATTTCTATTATCGATGACATGTTCGCATTTTGACTGGGATCCGGGCAAAGACCTGAGCACAGTTGGCTTTCATTTTTCTGGTCGTAATAGGGTTTTCCATGTAGACTTTGAACTTCACGTGCTCTCAAAGGATAAAATCTAGAGATATGATACCGTTGCAAAGTGTGAATTTAACAATTTACCGAATTTATTTGCAATAATGCTATAGTTTCATGAGCTGTGTGGCAAAGTCTCGATTTTAGATAGCAAGTAGTTTGTTGTTACTATAACGGGTGCCATTCACGTTTACATTCCGGCCACTTTTTGGCAGAAATATGAGTCGATGATTCCACCAACCCATAACCTATAACATAGTTTTCAAGGATGTAATGGCAGCTCCTGAATCTCATCAGTTGTTGCCCAAGAAGAACAACTTTCCTTCTTGATGTGGCCATTATGCCAGAAATGGATCTTAATTTTGATAAAAATTCTGGACGGCTTTTGAAGACGGTAGCTGGACCGGCTTCACGGATGGAATTTTAAATGCTTAAAAACTAATATCCTAATGCAAAATTTGGCTAATTATAGCAACGACAAGCCAAGCTTTTGAAACTGGGACCAATTTATATGCTCTCAAATATCTCGGCTACACGTCCAATAATGGAAGTTGGGTTTCAATGATATACCAAATTGTACGTTAGGTGGTCTGTTTATGCCAACTATAAATTGTTCTCAAAACCGAGGATTAGTTTTTTTCTTTTGGCCCGCTTTTGGGGGATTAAAGTAATACAGAACAAATGACGATTTGAGACTCTTGAAGTTTATCGGAAATTAATATTCTAACGTTCGGCATAACAAAATTAATTATCATATACTCACACTTTCTTGGTTGGAACATACAAACATCTTAGTATTAAAGAGTCAATTTTCAAGATTGCTCTTCGACTTCACATTTATAACAGCTTGGAAATT
Source organism: Philornis downsi (assembly GCA_019455685.1). Taxonomy (NCBI): domain Eukaryota; kingdom Metazoa; phylum Arthropoda; class Insecta; order Diptera; family Muscidae; genus Philornis; species Philornis downsi. The sequence continues at coordinate 4,207,301 of JAHXMU010000057.1, read as the reverse complement.
TTGCATCGAATGACCGATGTGTCTCTAACATTAAAGCTGCTTAATGGCCATTTTCATACCCAAATGTCTACGCTTGCTGCATAATTGGAATAAGCATCAACATATATACTTTTATACTAATACAAATTTAAATTTATAAATTTAATTTAAATTATAAATGTAATATGTAATTTTATATTTGTATTTTATATTATAATAATCTAAAATAAGTTTTCCTTTTTATTCAATGGGAATATTTTTGCTTATACATTAGCTTGCCTGTAACTAAGGGGGTTAATTTAGTTAGCAAATTCTATTGAAAATTATTCTAAACTTATGATGTGTGTTTTTAAATATGGTTCAGTTAGTAGGAAAGGAAAAGGTCAATTACATTTCCTCAATATGTATGTTCTTCCATTTGAAACTCATACTCTGTTTTAAATTAGTTTAATTTCTGGTGTAGAAATCGGAATTTGTCTAGAAAAAAAGCCGACTGAATAGTTTTAGAATATTTTGGCAAACTTTGTATTCTCTGTAATGATTTGTAGGTCAAGTTCGTCCGACTTTCGGTGGATAATTTTTCTAAACCTGTTATGGTTCATAAATATGGATTATCCAAGTTTGGAATTATTGTTGGAGCCGTAGCTTTTATTTTATTTTTTTTTTTTTTAATTTTATCTTACCAATACGCGTTATATGAAGGGTCATCATAATAGAATTACTAAAATTCCGATATACAACTGATAGCGTTGGTTGAGCTGCACATAACTTTGGAGAGGTGTATGAATTCACCTACATCGGCTCGGAGATCAAGACAGGAGTCTTGCTTGCAGTTATTATTATGATGATTAGCATTTCCAAGCTGGTCTCGATAAATGTACCAAATACTTGTCTTACCTGTCATGATGCATGACGCAGAATTCTACGTTATAACATAAGAGAATCAATCAAGACTCCGTTGGAGAAACAATGCATTTCAATCAGTGTAAAAACTCCATGTGACAAACTGGAGAAGGAGCTTCCGCGCTCTTGAAGCGCTTATCTATTTTATTCATGTTTTAAGTAAGTACGTAAGTAATTTCTGTTCCAAAAATTGGTTGAGGACGATTACATGAATAAAGATTAATCTTAGTGACTTGGCTTGTGGCTGAAAGTTCCCATTACATCCCATCATGACCATAACTGAAATGCACCACTTAAAATTCCTACAAATGTTTTGAACCTAGTCTTACACGCTGTTAAATAACGTAAATTACAATTCATCTATATTCATCTAAGAATAGTTTTCCCCTACCGAATTTTAATAGCTTAATATAACAATGTGTTAAATCTCAAAGAAAATTACACACACCTTATAATATCCTTACAATTAACAACACTATCGTATACTGTTTATTTGTATAGGTATAACAACAACATTTTTCATCGCGCATGCAAAACCTCTGGCAAAAGTCGCACGTGAACCACCAACCCCACCAACGATTCCGTAAACTATTAAATTTAATTAATAAACAAAACATTGAGCTCTGTGAAAACCGACAGCTGTAAACACTTCATAGTCGTGTTAAAGTTAAACAAACTATCACTAACGTATATGCATGTACAAGGTAATGTGCGCGCGAATGTGTGTTTACTACCACCACAATACAGTTACATTTTCCCTGTTTGTGTTAGTTATGACATTACTTTTGTGTTGTAGGTGTTCTTGTATCTAACTAAATAAATGTTTACACAATAGGGGGGTGTTGTTAATACCGTTGGTGAGAATTGTGGTTCAAATTGAATTAATCTGAGTTATTATGTCGTTATTCTTATAGTTATAGGGTGGGGCACATTTGAAATATTTGCGCAAGGTCATAAAATAATTAGAGAACCGTGCCATAAACATTATGAAGCTATTTGTAGTGAGGATAAATTTTACCACATGAATAGGTTATGCCAATTTTGATAGATTTTGAATAGAGTATTAAAGAATGGGGTTAAGATTGCGGAGAATATATATGTAGATATATCAAGATTCACTCACGAGTCGAGCTCGTATCTCCCAGTCAGTTGGCACTCTTAGACAAGGAGATACGAGCTCCATAGATGTATTTTATATGCTGAATAATAAATAATATTTTTAGCGAGAAAAAAGAAATAAAAAAAAAAAAAAAATACGAAAAAGCTGTAAAAAAGCTTAACGCTAAATCCAATTTTGTCCGCCAAACAATTTGAAGAAAGCTAAATTGTTAGCGGAAAAAAATTAAATTGGCAAAATTGATTGTTATCACTGCTTCGTTTAACAACTACCTGCATATGTTTCTTTTAATTAACCAATTAGTCATATACATATAGATATTTCAAGAATAGGCTTTGTATGGACGCACTATTTGCTACCGGGCAAATGTAATCCCTTGAGATACCTGTGGTCCTCATCGATTGACAATTCTCCTGCATATCGCCAATAATTGTCTTTCCCGAAAACCCCCCACCTTATACATAACATATCGACTTGGCCTGTATTTCCAGAGGTTATTTATATTTTTGTCATACCCACCAACTGTCACCATAAATAATACAATCTTTGAAAACATCCTGGGAAATGCCCGTTTTTATAAGGTTGAGTTCAGTTCTTGTATAGTATAGCTATCTTTGTACTATCGATTTCGCTCGCTCATGACACCTGCATTCTATAATGTAGAGAACGATAATCTGACCCAGCACGGGGTGATATGGCGTATTAGAATATTGTTAAAACATCACTCATTACAAAGAAAACGTGTTGACTTAATAGTTTTTCCTCTACAAATTTTTATTTGTTTACTACTTTTGAATAAAGAAATATATGGATTTTGGTGATTCTTTCCTATGCCTTGCAACTTTAGCAATATATTGCTTTTAATTATGTAAAAAAATGGTAAAGCTTTTTTCTCTTTTTTTCTCCTGCCTCCGACTTTGGGAAATTTTCTATAGAATTTCAGTGAAGTCCACACAGAGAATATAAAAAGTGTGCATTTATAGCTTCTTCATTTTAACAAATCTCCTCACCCCTAGATATAACATGGAATATTAGCCAATAATAAATTTATTGCAGTTACCACAATAAATGCATGAAGTATAAAAATGCATTTAAAGCAATGCTTTGGGTGCATCCCTTGCATTACTGAAGTGAGCACTTTGAGCCATAAACGGCTCAAAGAAATTGGGTCAATCTTTCGTTACAATAGGATAATTTACATTTACTTAGACTCCATTATTCTTCTAGCAGCCACTTTTATGTTAACCGTTTTGCTTCTTCTAACTGCAAACATTCTACTAATTACAAACATTTAAAATCTTATCTATGATATCACCTAAATATCAAAATTGTGTGAATTGTACTGTGAATGCAAAATAATTATCCTTTTTATAAATCATTATCCTTGATGTCACTTTCCCACTGACGTCCCGCGGATGAAAGATAGAGCGCGTGTGGGGTGGTTGGTTGATGTCTGATACGTCGTCAACAAAAGTGACTGAAGTAATAATTGGCAGAGCAGTTCTAGTGGAATCAGAGTGGAAGTGACTGTGGAATGAACGTTGCTGTGAGCCAGTAGTTTTTAAGTCATGTTTTATCATCATGAATTCGTATGCAAATTATTTCCGTTCCTTATATGAATACACACTGGGGTAGCAAAAGAAACGAAATGCACGCTTGTGGCGCTATTAATGTAGTAAATTGTTACAGTATACGGTAATTTTGTTTCGACTTTGCGTTCAGTTTCTTTCTCCTCTTTGCTGACATGATTCAACATTAGCCTGCAATGAGGTTTAAAAGAAAGGGTGTTGTATTTTGTGTGTGTGTGTGGGAAAACTTTAGGGCTATACATAAAGGATTTATGAGGATAATATATAACAAATTATGACTGTTTGAGGTATTTTGTGGTAAAAACATAAGATAATACTGATAAACCACCTTTGAGAAGATAAAACATGTTGCGTATGAATCATTTGCATAATCAGTGATATGGTGAAATATGATATTTTATTAGCCTCTGTTGTACTTATTTGGATGGTAATATGGTTAAAAGGTTTTGATTGTGATTTTTTTTTTTTATTTTTTGGGAAGTGATGATATCATTGTAGATTGCTGGCATAATTGAATGAATACTTCATTACATAACTCGTAACAAATTCCATTGTATGACATTTATGCTTATATTGTTCACATGATGATTGTGGCTATCTTAAGTTGGATATTTGCTTCTTATTAAATGTGGAAACATTTGCTAGATCTACTTTGTGAAGTGCGTTTTATTTTTCAAGATGTTTTAAATCGATTGAACAATGAGCTCTTGTCTGTCTGGCTGGTTGACACAATAACAGTAGCAAATTTTTTACGTTACTTCTTAAAACTTGGCACAAATTATTATTTTACCAGATCGTTGACGGCAATTGTAGCTTCTATACTGCTAATAATTGGGAAAACTTAAAAAATCGAGGGACTAAGCAGTCCCCTTTCGGTGCCTGCCATGTAAATGACCGGTTTTACCCTTATATTCTTAAGCTCTTACATCTCAATCACGTCAAATAGAGTATAACTTATGCGCTTGATAAACTTAGTGCAAATCATGAGCTTGATAAAGTGAACGGTATAAGTATAACCGTTTCTGAAGCGAAATTCGATCAATTTGGCGAAATTCGACATTTCCCCTGCAATCTCTAATTCAAAGACTACGGCAACTTTTTCCATTGTGTAAAAGACACTGACACAGACACTTTTAAACGACAAACCTCAAATTGTCTTCTACAGTTACAAACTTTTTCCTCTATACTCATCTGAGATCTCATGAAATGTTTATAATCTTGACCGTCGTAAAAATGTCTGTCGATTTTAGTAGGTGTGTCCGTTCTCTGCCTGCAGGCGTGAGAGTTGAAGTTGCGAAACAGGTTGGTTCGCTTGAACTAGAAAATTCAAATATTGGTCGAAATTGCCGAAGATTTTACTCTCCCCTATATTAATGACCACATTTCAGAAATTTTTCAAAAATTTTATTTGCTAATTTAAACCAATAAAAGATGGCTGTTGTGACTTATACATTTTTAAGGAAGAATTATTGAAAAATTCTAAAAATGTGATTTTTTTTTTTCAGAGAAAATTGATCTATTTTTTTTTTTTCTTGAAGGAAAAGTGCGCTTCTGGCACACCCATTTATATGTATGGCGATGACTCCACCACATTATAGATCACAGATGTCACAATAGGCTGAAACCGGAAAAAAATTCCTCACACAATTATTTTACAATTTTAGTCTTTATTTGTAAATGAAAGCAACATACATAAGAACCTCTCACAAACTTTTTTAAGGGACTATCCTGTTTGTGCGCGTAGTTGTTGATTGATTATTGCTACTATAGAGTATTATAAAGCATGAATTATCCAGAATTTAGTACTGGACAAAACATGAAACGGCCATGAACTGCTAACTTCGTAAATGAGTTACTCGCTACTCGTAATACTCCCCCAAATACTTCTTGCTCAGCCGTTCAAATTTTTATGCTGCCCACTATTTTTTTTTTTTTTTTTGTTTTTATTATTATTTACTGCCTTAATTCAAATAATTCATACATCATTTCCTCACACTTTTCAAAAATATAAATACTCATATTTTCGAGTTCGCTTTTGATAAAATAAAATCAAAAAGTCCTCAATTTCGATATTTTTTTGCAACAACAATAAAAACAGTTCAACCGTGATTTTACGACGCTTGTTTCAGTTCACAGCATTTTTGTAATTTTTGCCAATCTGAGGAATTAAATGTTCTCCACTATTCTATCTCAAACAGTGCAATTTTCCAAGCGTTTCCTGTTTCCGCTTTTTGGCAAGCGTTCGTTTAATGCCAACAAAGGACTGTTCATCTCAATATCCCAACGGGGGACATAGTCGTCTTATTATCATCACCAAGTTCTTTGACGGTTGCTGCTCTTATCTACCTCTCTCTCTTTCTCTCTCTCTTTCTCGTCTTCTATTTAACATACCACTTTGTGTCCTTGTCAAAAGGAGAACGGAATAAAACGGATGTGTGACAGTTGCCAGTGTTGGGAAATTTGCTCGTCTCGTCGAAGAGACAAAGTTGTTGAAGAAGGGAAGAAAAAGTTTGTTAAAAATGGTAAACACACCATAATGATAGACAGGGAAGCGGCAAATAGAAGAAGAGAATAGAACTGGTAATTTGAGTGCGACACAAACGATTAACAGCCACTTATTTGATGGTTTCCCATCACATCTGAAGTGAGGCAAAACAAAGGCCAATTGAATTTAACAAATCAAGCGGAATAATTGCCATAATGCTTAACAATAAGATGCTTAACAAGAAGTGGAAGTGAGTCGAAATTGATGTTGTTAATACAAGATTTGCAAGGACATCGAGGGGAGAAGAGATTCCAACAGCATTTAGTGTTCTTTTTTTTATTTATGAAGACATTCTCTAAGAAATCCATTACGAAATGATTCTTAATGTAACGGTTAACCCAAACAACTGGTGGCTTTACAACTGATTTGAAACAAATTATGAATTTCTATTTTAGTCATTTGTACTTTACTCTTTAATTAATTTTATTGTTTATTTCCCTGTGGCAACTTGACACTTTATAACTTTCCATGCATACCCTTGGAATATATATTCTTCGCGTTGTCATTAGTAACAAACGGAACGATAACATTCACGACTGGTTTGTTAGTTATTTTATTTATACCACCTGCCTTTAATTAAATCAATGATTTTTCACTGAACGCCCGCCCTCGCCTACTGCGGATGTCAATGGGAGCGTGTTGGCACGATATTCTTCTTTGTAGGACATTTAACTTTTCTCTGGTAGGGAAAATCGTTTGACTATAAATGTAAACAATAAACAAATTGTGTTCAAATTAAAGAAACGGAAATTTAATTAAACTCGAAAAGTTTTATGGGGTTGCAACCAACTACTTACGAGTACACACAAATTGTCAAAGTAGTTTTCGAAATACACGGAAGCAAGCGGAAGGTTACATGCCTTGCCATCAGAAATAGTGTCCTTGCACTAAGCCTTGAATTTTCTAATAACGTCATGTATGTTGAGCATTGCTTAGGGATGAATGGAATGAATGAACGAATCCTTTAATCGTTCGTATATCAAATAACTGTTTTAAGATAAACAGGCAAGCCTTTATTTGGCCATAAACTTAAAAGAATGGCAGGTGTGCTAAAGTACAAATGATATATTGTATCAAAGAATCATATTTATAGGGACATTCTACAGAAATTTGAAAATTCCGGTAGAATCGAATGACGAGTCCTACATCGACAAATACCACGAACAAAGATAATGTTCCGACTCTTTGCAGAAAAGGTGGTTATATTATTTTGTGGTATATATAATTTTTTAAAGACTGAAAAGATACAATTCACGTTCAACCGATACATTTATATTTTATGCTAATTTGTAAAATCGTATATTTAGGTCATGAATCTCCATAGCTATAGAATTATAAAGATCCATGTGAGATTCACTGAAACATTTTGTGGAACTTATATTTATTATGAAAATGAATACTCACTTATACGGTCACCGCTAATCCATTTTTAATGATAGTTTTTGCTACACATGCTGAAGGATTTCAAGTTTTCTGCGCTTGCGCATTTGTCCCTTCCCCTTGGTCCCTTCACAATCTTCATCGTAGGCTTTTTGGTCATTTATGACGTTATGCGCTGCTCACTTTTCATTCTGGACTTCATTGGTGATGGTGGACATAGATAAGTAATGAAATATTTTCCTCTGCAAAACTTCAAACACTGCTTCTTCCGTTTGATTTAATTTAAAATTAGTGTCTGGTATAGATGGATTTTCGTTCATCGGTGGAGAAGGAGGAGGATGATGGAGGATTTTGTTACCAAAATATTTGCACCCATTTGCGAGCAAGATTCTCCGTTTAATTTCTGACGTTGCTGAGATAAATACATTTATCGAACATATAATTATATATAAATCAATTAATAGCAGATTGGCTAGCCAAAATAGAAAGATTTCCATGCACAAGGAGGGTCGTACAATATATTATTGCAATAATTTGACACGTTGACTCTTGTGTTATCCAATTTCTCTACTCATTTTTGTTCGGTTTCTACATTTTCTCTCTAATACTTAATATTTTTGTGATATCCATTTGCAGCATTGATTTGTTGTAACAAATTGTTAACAGCTTTCTTGATATGATTTCACTCATTTGCGTTTTGGCATTTGTACTTATGCCCATATAATTAACGTCATTTGTATTTGAAATATTTTGGCACTTGGCCATCTTTTCGCTAATAACTACAACTATTTGTGTAGAGCCTGCTCTCTGAACGACGGACGAAGAAGTGGAAATTCTATGGTTTCGCACATCTCTGTCATGCACAAATACATCGGGAAAAGAAATTTCATTCATTTTCATGATTAATTAAAACAGATGATATAGAAGCAAATGATACCAACCGTGTAATAGAAAGGTAAAGATCTACCAAAATAAATCTTTACAAATACCAGCAACATTCAAAAGAGAATTCAGAGGCATAAATAAGATATTTGTGATGAATGGTGCCGACAAGAGACGTTCGATTTTCAAAAGAGTTTTCAACGATTCAACAAGATTTCAATGAATCTGTGGCAGGCACTTTGCATGAGTACAAGGCAGAGTAGACCGGTGTTTAGTAGAACACGCGCTTAAGTGTTAACCTGGATTGCCATGACGACCAAATAATTCCCAGCACAAAAAAAGACATTTATTGTTGTGAGGTGTTCAAAGGTAGCAATGCTGGCTGGGATGCCGTTACAATTGTTAACATGTGTGATTTGTTTTTCATGTTTATTTTGGAGTGCCTTTAACACACCAAACAATACAAAAATTCAAGTGCAAAGCACTTGAAAAAACCAAATTGTAAACCGTAAAGAAATAACGAAATGTATTATGAAAAGCCGTCTTTTATTCAACACCAACAACTAAAGAAATTGAATGAATAAATATCTAGGCAAAAAGGACACAAAAGGATAACGCACTCATCGTCTCTCACTCGTAGTAGAAACGAAACCCAGTAAAGAACTGTTCACCGCAAATTAGTAATCATTTATGGTTAAATCAGGCGCATAATTATGTATTTAACAACACAATTATGTTGGACTTATCACACACATTTACATTTGTACATGAATACGTCAATAGTCTATTTATTCGAGTGAATAAAACGAATAAATCTCTTGAGAAAGGCTGGCTGTAGACTATTTATATGTCTGCGTGTG
>JAHXMU010000057.1:4158500-4193046 GCA_019455685.1 Philornis downsi | reverse complement strand
CATTGTCCACGCCATTGTGAATCGCAGGTATTAAAAGCGGAACAAATTGGTGTGGAGCAAAAAAAAAAAGAATTACTTACAGAGGTACAAAATCTATCCTTCTAATGCGATTTAGTCGAAACTTCTAACAATTTAAAATATGCTCCTTAATAAAAAGCAATTTAGGGCAACTGTTAAAAGATACTCAAAGCGATTTTTCTAACTATCCTATACATGTATGAGTGACAGCCTGGTAGTTAGCGTGGTTATTAGTAATAAAAATATATTTATTTTCTGCAAAAATATTTGATTATCTTCTCTGATTAATTGAAACATTACCCAGTATGTCCCTACGACCGGCATACGTAAGTGCCAAAACTGATCCAGTATGAAAAAACTTGCCCGTACAAGAACAAACTCTCCTTATAAAAAAAAAAAAAATTAAATTTGTTCATATTACTTTATGGCAGAAATTCATCAGACTTCACATACATTTTAATGGAGTTTAGATTGTCCTGATGGTTTCCAGCGTTATTGTCATGATTTGAGAAAAGAGCACAAATCCCAAATTTTCTTAACACAAATAAAGCAAATTTATGGGTGGGCCTATAAATATGCAAACTTTAAACTATATTTCAGAAGTTTAACTGGCAACTGAAGTAAAAAAAAAGTTTCATAGATTAATGTAGCTTCTTCCTCATGACATTTTATTTAGTAACAGTGTACTCCCTAAAGGGATGGATGATTTCTACACCATGATACATTACAGAATCATTACAGAATTTACTGAGGATTCTTATACTTTATAAGTTAAACTCTATGTAAGTTTTGTTATTAATTTGCTTTATTCAGTTGTATTTCGTAGTTGTCATTTCCTTTGTTAGTTACGCTGCATTCAAAATATATAATCAAATAATAATCAATCTGTACAGATCAATAGTGCAGCATCAGTATTCAATGCATTTACTTGATATTGTTTATGGTGTGAGAAAAACTGATTATGTTTTCTATTCTATTAGATGTAAACCGATAAATTCCAAAAATTATTTCGAATTAATGGATCTAAGTTACAGCCACAACAGAGAATACTAATCAATAAATGTTATAAATGATTTTTGTTGTATTTTCTGTGTTAACTACTGTTCACTCTCTTCATTAAATTGCCATATTTTTTCATGCTATTTAGTTTTTTTGGTTTCTTTATAAAATTGTTTTTGTTTTTGCTTAATGTTTGTAGCATGCCTCGTATGTTAACAATATAAGCAGTTCAATGCGTTATAATGTTCATAAACAAACTCTAAACTCATTACTTTGGCAGTCATTTTAATTGACTGAAATCCTACAACTATATCCAGAATTTAAAATTCTACCTTTTGCACTACAAAGTATTGGAAACGACTTGATTTATCAAATTTAAAATTCTTTTCTACCCCAAACAAAAGGGTTAAACACGTATATTCCAATTAAAAAATGAAAAATATCCTCCAAGGAATCGCTTTTGAAATTTCACAAAAACAACCTTAATTTGCGATTTCTTCGATTTTTTTTTGTCGAGCTGGGTCCAACCCACTTTAATGTGCCCTTAAATAGCAAACAAAGGCGGGGAATTGCGGGAATATTTTCTTTAACACAAAACCAAAAAAAAAAAACCAAAACCATACAATAGAAATTTAAATTATTATAAAAGCGAAACCTACAATACTACCGACGTTTTCTTATTTTTTTTAATGAAAATCATTGTATTACAACAGCAAAAAATCACAAATCAATTTGATTACAGTCCTCGGCCTTACTTTTTGCCCTCAAATAATTTTTTCGAATCCGGTGTTTTGGTAGGATTTCGAATTGAATTTTTATTTTTTGTGAATTCGCAAGTGTTGACGCCGTCATGCATAAATATCAATTGTATTGACAATGGCCTCAACAATTCACACGGCATATGGTCAATTAGGGTTTCTCAAGTTTTCTCGAGCGTTGATTACAACAGCAATAACACATCAGGGGAAAGAGAAAAAAACTTGCCATGCTATGAAAAAATCGCGTTACGACTGCAAATCCTTTGAGCGCGACAGAGGAGAACACGCGGCAACACCAGCGAAGCGTACTCGATGTGGAATATAACGGAACGAAATCGAGGTGGCCTATTGATGGTTTCCAATGTGTGAAATTTGGAGGAATGTCCGTCTGGGACAAAAGTCTACAGCGACTTTAATCAATACACAAATTCAATCCATTGTTTTCACATCAATTCCACATTGAAGTTTTGCCAATCTCTGCATTTGTATTCCAGGGAAGCCACCCTTTATTTTTCTGTGTCACTGGCGAATACATTGCGTTAAATGTGGAAAAGTGGTTAAGATCTGCGTTCAATGGGTTGTGGGTAGGTTGGTTGAGGTCCATCCATGGGATGATGAACATGTGTGTACGTGGTTAATTTATGTTGGCATTTTTCAATGGCTTTTGAATTAAGTAATAATTTGAAAATATTTGTAAATTATAGTTACACATACATGTGCCTGAACGAAAGTGTGACTGGTGCAAGAGGAACGTGTTTAAATTGCAAACAGAACTCAAGTGCAGATGTAAAGTCTTATTATACTTAAAGGGGTTTCATTCAATTATGCAGATGACAGATTATGACAATTATTGATTAAAATCAATGTCAGTAGCAACGATTAAACTCAATTGAAATGAAAACAATAGAGCTGAAGTGTCCATGTACTTAATATGCTGTACTAGAAAATATATCCAAGGACAAACTTGTTATCTACTTGCGGCTTGCTGGACCGAATTACGTCGAAATGTTATTATCAAAAATTGGAAGGCTAGTCCTTTTCAGGCTCTAAAACATTTCTACCACTACAAACTCATTTTGCATATTCTGTAATAAGACAATTCTGATGAATTCTTGCATTGAAATTAGCCATTGTAACCTATGGTAAACTTCATTACACAATATTTTGCGAATTTCAATAAAGTAATTTCGTCCTTTTTAATTTTTTATTCAAATAATAATTTTCCAATAGGTAGCTGTTCCTGCCATTGGCGAAAGATTTTGCTGGTGAAAAATTCGTCTCAAGAGAAGCTTGTTAAAATCGATTGTCCCAATAGGAACGAGGGTGTTTTTAAGTTAACTGCATCATGCGTACCTCATACATACCCTCGTCTCTATTGGGACAATCGATTTTAACAAACTTCTCTTGAGACGATTTTTTCATCAAATATCAAAAAAGAAAAAAAAAAGTAAATACTCGTATTTGACTAAGCCGAATTATTCTTACTATGCTAAAATCTTCAATATTATGCAGAATTAATGGACTTCTTTTTACTACATCTTATACGATGTTAGTGCCATTTTTTTTTAATGACCTTCTGCCATCGTTCAGGCAACTTTTTGAAGCCAGATTGGAAGAATGAGTCATTCTTCCTAGCAAAATACTAGCATAATTTGATTTAGGTTATCATCTGTGTGGAAGAATTTTCTATTCCAAAAATTTCCATTCAATAAATTAATGTCCGATGGTTCCAGATCAAGCCACTTCAATTGTTGATAATAAACCTCCGAATTTTTGATTTGGTTCCTTGAAAGTCGTTCAAAGTCCCCCCATAATAATAACGTAACCTCTGTTTGGTGCAATTCGGTATTTGATGAAGATTAAGTGCGTTTATTTTGCTTGGACCAGGATCTCTTTTGGCTCACGTTGTTGTACAAAATTTATCCATTTCTCACCACCATTGATTTCATTTATTCAATAAATCGCAAGTGTTCATCTGCTTAATTAAAAGAGTTCCCTTTAGCTCGAGCCGAATTTATATATCGAGCTTTTCTATAACATCAAGACATTTCAAATGATATTCAATAAACATGTGCGTCACGTTCAGTTTCCCTGTAACTTCTCGAATATAAACGTTCGATTCGATAACGGCTTTGAATTCGTACTAATCAACTTTATTTGGCCGACAGCTCCGTTGAAACTTCTTAAATCAGTTCTGGGGCGTGTATTTTGTTAAGACATCCAAACTAAATACGTTACAAATATCCCGATGTGTTTCTGTGGTTTCTTTGCCTTTTCTAAAATAAACGAAAAATGTGGCGCAAATCCTCTTCTTCATTTTCGTTATTTAAATGTAAACTGACCACTGAAAATGCTCTGGGATATCATAAATTGAGTGTGAAATGCCAGCTCTATGCCAGAGTAACATACAATTTAATAAGTTGAGATAGGATATTTAAAAAATAATAAAAGCTCCATCTGCCAGAAAAAACCGCATATTTCTATCCTGCCAACTCAATACTGTACAAAATTTTCCGAATTTAAGTTTAACACAAAACTCAATTTTTTTTGCCAGCACCCTTTCATAATATTTAGGTGGAATCAATTCTTTTTCGATATTCGTGTAGAACTTTTGCACAATTAGGCAACTGCAAATCTATGTGAACTCTGGTTAAAAACCGCATATATGTATATTTAGATATATTTAGGATTTTGTGTTGATACTTGTGAAATGAAAATTAAATAATGATTGACTCAGAATCAAATTCTGAATCGATTCGTTGATGTACGTCTGTCCGTGTACATTTGCAATGAAATGGCACCTATGCTTTGTTTGGGCCAAGTATGAATCCTATTGAAAACGAGCCATATTGGTCACTTGTAAATAAACCGTCCAAGCTTGGTTTTGTCACTTCCTCCACGCTCTCCTAAATAACGGCAATATTCACTTTTAGATACACAATTTTTAATAATTTAATAATTTTAATAATAATTGTTTGATTGATGGAACACAAATTAAGGAACAGATATTCTGCATACAACCCAGCGATATCACGGTGCTTTGACGTTCATCAATCCGTTTTGTAGTAAAAAACAAGATTGTGTAAATTGATCACCTCTAGATTGGTAAATATTAGAGAATCGAAAACAAATTACGTATAGGTCACTTTCAAAATTAAGGGTGCAGATGACACCCGAACAAACAATTGCCATGCAAAGGGTTAATTTTTAGCATTTCATGTGTGTATCGAATCTAAGAATTTTTTTTTAAGTTGGTAGCACTATGACAGATATCTGTCATTAGTGTTTGAGCTACATTCGGCGTGGCACGACACAAAAAGTAATTTAGGCAATTTTTAAAGTGTTAAATTGTATTCACGAAATGGAAGTTCAAAAAAAGGAGCATAAATAGTTCACAGAAGACAGAAAGCGAGTTGAAGACAAAGAGCGCTCCGGACAATCGTCAACTTCTACCGATGAAAGTCAGGTGAAGCAAATCCTGGATTTGTTGCTTAAACATGTAGGCATATTGGTGATGATATTGGTATTTCAAACGAATCAGCCAAATTAATTTTAAAAGATATTTTAGGGGTCAGACAAGTCAAACTTCGATTACTACGAAAAACACTACATTTGTTCGATAAAAGCGTCGCCGTAAAATTTTGGGAAGAAATGATTTATTGGCTACTAGCACGTCATAAAATGCTTTATTATAGGAGACGACACTTGGATCTATGCTTATTGTATGGAAACACCTGACCATCCGAAACAAGGCAGAAAAGACTGCGCCAACTCAAGACAATCAAAGTGAACTCCAGCGCGCTCTGAAGACCATACCGGAAAATCACTATTTGGCAAGTTTTGAGATTTGGAAACAAACAAATGAGTGTTTTGTGTCCGGGGGAGAATACTTTGAGGGCGATGATATAGATTCGGAAAAAATAATTAAAGCTTTTTTGGAACGTACGTTTTGGGCACGGTGTTAAATAGGTATATACACCCAAAATTTGAAATATGAGTCATATAGATTTTAAAACAAATGTTGTGATCCTGTTTTCGTTTATCTTAATGAAAAACTCATATTATTCCAAAAACTCGGAAAATATAGTACTTAAATGGAGTTTCCTTTTTGGTTTTAAAATATTGTCTAATTTAGGATCGAGGAATGTTGTTGTCCAGCAAAATATATTTGTTATGTATGTAAGTGTCTAAATTTGTATCGCTTAAAACCGTAATTTAACACGAAAGAAGAAAATACTCCGAAAACGTCAGGGATTTCTACAAGACATCACTTTCCGTTCAAACACTTTGGTTATAAGAAATGATTAAAAGAACGCTAACAGGCTTATGGTTATCATTCTTTTTTTCTGTTTTTTGGAAACACTTTTATGCCATATCCAACAACCATCGACTGGCTAGCAGCATTGAAAACGTTGTATTCCAAATTAAGATATTATTTATTTTTATCAACGACAGATAACAAATTGAATAAACATTTTGTAAAAAAATAACACCCGAAAAACTCTTTTTTCCGAAAATTTTTTCTTTTGAATTGAAATTTTTTTTAGCAAATCTGCGCACAATTTTCTCTTTCCAAATGTGAGAAAATGCGTTTTTTCGTTGCTATGATATAAAGCTGCTTAAGTCAACTCAGTCTGCCCATGTTTTCGCGTCAATGACTCTGAAGACTATCATGGGCAAAATAAAAGTAAAAAAATTCTATTCCTGATGTTCTGTCTCAAACAAAAAATACTCATCAGAAATCTTAATCTGGTCCAAAAATAGTCATCAAATACAAACAGGCGCAAATATTCGATTAGCAAGACATAAATATTGAAAACATGTCTAATTTCCCCCCAAACGTCATCTAATTGAAATGCCAAGAAATTATTTTCTTCTGATCATCCTCCACATTTACAGACTATAAAAAGATCAGTCAGTCGGTGTTGTTCTGCCCTGTTCTCGTCTTTAGACTTTGGAGTGGCAGAATGTTATGGTTTTGTTTTAATTTTTCTAGAGGGAGATAAATTAAAACGAAAATTTCTTTATGAATCACTTAGCAATTTTTACTAGCTCCGAAACGATTTGTACGAACATTTGAATCATCTTTTTATAAAACATCGCGCCATATAAGGCCAAAAATGTTCTTGCTATTTGCCACTGAAAAGGGGGAAAAGAAAGTGAGAAAAAATGGCAACAAGTACGAGTATATAAACCATTAAAGGAAATGTATGAGGGATGTGGTATTAACATGTGATGCTTGAAATTCCTCAACAAAAGTAAACGTAATCAAGAGAATATTGCCAGGCATCAAATGCGATACTACCATACAGTGGTTTGCCGGTACACATTATAAGAAGTAAATATTTTAGCGAATGATAGTCTTGGACTAAATGAAATGTTATGATGAAGTTTGGTGTTAAGTGGTTATGTATTTTAAAGATTTCCATTTTGCCACCATTATTTTAAAAATCAAATCTCTCGCTATGTTGGGTCTTCCTGAGGATTTAACAAATACTACTCCACAATCACCGTTGATAGAAGGGATTCAACAAAGTGATTGTCTGACATATTTCCTGGAACGGAAAGGCGTTGTCATAAGCGTATCGCGTTTGGAGGGAATAATTTGGAAAAAAACACTATTGGACAAAAAATAGAAACTGGTCATGCATACAGTGGTATATTAAGTATGAGAAGAGGGCGATGTGTCTGTACACTACGAAACGCGGGTGTCACAAGTGGTCGAAATCGTTCCTTATAAAAATGATATACATGATTGGAGTGATGGGGATATTTAGCGTTTAGTGTTTCAGTCTTTTTGAACAATATTACGACTTAGTTACTAAATAAAACCGACAGCTGGCGGTAGTTGATATCTGCGGGAAATTGTATTCTAAGCTCATACTCTTTTAAGTGGACCGTACTAATAGTGGAGGTGGTTACTCATAGTGGTAGCGCCTCTGCACTTTTTTCTATTATCCATTATTTGCTAATTAGTCATGTTAGGTACCGCTATTTTTACACATTGATGTGGCTAAAAATGATTCTAAAAATTGCAATTTTATTAAAAAGTTTTTGAGCAAATCATTTATAGAGCCCGTGACTCGTCTGATAAATATTTCCGAACCACTGTACAGCTACAACTATATCATTATCATCATGACTAACTTCGAAGCCGTCATCGTTCGCATCATGATGATGTTTGGCGGACAGATTTAGCTACAGATGCTTTATTTCATTGTAAACTTAAGAATGAAACTTGTGTAGTTGTAGTACTACGACGATGATGGAAGAACTATTAACAATTTACGAGGAATACCATCAGCAACAGAAACAACAACAACAATGGCGACAGTAGCAGCAACAATAAAGTCAAGACCCAGCAACAGAGAAATCTCAAAACAATTTAATAGCAGAAAAAAAAATTGGCAAGTGCTTGGCTAAGTGAACTTGAATTTCACAGAATGCTTGCCCGTTTTGTTGTTGTTGCTGATGTGATGACGATACCAGCAACTGATTATCATCACCAAAGCGATAATGAAGATTTTTCAATCAGCAACGACAATTATTTGAAAAATTGAGAATTCTTTTCGTTTTTCTTTTTTTGAACCGCATGATAAAGCCTTTCAGGAATGCATAAACAATAAGCGAATAATCGTACAAACCATCAAAAGCACCCATTACACTTAGGCAAATTATAATGAGATTATAGCTGGCCCCATAATCCAGAAGTGGGTGATCATTGCCACGGCTTTGTGACATCCCCTGTAGTTGAGCTATGCTACGATGTTACGATTCCATAACAACGGCCAAGTTAGGGGTCTCGAAAGATCACATATTTGTACATCATGCATATTTATAGGTAGGAGGACGTTCGGTA
Source organism: Philornis downsi (assembly GCA_019455685.1). Taxonomy (NCBI): domain Eukaryota; kingdom Metazoa; phylum Arthropoda; class Insecta; order Diptera; family Muscidae; genus Philornis; species Philornis downsi. The sequence continues at coordinate 4,184,412 of JAHXMU010000057.1, read as the reverse complement.
TATATATAGTGTGTATGTTTGTGTGTCGTGTAAACATACATGCGATATGTGTACTATATTGGCATCGTCTTCAGTTTCTGGTGAGCAATGTTGAAAATCAACACACTCACAGCCGACACAATCACACACATTGTTTTGGTTTGGATCGCCTGCACACTCACACAATACGATGGTACAATCACACACATCCCGACGAAACGTTTGCACACTCACACAATACGATTGTACAATCACACACATGGGGGCGGCCGGGATACACATTCACACAACACGATCGCACAATCACACACACATGGTGTGAACGCGTACACAAACATTTCGTATTTATAGTCAGTCGTCTAATCTTTAAGAATATGAACATATCTGCCACTATATAGCATATGGATATATGCATATATGAACTCAGATCTGATGAATACGTACCGGCGGAGCACATTGTGTTGGTGTTAAAAAACTCACACACATTTCATATTCGTTTTGGCGCATATTTTTAAAACATTTCGGCTGTGTGAAGAACGGAAAATGTGTGTTGTTTCATCATTTCCACTGAGATCCGAATCTTACCATAAATGTCCGGTCGACGTTTACGTATTTTTTTCTATAGATTTTTCAAATAAACAAACTGATGCACGTACATAACTTTCGTTAGAACGTGCGAAAGCATACATACATATATACACATATATAAGCACATCTATATGGATGTGATGTTTTTCATTTGTACGATCTTTCTTTGATATACAAATTCGTTACATACATTTTAAATGTTTTTGATTTTCATATGCTTAAATCTATATTTCAACATACATACGTACATACATATGTTTTCTACTAAAGTCTATTTGGCCCAATATTCATCCAATTTATCTTGAGTTGTTGTTCTTTTCGAATTTGACAACAACATCATTATTCAATTATAGGTACGTGTGAGTACACCCAAAAATATGTACACAGATAGCTCTTCCGAAAATATGTTACCTTGAAGAATAACCGACATACGTTTTATCGTATATGTAATCCATTTCATTTAGATGTATACATATAAGTAAGTATGTATGCATAGTGCGTTCGGGTGTGAACGCCTTTATTTTTTTCGGTTTTTCTCAAATTTTGTTGCTTAATTCTGTCGAACGTTAATATGCAGCACGTGAATTAAAGAATATGCAGTAAAGAGTATTTTAATTTTAAATTTTTTTCCGATCAGCCCATATTAAATTTTGAATTTAACAATTTTCATTTAAATTCAATGATACGACTTTACTTTCTTTAATTTCTTATGCCATTCGACAATCGAAACTAACACATTCTTAATGATAAAAAAGAATTTAATTTGAACTGAGTTCTAGACTTTACTCTTAATCAGAATTTTTAAAGCCCCCGCCTTGACAAGATGGTTACGGCGATGTGTTTGAGGAACACTTTGATCGGTTGAGTAATTGACAAGTCCTGTGAAAGTTTCTCAAACTGATTTTCGGAATCATCGTTAAGCAGTAGGTTCCTTTCAATGCATGTAAGCTCACTAAAGGTGAGAAACTTTCGTATATTCCATTTATGGACTACAAGAGAAAGTGTTCTTTGTTAACTTGTGAAGATTTGAAGAGCTTGCATCTGTCTTTTTTTCTGAATCTAACCTTAAAGCACTCAAAAATGTTCACATTATACAGGGTGTCAGTCGAGAAGATATACTACTTTGTTTGTTTATAGTTTTTGTTTAAATGAAAGAGAATGGATCTGGACTGTTACTGATGAATAATTTGAGGCTTTTCCATTGCTCAGAACCGATTATGCTGTTTATTCACTCATCATGATTTTTTCATGAAAATCGGGGTTGTCATGGGCGAGCTGTAACATCCTATCGGCATATGTACGGCGGCTTAAATGGTCTTGTGGAAGAAACTCTTGTCCCAACTGAATCTTAAATGGAACAAATGCAAATTCTTGTGCAAAATTGTGGCCAAAGTTGTTCTTTGAAGACCAAGCTCCTGAGCGCGGCGTCGAATTGAGGTTGACGGATTGTTTTGAACATTTTCTTGAGCAGCAGTAATGTTTTCAGCCGATATTGCGGTACATTGTGGTCCAAGTTTGGCCCCATAGACCCTCTTTCTTCGAAATCATTCACTACGCAATAAATAGTGCGTCTTGTTGGCACGTTGTTTCTACCAAAAAATTCACGTAACGTTCTCATCGTCACAGTAATCGATGATTGATTTTCTTAAAATGTTTTATCGATTAAAATACGTTGGTTTAACGAATATTTTTCCATAGTAAATTTGCCACGCCTCTACTTCACGACTGCCAAATATGAACTGTCAAGACTAATGTTTACCAAAATGGTGGCAAAATAAAGTGGTGTACTACTCCGTATTTAATACGGACACCCTGTATTAAATATTTTGTTTTAATTTATGGCTCAACATATTCCAAATCATTATCAAATTTGAAATTTGTTATAGTTTTTTTCTATTTACTTACACTGGTTAAACATTTGATCGGTTCGTGTGCTTCAGGTTGAACAGATATTCCTTACTTAACCAATTCCTTATAACACACAGTGGGACAGAATGGTATAAATTGTGAGATTAATTCCAAACGTCCTGAATCAACCAAATCTTAACCAAATCTAAAAACTGGATCTTTTTTGCATTTGCCAAGCTGTGCAAAATAAATTGGTTCTTCTATATCGCTACATTTTATTTGCCATAAGTATTTAATATTTCCCAAAGTAGCTAAAAACTTCATCCTGGTATTGTTTTTCATATAATACCCAAAAATATATAGGCCGTTAAAAAAATTAATTATAGGTCAGGTAAATTTGTTTAAATACAACTGGCGCAGTCGACTCCGTTCTTAGGAGACTGCGCTTTTTCTTGACAACATGTCGTACATATTTTTGAGCTTGAATATTTCTAGATTACGCTAAATGAAAACAAGTACAAAAAGTGTTGATTTAAAGGAAACGATTTCGACAGCATGAGAGAGAATTTAAGTACTTTCTTTACTTTAATTGGTACCATAATCTATTAGAAAAGTACAGACCTGCACTACAATCATAAACGTGCATTCGAAGTCATTTCAATGCCATTATTATTTTTTTTTTTTTTTATAAAAATATCCCTTTCTGTAATAGTTTGATATCACTCCGTGAGAATAAAAGCAAATTCCCTTGCATCCTATAAATGAGATATGGTAGAGCTTCTCCCATTAATTGAGCTTACACGTATTCTATTTTTAGGCTCACTTAGCGTGACCTACTGTTTAACGACGGCATCGGAAGTCCCGGTTTGAAAAACATTTACTAGACCTGGCGATTACTTGACTATTTGCAGTGTCCGTCAGACATCAAACTCAAATAATTAGGTGGCTCTATGCGGGGTTGAACGCGGGATCATGCGAATGGCAATCGGTCGGTCGTCCGGTCAGTCTGTGAGAATAATGATCGTAATATTAACTACTTACGTTGTGATATCTGCATAAACATGTTTTGTTGTATTTTCATTCACGATCGATCAACTTTTGCCATCATTCATTCATAAAATGGGATACGAACTTTTTGCCTTTCGTATTGTTTGCGTTCTCTACTCAAAATAGTCATTGTAATTTATCCCCATTTGTTACACGTATCAACATCATTCAGCATTCACATTCAGGCAATTTGTCTCAAAAACAATGACAAAAAGTACTTTCTGGTTGATGTTGCCAACGAGATGTCATGTATGACTATTTTAAATATGCGTTTTATAGTCGAAAGTGAAAATTGAATCGAATTAATCAAAGCAACTGCTAGGTAGGCTAAGTGCAGGCACACGGCGGTAGTATAAGCAGGGTGTAAATTTAATCGCAATAGAATTCACATCAATAAGTGGTGAAGGCAGTGGTGGCATTTACTGTCAAATAAATTTAATAAATCTCGTTTGTCGACTGCTAAATATTTTTATTAATTTCATTGAAACGCACGTGCTGCGATTGTTTGGCTTTCAGACCTTCACTTTTTGACTGATCTATTCGCAGGCATTTGGGAACTCAGTTGCCATAGTAAGTTTTTGATAATTTTAGCATAACAATAACAAAATGCTGCTGTACGGGTATTTACATTAAGGATTTAATCAAAGGACATCATAACAACTCACACACGTCTTTAAGTAAACAGCGAGATTTGCTCATTTCATTTCTTTTCAAATTGTTCCCACTCCTGACTTTGGAGTTGACAAATTTTCCTATTAATTTCTCATTTACGGATTCGATGCCGATTTTCCTGGTGGGCAATGTTTGTGGCTAAGTGTGTGTGTATGTGTGTGTGTATTTTTGGGTGTGTGCGTTGTGCTGATGAGGTATGGGAAATTGATCCTTTATTTTTAGATTAATTTTGCCACCCTTATGTGAGCGTTGCCATGTTTACATTTTCGCTTTGAATGAGCAACCGGCAATGCTCCGCTTTGCTTCATCCTCATTCTTCAGTGAGCCCTGTGGAATAACAATCGATGTGTATCCTTGCGTATATCATTGTGCTTTTATTCGGTTTTTATTAAGTTGCAATTTGTTGGTCTTTGATTGCTCGTTCTGAAGTTCATAAATGTTGTGTTGCGTCGAAGGTAGTCGGAGAGAGAGAGTCAATATTGAGTTGATGTGTGACATTGCGTTGCTATTTTGTGGGTGTTTATTGGACTTAACAGAAAAAAATCATAGTCCCTTAGAATATGTTAAGAAGTGTGGGAGTCTCTTTTATGGTCGACAGCATAAAGTGTAATTTGCGAGTCAATTAAATGAGGGTTATTTATTGCCTCACACATTAGGGGGGGGAATGTAAAAAAAAAATACTTTTGTTGTAAACGAAGCTGATTATTGGGAAATGAATATATATATGAATATGAGTAAATTTGTTTATTCAACATTAAAAACAAATTTTCTATAGATTTTATTGAAGTATATATGGTGAACTAATGTTTGGCAAAGGGAAAAAAATTAAATAGTTGGGAAAATCAAGTGTTTTATATGAACAATTTAAAAGTCATTCCTGTACCATCCGATTGTTGTTGTTGAATAATTTGGAATTTTTAAAGGGACGTACGGTATCAAATTTTATAATTCTCCAGTTAGAAGTTAGAACCTGAAATCTGGCGGTTGATAATTAATTTGTAATACAGCTTGCAAATATACTTTATACAATTCTATATGTTTAAATATGTTGTTGTCCTTAGGAAGACAGGCTCACAAATTCTAATAACTCTAACACAGGTAAAACAGTAAAAATTGAAAAAATGTTCATCACTGGCTAAAACGGATTTACAGCGTTCAGGGAAAGTGATAACCTTATAGAACGTTTAATGGAGATATTTTTAGTTTATGACTACATCTTTTGGGCACAGCCTTATTAAAATATTATAATATAGGTTGTTGGAAGTATTATGAAAAACGCCGTATATATAAAGTCTGTGTTCTTTTGTACGTGTTCTTAAAATTTTTGAATAACTTTTTCAATAGATCTTGTATGTATTCATACTATATGATCTTCAGGTTTTAAGCAAAGTTTACATATGTGGTCTGTCAGGTTTATTCGCATGCCACGTCCAATAAATATCATTGGAATGTGTGGTCTATAGAATGTTAAAATGTTCATTTGATTTCAATGAAACTGCACAGTTGAGGGCGAATAGGTCTCTAGATTCGTCTGCGGTACTATTCTGAGTAAAAAATTTCTTTAACATCTTTAAATAAAAGTTCCCATTGGTCTCCGTTTTGTGTTTGCGGCACGATTCGTGCGTCAGCCTGTACTATGAGAGCTTGTAGAATAAAGAAAAAGCGACTACATTATGAATTGAATTTCATTGCGGAGACTTCAGGAAATCTAAATTTCATTGTCATTAGTTAAATTTCCCAATTTTGTCTTATTCCATTTTTATTTTTCGATCATGGCACTTATAAATCAGAACTGCAAACAAAAACTGGAAAGAGCTCCATACGTATGTCCCTTTTCAGCCAATAATTTCGTTTGTTGTTAGTTAACGTAAAGGGTTTTGCAAAAGGGATGTGTAGATGTTAACATTTGTTTTAATTTAAAGGCCCATCAACATCTTTCTATATGGAATGTGACATCGTCGACCAGTTGATATGTCCACGTCAGACACGATTTAGAAATCCACTAAATGGTATTGAATGATTGTCGGCTGAAGGTGTATTGGTTAGCTGAAATGATAGGCATTTCAAAAAGTGTTTACATCGTATATTGATTGGATTGGATTGGATGCCGCGCTTGCCGAAACCGGCGTCGTTAAGATGTTTCAGTAGAATGTTTGGCGATGTTTTACCGCAATAAAGCCGCATTTTTGCCTCGATTTATAAGCATGGATGAGACATGGGTCCATCATTTCACACCTGAGACAAAGAAATAGTTAAAGCGGTGGACTGGAATGGGAGAATCGTGTCCAAACAAGGCGAAGATCATTCCATCTGCAGGCTAGGACGTGGCGTCAGTTTTTTTTAAATGCGCATGGGGTTATTTTTATTGATTATCTTCAGAAAGGAAAAATCATCAACGGTGAATATTATATTAATTTATTGCAGCTTTTGGTGATGACATTATGGAAAAACGCCCATTTGGCGAAAAAGAAAGTGTTGTTTCATCAAGATAATGCTCTAGTTCACACATCCACTATTGCGATGACCAAAATTAATGAATTAAAGTTCGATTTGCTTCATCATGCACCAGGCAAAAAATGGCTCGATGGTTAAAGATTTCCCAACAATGAAGAGGTGGAGTCTGCGGTTGATGACTATTTTAAGGAGTTTAACAGTTCTTACTATAAACAGGATATAGAACCTATTGAATATCGCTGGAAAATGCTAACAGGAATGTGAAATATTGAAAAATAAAGAAAAATGTTCCCAACTTTTTTGTGTCTTCTTTGTTAGGTCGACTAGTTTTGTGACCGTTTGTGATTTATTAAAGGAAACTCGAATAGGAAGTTTGGGTTTTAATGCAGTTTTCTTGGGCTTGTAACAAATTATGGTAGTTGGAAGCGAAACCGCACCGTGTATTTTAGTCATAATTTGGTTTAGCAGAGGACATAAACAACAAACCTATGACAAGTTTGGGTAATCGCCAAAAAACCAAAAAAATTATTCTGAAATGAACCAAAAGTGTAGTACAATTGACTACGGATGGTCATTCTTGTGGAAATTCGAAGCTGAAGAAGAAGTCTTGTCTGATTAATAGATACATTATGTATCTATTATCCCTAATATTCGGAAATTGATAACCCCTATAATTGTTATTCGTCCTGGAAAAATAATAAAACCACAAAAATCAATTCGAAAATAAAATCTTTTAATCTCTTCAGATTTGCATGTAATTTGTCCATAAAATCAGGCACTGATATCAAAAAATATATTCATAAAATGCAAAGGGTGTTAGTCCCTCTATCGGGGATGGTTGTCGAGATTTCACGCAATAAAATATTATAAATTGATGGGAATTTTAAGCCTCCCAAAAAATGAATTTATACAAATTTCTTAGCTGGTATTTAAGGAAAATAAGCAAAGAGAAACTTTGATGGAGCTGAAGTTTGCAACTTATTAACATTATTATATTTGGCAGCATTAAAATAGGTCCGTCCAACAGCTTGAAATTTGATAACAATATATTGAAGTTGTTTTCCCCATTACTGTCAAACTTGGCTATCAAATCTGTCATGTCTCACTCTTCTATTCCTTCGCATTAACAGCTCAAAGGGCACATGTTAAGTAAGTTAATTTTAGATTATATCGCCGAAACTCTCACACTCGTGATTCCCATTACCATCATCATCATCATCGACAACGTGGTTAGCATGCTTGACATCAACCCCAAACATGCTGTCAACGATTGACTGCACTTTGCAGCACAAACAACGCACCCCTTATCGCTCTCGTGTCCGCACTCGTTCTCTCATCACTCACTCCCAAAAACTGAACATTTATTTTAGCGGACATTTTTTCGGCTGTTGAGGATTTTGTTGTTATTGGATTTTCCTTTTTGTGCAAAAATGTTAGCACAGAAAATAGCCAAAGGATATTTATTTTATGGTCTAAAAGAAAAATCATTTGTGTTTCGAATATTGTCACAATGACTCTGTGTGTGTATACGTGTGTGTGCGTCTGGGGGTGTGTGTACACGTTGAAAGGACATTTATTGGATTTGTGTATGTGGTCTGTCTCCGCGATGGGGGCAGGGATAGAATGCGTGTGAATTGCATACAAAAACGTACGAAAATTCAATTAAATTCTCGCAATATCAGAACGTTCAGCACAAAACGCACTTCTCTCAAAATATTGTCAAACCAAAGTAAATATTTACTCGAGACAATTTGTTACAAACATTCACACGTCGCTACTACCCAAAGTAACTGCTCCCTATTTTGTGCATTGTGTAGACCGATAATGAGGATTTCATTGATTTTGCGCCCTTGGGAAGAAGAAGGGGGAGATTAATAAAAGGGTTTCCTAAATGGAAATTGTGTGTAACGAGCACATAATAAAGCTAATTATCGTACAGCAATTAGTCCAAACAGGATTCAATGCGAAACGCGATTTGTGTCATTTCTAAATAAAACAAAATGACGCTTTACTGTGAATGGTCAAAGGGTTTCAAAAGCGATCACGATGACCACAAGTATTAGGAATTTTGGCAGCTGATGTTTGGGATTATCAACTTTATGCCTCGGAATATACTCTTAATAATGAAGTGTTCAAGTGTCTGCCTTCTTTTTGCGAACTGGTTCCACTTTTTCATTTACAGCAAAGACTGTTGTGTGGTGGTGCCCTCTCGGCATCGCTTAACTATACTGAGTGTTTATGTTTAGAGCACTCTTAGGAAATCATCTCGTCGATTTCCCCTCAGCATAAACAGGGTCGCAAAAAAATTTCAATCGGTTCACATTATTAAGCGCCTAACATATGTGCCACAACGTGGATGTGCATTATGGCTCTAAAAATATCTCAATTTATTAATAATAGTCTTTATTAAATTCAGTACATTCCGATAAGTTCTCTTTTCCAATCTCTTTCATTTTGAATCTTTATACGTCTGGTACATACGTACTTAGTAATCGAAATTTTAACATTTTGGCCATTTACATGCATGTGATCTTGAGATTTTCTAAATATTTAGTATGCAGTTTTCTGTTCTGTGTTAAAGTTTCTCTGTCCGTCCATTCGTTTAGTTTATGCGTAATGCAGAAGGAACTGATCTTTCACTTGAGCCGGTGGGGGTCTTCTTGTATTGCATGACTAAGTGCGTGGGTGTTCAATATTGTAGGATGTATGCATGTGTAAGCACACATGTATGCATTGTATGTGTTGAAGATGGTACTGGAAATTTGGAAAAATAGATCAGGTCAAATTGTAAACATTGAATATCAATTTCGTAATTGGGAAGATAAAACTCTTAAAATTGAACCAATTAAATGGAAGTACATTCTAACAAAGAAGGTGCAACGACACGAGGCAGGTATATTATTTGTCCTGCTATAAGGATTCACTTTATGCTTCGGTATAATCATAATGGAAAATAATTCAAATATGTGGAGAAGAACTCTTGATATGCGCAGAATTGAAAAATTGGAAAGGTACCTCTTCAAAAATGAAGATTTATTTATTTTGAACAGGCTCCCAAAATATTTGATTGATTTCATTAATGAAGAACTGGCGATGCAAAAGAAGAATTTTTATTACAGCTATGTACTGGAGCCAATAGTGAGAAAAATTGTGTGAATATTGTGATAAATGTGAAACGAGATCTATAAGATCATGCAAAAGTCACTCAAAATTCAAGTATATAATACTGGCGGTCTTATTCTATTATCATGGTTACAAATTTCATCCGCCGAATATTATTTAAGTGCTTCATGGTTTGTAAAAATAAATTAGTTAATGCTGTATCAGTGAGTGCCTAGATTTGTATAGGGCAAAAAGAGAAAAAAAAATAATAATAAATTTAGATATAAAAACAAAAACAAATTCTCTTGCATCCAATGAATGAGATATGATAGAGCTTCTCACATTCCCACATAAATGAGCCCTACGGTTTAGCGACGACTTCAAATCTCAGTTTGAAAAGCTTTTACAAGATTTGACGATTAGCCGATTACTTGAAATGTTCGCAAAACACATCAATGTGATTGCCGTTCAAAGAAAGATTTCACGGTTGCATTGAGACTCGAGCTTACAATCATATGCAATACAATTGTTCGCTTTGTCAGATGAGATTATTTTATATCACTTTTAGGGATGTGCGCTTAATCGCTTAATCTGAATATAAGATTAATCAATGTCACAATTAATCACTTAACCAATGAATTAAAAGCTGAACAATCCAGAGACGGTCATTTAATTGACATGGTATTTCGTACAAAATGGCAAAGTCAAAGCATTGAATATAATCAATGAAATAAAAGTTTCATCGAAAGAAAGAAAAGTTCAATCGAAATCATTTGGATCAATTAATGGTTAATTCAAAATGTTTTCTTTTTGGCAACTTTGTTCTGACGTAATGATGACATGTAGCGCGATTATCCCACAGACAAAGGAAACAACAATATTTTTGTGAAACCTCCTTGCATACCAGTCAACAAACCAATGATCTAAAACAGATTAATTTGTTGTTATTTACGATGGTCTATACTATATATACGATACAAAGAAATTTGTCGTTGTATTTGAGTAATGTCAAAATTTCAGTCATTGATTCGTAATTTTCCTTTGTACTAACGGCATGAGCAATTGATATGAATGGGTTTTTCATTTCTATTATGCAATAGAAGAGCCTGAACTGAAGAACTGAACTTAGGGCCACCAATAAATAATCTCTATTCAGTTTTGTCATATGGCTGGTACATTTTTTGTACTGATATTGATCAGTACAGTATAGAATAGAGTGTTTCTTTTCAAAATATGCAACCAGTTCCAAGCTTCTATCTGTATAGACTGTTACTTTTGTTCTAACTGCAAAATGTTTCCACTGCTGCATGCATGAAGCTAGTAATTCTGCGTCTTGCTTCGTTAAATGTAAATCCCGAATTAGATCATTCAGCTCAGCTTGAGCAGCACACAACATGCTTAAACGCTACTATTATGAAGATTTAGAATGAATGTGGCCTTCTGTCAAATTAATAATTGTGAAATTGTAGTGTCAGTATTGACTGTTTTACGGTATTGCCAGTATGCGATAACAAATTAACAAGAAGTGATGCCCAATTTTTATGCCAGATTCGAATTCAGCGCACCCAGATTTGTTAAAAAACATGCTTCGTTTCTGCAGTCAATCTTTTTTCCGAAATTTGTAGACCACTGTAATCGGAGAAAACTGTCAATATAAGCTACATTTTTGAGCGATTTTGGCGAGTTTATTGAATTTTTTAGATTTGACCCATCGGAAGCCCAAGCTATCTTGTGAAATAGAGGTTTCTTATAGTTGGTCGACAGTTTTTGAACACAAAATTTCGGATTTGTTAGATGGGACTTTCATCGGTGGAGGTTGATGGTCTTCCGGGTCGCTCTTCGTGTTCGACTCGTTCTCGGCATTCTTTGAACCGTTTATGCATCATTTACACGTTTCATTCCAATATATTCTATTCACCGAAAGCTTTTCACAGCATTCAACCATTTCCGCAGCAGATATTTCATTTCGTAAATAAAATTTACTGCAACTTTTTTTATAAATAAATCTGAGCGTAGCTCAAACTGTGTTGACGTTTATGATGTGAAGTTTGGCACAGACCATGAAAAAAATATTTTTAAGATTTGACTAAACTGCACAATTTTAATTGAAAGCTAGTCTCTCTTTTTAGGCATATGCTAAGATTTAACAATTAATGTAATATGAATTAATGTTTAACATGAAATCATATTTATATTCGTTGTTCTACGAATTGTTGTTTGCTGAGATAATTCTTATTAGCCTTTGAACTACAAGAATTGCCGTTATCTATTTTCAATTTTTTAAATTCTCAAAAATAATATTTTTCAGAATAAATATATAACCCTGATAAAAGAGGAGGGTCTTAATATTCGTAATAAATTCGTTCAAAATATTGTGTAGACTTTATTTTTACTTTGTTCTGGAAAGCAAATCGATAGCAGACAAAGTTCGGCAGTTAACCAGTTTCCAATACAGCATTCTTCATTTTTCATTCACATTCCGTTCACATTTATAAAAACATCAATATGTTTTTATTTACTTATGAAATGTGAAATCTTATTATCTTAAACATATTATCAAGTCCCTAACGCTTTACGTTGCATTGGCTGAAGCCATTTCAAATCATGTCAGTGGACTATTAAAGGTTCGAAATCAGAACATGTTACACTTGTAAAATAACACAAATTTCCACTCCCTGTCCCAAATAAAGAAAAACGCACACATCCAGCGGAGAATAAGAGCTACTTTAACAACATTGCATGATGGAAATGGGAATTGTAAAGAGATCGAGACCTCTGGGAATGTAGGATAAAACTAGATGTTAATATTTATTATTAATTTGTGGTGTCGATTTTTTGCATGGATTTTGGAATTCAGCACCTGTAGTAGAAGGAGTGAAATCTTTGAGGAAGATATTTCGAAAAGGGCGGTTCGGGTTTTTTAAGGAATTTTAATGCGTGCTCTACGTTATTATTATATATATATATATATATCAATATATTTATATAACTAACAGTATCATAACTAAACTAATAAAACCTTAATTATTGATTTATGGTGCTCTTTGTGCACTCTGGTTCCTACTTTATGTTGACCAAAGCTGGAAATGAAAGAACGAAACAATAACAATAAACAGCAACAACCTCGACGGTAGCAACAGCACCAACATCACCAACAACAACAACAACGACAATATGTGTATGACGATCTGTGAAAGCGATGGCGCAATATTTGTTTTAGCTGAATAACCCAATAATAATCCGAAATATTACGAAATCTTTAAAATGCCAACAGAAAATGAATGACGAAGAAAAATTAATGAAAAATCTTTAAACAATTTCTTTTCGATGAAAATAGAGCGACCCAATTTTTTTTACTTTTCATGAGAGAGAATGAAGCAAAGACAACAAAATGCTTTTGATTTTAACCAACAAGTATTCCTCACGCCCAAATGCACCCGTTGCCATATACGGTACTTTTATGGACCGAAAATCATTTACTCTTCTTAAAAATCAATGGATGTATAGCGGAAAGGGGGTTGAGGGTAGAGACCCAGACATATTTTTTTCTTTGAGCGGGCGGTAAATGAATGAACGAAGTGACGTGCGGGCAGACAAGCGTATACTATGTTACGAACGTGGGCGGGTGGGAACGAATGGACGGATGTAATGCTCGATCGTGCTTAGATGAAAATTTCACACCAATCGATTTATCCTTATTGATGCTCTCATTCTCACTCTCCCCTTGAATTTCACCCAGAAAAAATCTCTTCTGAACACGTTGTAATATTTTCTTCGTTCGTTTTGTTTAGATATTTATTATTGACTATTTTTGTTCTCTTTATCCATCATCCTCCACAATTCTATCCTGCGGTTCTCCAAGCAGCGTCTCCGCCAACACTGCTGAGCCAGAGCACAAAAACAATCAAGTGAATGGATGCTATTTTTAGTTAAGAATCTTTGACGACGCGGACTCTCCGTGATCATCACTGCCGCTGTGTGGTGGTGTTGGTGATGTTGTCGATTGAGGGTGTTCGTTCGATGGTGTTTGCGTTGGTTGCTGGTGTGTTGAAATCGCTAACGGAATTTTTGGATTTTCTTCGGTTTCCACTACATACGAAACGGCACAAGCACACACACGGCGAAACAATCACACGCACACAAACTCAAATGGCCAGGCAGCCAGCCTCCCACCGGCGCTGGGGGATATAGCGCAATCACAATATCGGTCTATATGTTTGGGTGTATCTATAGTTTTTATATGATTTTCATTTCATTTCGTTTCACGTTTTATTTTTATCCTATGTGTATATTTTTTAGATACATACCACGTATATGTTCGGTGATCGTCTGTTTTCTCAATTTCCGTGATTTGTTTTATCACTTTTTTCGTGGTATAAAATCCGGTATCCGTTGCTTCGATACTTTAGTCAGTCAGTTGTGTTCCAAAGCGTACACACCGCATTCATTAATTCTTCTCTTCTCCGTTAGTAAATAACAAAAAAAAACTCAGACAACATGTGTGACGATGAGGTTGCTGCTTTGGTCGTTGATAATGGTGCGTTTGGATATCAGAGACTACACCTTTGGATTTAATGGATTTACCACGCCCAACGAGTTCTACAACGATATCCTGATGCGGAATGGATTTAAAGTGTTTCAAAAGAAATAACAAAAAATCTTAGTGTCCTTCGAGGATACCGATCACAAAAAGTGCCACTTTGCAAAATGAACAAATGGAAAAATGTAGTGAGAAATGACGTGAATTTGGAAGAGAGAAAAAAAAACAAAGAGATGATAAAAAAAGATAATTCGGTGTTCTAATGATCAATACGACTATTAAATATTTGAACATTTCCAATTTTGAAACAATTTTTTTTTGCCATAACGAATGCATACTTAAAAATCCAATTACTATTTATTTTTTTTTATATTGCATTTCTATATTTTAAATCAACAACCAAATATTTTACGTCATTTTCAATCAACATTTTCAAAAAGACATTTATGCAAAAGCACCTTCGTGAATCTTGAAATATGAAAAACGTCAACATTTCAATTGGAGAATTCCAAAATCGCGTCATTCGGCTATTATGCCAATTCGTTTCACATCCATTCGTTGCTATCCGTATAGCGTAACCCCTTTATTGACTACCTTACTTAAATGTGTCACAATATTTCATATGAGTACCGTCTCAGTTCATCATTTCAATTCCATAGTTCGCGTTATTACGTAAAATTTAATAAAAAAAATACTTTCCGGATAAAAAGACTTGCCCGGAATTTCTACAATTTCTATACAACGCAAAAGATTGCATCATCTGACTGAAATTGCGCAACACACGGAAGATAATTTCTTTAATAGCAAATTGCTTTGGAAAATATTTTCAGCATTTTTGTTATTAATTCCAGTGCCCGAAATTGCTGTGTTTTCTCTCTCGCATTTTTGCAGCGAAACTTAGTCGCTACGTAAACGACTCGTAACACAAAATTCGATTTCCCATTTTTCTCTGTCTATGAGAGATTTCATACCTTATGAAGAGATGTGAAATTTCTCTCGCCCTGAAATATTTCCCCTTTTAGGGGGAGACGAAATTTTAATCTGTTTCGCTCTCTATCGAATTTGGGCCACTCATACTCGGACAATGAAACACTTTAAACCATTCGCTGGATTGTTTTGTCACGGCGTTTCTGCGATAATGACGTTTCACTGACGGTCTCTTCCCTTCTCCTCCTCCTTCTACAGGCTCCGGCATGTGCAAGGCTGGTTTCGCCGGTGATGATGCTCCCCGTGCCGTCTTCCCCTCCATTGTAGGCCGTCCTCGCCATCAAGGTGTCATGGTTGGTATGGGCCAAAAGGACTCCTATGTCGGTGATGAAGCCCAATCCAAGAGAGGTATCTTGACCCTCAAGTACCCCATTGAACACGGTATCATCACCAACTGGGATGATATGGAGAAGATCTGGCATCACACTTTCTACAATGAATTGCGTGTCGCCCCCGAGGAACACCCCGTCTTGTTGACTGAAGCCCCCTTGAACCCCAAGGCTAACCGTGAGAAGATGACCCAAATCATGTTCGAAACCTTCAACTCTCCCGCTATGTATGTTGCCATCCAAGCCGTACTCTCCTTGTACGCTTCTGGCCGTACCACCGGTATTGTTTTGGACTCTGGTGATGGTGTCTCCCACACTGTCCCCATCTATGAAGGTTATGCTTTGCCCCATGCCATCCTCCGTTTGGACTTGGCTGGTCGCGATTTGACCGACTACTTGATGAAGATCTTGACTGAACGTGGTTACTCGTTCACCACCACCGCTGAACGTGAAATTGTTCGTGACATCAAGGAAAAGTTGTGCTATGTCGCTTTGGACTTCGAACAAGAAATGGCCACCGCTGCCGCCTCCACCTCCTTGGAGAAATCCTATGAACTTCCCGACGGTCAAGTCATCACCATCGGTAACGAACGTTTCCGCTGCCCAGAATCCCTCTTCCAACCCTCTTTCTTGGGTATGGAATCCTGCGGTATCCACGAAACCGTCTACAACTCCATCATGAAGTGCGATGTTGATATCCGTAAGGACTTGTACGCCAACATTGTCATGTCCGGTGGCACCACCATGTACCCCGGTATTGCCGATCGCATGCAAAAGGAAATCACCGCCTTGGCTCCCTCCACCATCAAGATCAAGATCATTGCTCCCCCAGAACGCAAATACTCCGTCTGGATCGGTGGTTCCATCTTGGCTTCCCTCTCCACCTTCCAACAGATGTGGATCTCCAAGGAAGAATACGACGAATCCGGCCCCGGCATTGTTCACCGCAAGTGCTTCTAAGCTATTGCGCCCCACCATCCTCCCAACACAACAACTACTACTACTCTATAGTTCTCTACAGCTGCTGTGTCTATTGCATAGCATGCGCACAGTTGTCTGCCGTCTTCTCCTCGCTTTGTGTCCTTTGGTTGTCCGCAACCAAGGCGCTCGGTGGGGCGAGGCGGCTCTCGGCTGCTGCCCTCGTGGCTGAGCACCGCTGACATCCCGTGCTCGTGTCACCCATAGAGATGCCCGCCCATCGTATTTGGTTCCAGATTATTTTAATTTATGTATGACTGAATTATCTCTCACTAAATCCCCTATCCAACAACACCGACAGATGCTAAGCCAACCACGACAACAACACCGCCGAGAGTAGCTAATAATTTTTCGTGTGTCCCTAAATGTGAATTTATGTCCTAACCAAAAATTATTTCCTGTCTCAATTTGTGTCTAGCACATTTTATAATAAATCAATTCTATCGATTAATAATGTTCTTAAGGGGTTTAATGCCACATGTAAAATAATCTAATGTTTTCTTATGTAATTTTTTTTTAATCTAATGGAAAAACAAAAAACAAAACACATAAAATACCAAAAAAAAAACAAACCAAACTTTTATTTTTTATGTTTACAAAACGCACACACATACACACACAAACTCGAACACACCGAAAAAGAAACAAAACACTTAAATTAATTTCTTAAATATAATAATAGTAATAAATCATAGTTACAATTACTTTTTTATAAATAGTTAATGCTATGATCATTCGACTCGATACTGAGACATGCGATAAGGTGTGACCATATGAAGTTGCTGTTAGCGATCGAATATGGTAATGATACTTCATGCAGAACTGCAATTTCAAAGGGTGATATCGCAACATTCACGCGCAGTATTAACGGCAATAGCATGAATGGGAAAATCAAAATATTTCTTAGGATTTAGATAGTGATACCTTGAAAGAATGAGGTTGTAATGGGAAAAGAAGTGAGAAATTTCGAGTATTTTGATTTACTCAATTTAAATCATTTCATAGGAATGCACGATAATACATCATGCAGCTTTATGAAGGATGGTCATGAGTACCTGAGTCACAGATAGCAGAGTCACAGAAACCTTTGAGATGCTATGTTAAAATAATTCAGGAAACATTTTCAAACGACTAATAGATGGTTACCCATCCCCTCTTCTGTTTATGATGTCTGATTTGTGGCTCATGCGAATGAGTACAATTTAAAAGAGCAGCACGTATGGAGGTTGTGTGGGGAGCTAAAAATAGTTGAGAACAAAAAAAAACATTGCGGGAGATTTCATAATTCATGGTCTCCTACCGTATTTGGGTATGTGGATACAGAAAGACGAAACGAAATATAAATAAGATGAGTAGTATTAGATTTTGGTTCTTAAAAATATCAGCACAAGTTGGTATTGAATGGCGTTATTACAGGAGAGACCAAAATATATTGATTTATGTTGAGATTCGTGCCAGGAAACGATGTACTGCGCATTGAACACACAGAAAGCAGGCGCTGTTGCTATTCTGTCGAATGGAGGGAGCTGATTCGTGCCAAAGTTATTCTCAATGTCGAAAAATCTTTCCTAGTTTATAATTCTTGCAACTGGTAACTGATTTTGATGCCATTTCAAGTTGTGAAATCTACACAATAACGCAAAGACAAAACGTACAGAGGGTAATTAGAAGTACTTGGATTTAAAACTGGAGTTGTATTTCCTTGCTTCGACTTTTTTTTGCTGATGGTCGATAGCACTGAAACAGCACTGTTTCGTTGTTTGATACGTAGGCCATAAAATCTATTCTCACGCATAATGGTAGATTGAGACCAGTTTTAATTTCTTCCAAAAAATACAAATTATTCGTCCAAATCTATTTCATCGCCATCAAATATTCTCCCCGGGCACAAAATATTTATGCCAATCCTCGAAGCTTATTAAATATTCACCATCCGGTACGGCCTTATGAGGACGCTGTAATTCACGTTGAATCTCTTTAATCCTCCTAAACGATGTCCCCAAACCGATCTTTCGAATTTATGAAATAGCCAGAAAAGAGTTTTTTTCGGTACTAATCGATATTTGACACTCCAAAATATCTTCTTAACTGATTCCTTTGAGATGCAAACATCGTCAGAAATTTCTCTAATTGTTAACCGTTGATTTTTTTTTTAACATCAAATGTTAGATTTGTTAGACGTGGCTTTCATTGGAAAAGAGTTGATGGTCGTTCTTGGCTTTCTTTGAAATCTTTAAGCCATTTGTAAACATTTCTTCCTGAAAAAGTCTGTGTACCAAAGCGTTTCTTCCAAAGAAAAATTCCACTTGGTAGACATAATTCGATGGAAGTTTTTTCTCAACAAACCCACACATTAGGAAAATCGCCGAAATCACTTTTTTGCGTTCTAAAAAACCTAGAGTTGCTCAAACATCATTGACATTTGCCATGTGTAACTTGGCACAGATGTTTGTCAATCTGTTGCCAACTTAGAAAGAAGTTGAAAAAATATGAAATAGAAATGGAAGATCTACTTTTTGGACAGTAATGTGTCGACGTAGCTCGTTTCTTCAATGAAGTAACCACTGTAAATTTTTCTTTTGCTCTAATTGCGGTATCCATAAAAATGTTATAAAATGATTCCTATCTACGTCTAATAATTTCCGCCACATATCGTTTTGTATTAAAAAACAATGTTTAGAAATTATATTCATAGTAATTTATAAGAGGTTTGAGGAAGATTTTTACTACGAAGGATTGACTTATAGAGGAATATCATGGGATCAATTGATACCATTTTTCAAAAATCCGTTTAAGAGTAAATTGTTTTACTTTCAATCAATTTCAGAATTGTGTCGCTCATGGCTCATGGCGATTTGTCGAAACCGATTGTCAGTTATCTAAACCGGACACGTAAAAAACAATTTTTTTCATATCGACTTCTTTTATCTTTCCAGTACCAAAACACGATTTTGGCCTTCCAGTATTCATCAACTACCATTGTACATTTGTTCTTAATTGGGGAAATATTATTATAAGGTTTGAATTGAGCTTTGCATGCGCAATTTTGTCCAAATTAAACAATTTTACCCATTAGTGGCAACTGAACGGGAGTGCAGGGCCGTCTTTAACCTTTTAGAGGCCCTGGTCATATTAGTATAATGGGGCCCCTATGACTTTGACAGAACACTATTTTGTTAGAATAAACAAAAAAAGTAGATAAACAAGGTTTCTATTGATACTCACATTAAGCGAGTAGATAAATGTAATATTTTCCACAAAAGTAACTCCCTTAGCATTCACAGGTTAGTAATTAAAAATCTATGTAAGAATTCAATTATATTAGAATTCAAGAAATTTCAGTTTATTAATTCTTTTGTAAAAAAATACGAAAAATTAGGAGCAAATACTTCAGGTAGAATTTAAAATTTTAAAAAATAATCGATCGATGGTTGATTGTACTTTAAGCCGGTAACTGTAACGATAAAACAAAATCGATTAGAATACGCGACAGAGCATAGCAACTTTAAACGACTTACTTCTTTTACAACTTTTTACAACTCAATCATCTTTTCTCATGAACATCAGAGGTTGGCGTTAGAAAGATTGCCATCAGGGTTGCCGTCTAATTTATGTCGTTTGAAGAGGAACCCTTCTAGATTTGAGACACGCAAAATCGTTAATCACAATTCTATGCTTTTTAGCACATCACATTCTATGGACATCAGCGACAAACTGGTTAATCTCTCTTGAAACATTGTACTTCTCAATTCATTTTTAATTTTTTTTAGTTTGGAGAAGGAACGTTCCCCATTGCAGTTAGTAACCATCATTCTTAAAAAGATTCTCATTGCGATTTCTACATTTGGAAATGTGTCTTCAATGTTGTTTTCTTTCAAAAGTTGATTTATTTTTAATATAGAATTAGTTCCCTTATTTTCACTGTCCACAATTTTCAAGTATTCTGTTAAATGCAAACATTCCATTTCTAACTCTTTCTCATTAACATCTTCATAACAAAATTCAGCAAATTCTTTGCAACTTAGTCTCAACTCTTCAGAATTCACAGTTTTGAAGCGAAAAAATAAATCAAAACGTTTACAAATTGTCTTATAGGAACTTAATCGCTGTTTAAGATGAACGCTCAGGGAATAAATTATGGAAAGAAAGGTTTCTACTTTCAATTTATCTCTTCCATTCAGTTGAACTGACGGCGCAGAGCCATCAAAAAAACTCTGGCGACAGTTTCTGCGTTTTGTTCTTTGAGCTAGGTCCTTGTAGTCAGATTCCGGGTTTCTTTGTTTGGCTAACGATTCGAAGTAATCAATTTTATCTCTGAGATTAATAATAAAATCATCAAGTGAAGTAAACATTATAGTTGCAACGTCCAGTGTCATTGTATCTTTCTGAAGATAATTACTTATTTTGTCTATTCTTTCCAATATACAGTTTCAAATTTCCGAAAGCATTATATATTCTAGTTTTTCCATTTTTTTGGACAGAGAAAAGGCTTCGTCTCTAGTTTATCGTGCCTGTTCTGTATCTTTTGCGATGAACATCAAAGCTTCTATAATTTGTTTATGACCTTCATGCAAGGCGCTTACTGCATCTGCTCGGGTTGACCATCTGGTTTGTGAAAGACTTTTAACAACTTTTTTTGAACCTAAATGTTCTGTCAATATATTCCATCGATGAGTAGAGCCCGAAAAAAGTTGTACACTTTCTGAACCATTTCAAAAAACCTTGTTGCTTCCGATACACATCCAGCAGCATGTACACCTACTAGGTTTAGTGAATGTCCTGCACATGGTACAAAGGTGGCAAATTCACATTTCTCCTTGATTCTTGCTTGTAGATCAGTATACTTCCCTGACATATTTGAAGCATCTGGCAGGAACTATCTATCGCGGGGCCCTGGGCACGTGCCCAGAGTGCCCAGTGGGAAAGAGGGGTCTGCGGGAGTGTCAAAGATTTCATCTTCTCACACATGTGTCCCTTTGTCCGCATTAGATAATTATTTCTAGTGTTCTCTCTATCCTACTACGGTAGATATAAAAATCGATGGACCTATCTTCCACTTGCCTTTTGTAGTTTTCTTTCAGTGTAATTAGTCCCAGTGGCAGAGAGTAAAATTATTTCGTCTAGTTCGGCTATTGGGCGACAGGCGGCGATGTACAATTTTATCAGAGACACAAACCGTTTCAGAAGAGAACATGCGCATTTCAGAATGAAAATGTTTGTTATTTTTTATTTGCCTGCAAACACACTCATGTTTAAGAGAATGCTATTACAATCATTCTCATAAATCTAATGATAAGAGAAACAACCCTTATCACATTTTTAGATTAATATCATCATAGTTATTCTGTGGATGGAAATGCTATGTTTAAAAAAATATTACAAAGGATACGTAGGGACACCCATTGTTATGAGATATTGAGTGAAACAGTTTGTCAATGAAAGGGGGATGATGAGGACAGAACTTTGGTTTTTGTCTGATTTCAATAAGATTAAACTTTATATGAAAGGCATATTTGTTGTCTATAATTTTCACAGTTGGTGGTTGGCTGTTGCAAGCATACTCATATAATGTGGCACTGACAAAATCACACTTCCCGCTATTAGGCGAATATAAATGTATTACAAACTAATCAATTATGTAAGCGAGCAAACTTCGAGCCAGCTAAAAAAAGGGTTCGTTTCTCACGTACCGTAAGCGGGAAGAAGAGAGGAAGGGAGAATGAGTGTTAGAGTGAAAGCGAACTGATTTCGTGTAGTCGATAACAGATAATTGCTCTTAAATTATATGTAAGGACATTACAATGCATTTGCGAGGAAACGAACAACGGCCTGGAGAATAGGAGCGCAAGGACGTTCACATGTTAGCTGCAGGTTGAAGGGTGAAAATGGCTGCTAAAAAGTTATGGCGAGTATGACAATAGTTCTTATTATACTTAAGTAATATATCGCAGTAGTGGACTAACTAAAGTGGAAAATGTACGCCTTCCTGAATACTTTGGTTATCACTTCATCTCTCAGTAAATGATTACAATTTAATTATTATTATTTATTGTTTTATATAGTAGTTTTACACATCCTCATTCGCAGATGTCCTCACTAATTAGAATTACCTTAGCGCTCATAAATGACCTGTTTTGTTTATTTAGCATTTAGTAGTTTTAATTGCTTGTTTGATTCTAATTGCATTTAATTCTACGTTGTCAGCACTTTCTTTATCAATCACCGTCGACGGGACAATAAAGAGAAAAAGAAAATATGAGGAATCTCCCGTCTCAACAAGAGTGCTACGACATTGGCATTGCACCCGTGTTTGTATGCAATCGTTTATTTCCGTTTCCAGTTGTCTCTCGGGATTGCATGTTTTGCAAGTGTGTGCATGCGTTAGAGCATTCAAGTGCATTTCTAGTGATTTATCTGTTGTGATAACATTTTAATTGATTTAATTGATTAATGCTTTCATTGTGCTCACTCTCATTAAACACGTTGTGTTGCAGTCAATCCTTCAGTGCTGCCTATTTCTTGCAACGAGTTTGCGTGTCTCATCGTATTTCCTTATACATTATAATGTGTTTCTTTTATGTCAGCAATTATTGTCAGCTAATTGCATAGGACGTTTTTGTTTATATTAGTAGATAATTTAAATGTATATAAGTAGGTTGCGTAACGGTAATCAATAAAAAAGCCTCTTATTAATCAAAGGGTTGAGCCAATGTCAAAAAGATACCATTTGATTGTTTTCAACATGGACGTTTCAATGGAAAACAGATGGTTTCGTTTCCATAAAGATAATGAAATCGGGACGGCATGATTTGAAAGTATTTTGTTCTGGTGTCTTACTTTTGTGTTTATTATGAGAATGTTTTAAAGCAGGTGTAACAATTAATTGTCCCGGAGTGATTTTATGCTTCTCTAAAAAATTATATTCATGTAAAAGTAAAAATGAACACAGCGCTTATTATATTTCTATAAGTTCCTTGGAAGGATTATAAAGCCTTTATCACACATAGACAAGTATGGCCGACGCAGCGGAATAATCAATTACAGAATTAGGTGGTTGTCTCAACCGTAAATTGTTTGTTTCTAAATTCGGCTACCTCGATCGTATTACAATGAAATATGATTTTGCCAAACGAAAATCTCTGTCAAAACGAAATTGATTGCGGCAAATGAAAGTCCAGCGTGTCACAACCTTTGTGTTTGGATGGAATTTTGATGGCCGAATTTGTTGATTGTCATGAGCAAATTAATTGCAAATGATATTGTTGTAATCATAAACAATTGTTACCATAGGTGAGTTTCTGAATTTCTCGTGCTAGGTGGTCCTACTTTAATAAGCCTGTTCTTTGTCACTTTTTATGCACATATAAAATAGTTTCGTCAAGCTTTATATTGTGCTCAAATATGCGAAAATAGTTTCATCGAAGCTGCTTATGTCTAAACAGACTATGTTACTCTTTTTTTACTATTACGTTTTCATAACATTGCCTGAAATTTGAAGCTCCATAATTTCTTCTTCTTTCAAATTAGCTGTTTGAAATTTACTGGCCATATTTAAAAATTTGCAAATATTGGGCTTATCGTTTGAATCGTTATTAAGGTTTTTATAAATTTGACTTTGAGTCTCATTGAATAGAAGATGAAGAGAAGATGTTTGCTATTAAATTATGAAAATTCTGCCTAAGACAGTAGTCAGTTATTTTTAAATATGAATAATTATATTAAGTTATGAATGAATGTAAACATTTAAAGGTGTATGAATTTACAGTCTCCGAAATACTACAATAATTACTTCAAGAAGTGTATTCAGTAACATCCTTTCATCGAAATACTCGTATGTTGCTATAACATCACCTATCAATAACTGAAAGTTTGTTTTTATTGAAATGAACGTTTTAAATGACCACTTGCTTAGACTAAAATTACAAGTTTCCATTTTACGTTTGTAGTTTTGTGTAATTTCCTTCCTTACTCTTAAATATTGGGGACACTCAAGTACGTATTTTTAAATGGGCCCAAACATCTGTCTTGTAAGGGGTCGACATTATATTAAATGGACAAATTAAGTTCTGCAGATGCTTCGTCTTTTTAAGCGCAATTTTAGATTGCTAAGCAAATCTTATAGAAATTACACGAGGCAAGAGTCTTTGTGTAAATATGGGTATTTCTTAGTAATATAAGTTTGTAAAAGTTGTCATTTTCTGCAATGCAGGACTTCTTTTTAGAAAATTTTGGATTAAAATGTATGCCCTTATCAGATGTTGTTTATGGTTCTTATTCAATTTTTAAAATTTTTGGATACACAAATTTTCTATTTTTGTGTAAAAGCCATTCCAAAAATGACAGTGACCGTAACGATTATAAGTTTTATTTTTAAAAATTGGACTTTAACGATTGTGTTGTAAGTTGAATTTGTTGCTTTTAAAATAAAACTTTTTTCTTGTATGTTATTTTTCAAACAAACAAAAAAAAAAAGACAAAACTTCTTTTTGGCTTTTATTTTTCTGCTCGAATCATAATAATGGGTTTTGAGTTCTATTTTTAAATCAACAAATAATCATTATTTTAAGTGCTTGAGTGCGAAAGATGGTGATTATTAAGAGTTTTTTTTTTGTTTGTCGCTTAAGTTCAATAATTTTGCACTTTTATAAAACTTATGTGAAATTTTACGTTTTGGTGTTGAAAAACATGAACGTGAATGATTGTTGATGTCCTCTGAGTTGATTATTATGTGGCTCCGATTGGCTGTAGGTGAAATTGTGAATATTTTTACCGATGCAGCAAAGATTCAATACCATGGAGCTGACACATTAATTGAAATGTACAAAATTATGACCGGCAATTGGTTTATACTACACTGCGGGATGAGAGAATGAAGTAAATCCACAAAAGCAAACAATTTATATGGACAGGCATTCCCATCAAATGTTGCCAGAAATAAATTGAAAAATCCAGTAAAATTAAGTTGAGCTACATCTTAACAAGTTTTGTTAGAGTGACTTTTTCTTTAATTTTTTGGTAAAAAAATATATGTACATAAGTTTAAATTGCCGAGCGGACTCAAAATTTTTGCCATTTTAATGTGCCTTTAAAGCTTTAAATCATCTTAATATATAAAAATGTTCGTGCATATGTTTGTCCGACCATCAGATCTTAACGATTACAGCTACAGCAGCTATATTCACACCATAGGGTCGGTTGGGGCCCGATTAGGTTTTAATGAAGTTTGGGGTCGGTAGGTGGCGCTGGGTTAGACTTATTTCAAAAATTTATATTAATGAACCAATTTAACTGAAATTCAGAATGTGTGTTTCTTTGATCATGAGAAATTTGTTTGTGTATAAATGAACCCGGTAGGTGGCGCTGAGGTGGACTTATTTCGAAAATTTAT
>JAHXMU010000057.1:4090087-4158490 GCA_019455685.1 Philornis downsi | reverse complement strand
TTCGAAGTTAAATGGTTAAGAAATGAAAAATTTTAATTATTTATAGGGAACGGCGAATGTGCTTGATAAATGTGAAGCTGACAGTACCACATATATTTAGATATGAATTAGTTTATGGCAAGTAGCGTTCTGCCAAGTTCTGGTATGATGCGAACTACTGTCAATTGTAAAGCGCAATATGGAAAAGCAGCATAACAAGAAGAATAAGGAGGCGGATTGTCTCTTTGAATAGAAAAAAAAAACGTTTGTGGTCGGAGAGGGTATACTAGAATGTGGAGAGGGATGAAGGTGATATTAGAAAATGCTTTCAAATAGTAAAGCTTATGGAACGGCGCTTCTCTCCGGATACGAAGAGCGTACTGCAAACACTTTTAAAGACGCCCAGTTCCGAAATGTAGCCCAAGTGGGAAAATTACATCAGTTTACATTGGGGAGATGCATTGAAATTATGCACTTCTGTCTTTAAAACGAGAAATCCAAATGTGTGTACTAACTATCGCAGATTCAGTCTTTCGTCCATCGCATATCAGTTCCATTCAATGTGTTATATGAATACGTAAAAACATTTTCGTTCTGTATGAACTATTTGGACCAACATCTGGTGCATCACACTGATTAGGTGTTTACACACAGAAAAGTCTCCACCTATGAAGTTATTTCCATCAGACTGTGGCAAATATCGTTAGAGGTCATTGCTGAATGTAACAGATTGTCAGGGAACTGATTCCCACTTACTGAATGTCATTGACCGACACGCAATGATGATAGTCAAAACTCTTACTGAACCATTTTGTACTAAACAAGGTCTTAAACGTTTAGAAAATCTTCTCGTTTTACAGGATTAATTTAATAACATTTTTCGACAACTAAGTGATTGAATTTAGCCCAACCTGCGTCCGTATTTTGTCGGGTGTTCTTAGCAAAATAATGATTATTTGATTTGACTACAATTGCTAACAAACTTTACAACAAACGCAAACAGCAATTAAGATTTCAGAAATCTCTGTTACCTTAAGTGAAATTGTCGGTGACAACAACTTCCAGTTGCGGCGAGTTCAGTGATTCCAAGACCAACAATTTTTAAATATGTTTCAATGAATTTTTTTCTGGTTGGATATCTTCAGTAAATTTTAAGAAATTTAGTTATTAGACTTTTCATCCCCTTTTACTGCCTTTTTTTGTGCGCGATTTTGTAGTTTTCTTTACGGAGAACGAAAAATTATTTTAAAACGGACATTTGTAACACTAAAATGTTTTATAACAATCAATTACAACACAAAAAAATCGATTACTCAAATTTTTCACTTTTAAGGATTTATCTACAATCTGACTGAAAATCTCCTAAAGAAATATTTTCTAACTACACCAATCTTCACAATCATTTTCTAATAATAAAAATCACGACTTTGTAGTTCCAAATTGATTCATAAGTATATTATGAAAACATTTCATCAGTGATGTTCATAGCCATTGATGATTAGAAAATTTAGAGAAGTGTGATTTTTACGATTGAATTTTTTAAGCAGAAATAATGATAACGAAACAGTGGCCGTCACCGAAACGGAACTAAATGCGAAAGTATTTTTGATTTGTTTCAGTCTTTGGGGTCTAAATCAAAAGTTTATAAAATTTGTATTTTGATTCCGACAAACGCACCGAATTTTATTTTTGGATGTCAGAATCCAAAACGAAATTACAAACAAATTTGATTTTAATTGACGACCTGAAGCGAAATTAGAAGCAATTTTTTTACGATACAGTTTATAAAACCTTTTCACATGAAAAGTTTGAAAACAATATTTTTAATTTTGGTATCGCAAATTCATCAAATACATTACTTGATTCTTATTTAACCTTTTGCAGGATGACGGCAGGCCTTTTCTTCTGCCAAGAAATGAAAATAGTTTCTAGAAACATAATCAATGCAGGTTTCTAATTTCCTTTTAGGTAAAAAATTAATCAATCAAAAGACACAAATCTTGATCATTTGTCCTTGACCACGAATGCGAAAAAAAATATTAGGCAATATATTTATAGAATATTTTTGCAAGTTTTGAAATAATAGTTTTGAGTTATACGCCGTTTATTTTTAATCTCGCTCAAATGGGTTTGCGGAGCTTTTAGCGGCTATTCAACCAACTGATGCGTACGTTATCACAATGAATCGGTCGTCGCTCTAAGAAACATAAATGATTGCTGTTGGGACTAGAAATCATGATCTTTTGCAGTTAAAATAATACAAAGTTTTGTTTAAGTTATTTATGCCAACGCGGCACAATAAAAAGTCCAAAAGTCGGTCCTTCCGAACAATAAACGCTAATACGTGTACATCACGGCGTTTTTTGTTGTGTTTGGTTGCCACTAAAAGTCAAAATCCAAGGACAAAATTTGCCCTTTTTAATTACATTTTTCAATTTCAATTTCAATTTTTTTAATTGAAACTTCGAATAAAATTTAAGTTTATTTCTTTAATTTATATTCATATCTACAAATAGTACAAATATAATTTATTTTTAATTTTTCATAAATAATTTTGCAGAAAAGCTGCAAAGAAGCTGTCGCTTTCGATTCGAGTCCCGCAAATGTAAATGCTTTCATAGGAATCTAAATATACATTTTTTTTAGTTTTAGTTTTACCAGCTTTCTATAGTACCGCGTTATTCAATATATTTTTAATTTTTATAGCCAAAATAACATAATTTTGACTTCCAATGAAGGTTTATAGCCAGTGAGAACATCAATCTGACGCAATAAATTTGTAAAAAAATAGCTAAAATAAAAACTAAACACTAAATATAAAAGACTATTAAAAATCAGAACATTTTCATGATTTGACTCCACATTGCCGACATTCGATCGTATTTTGATATCAGCTTAGCGATATTTTGGAAAATTTGTTGGTGTTGGATTGATGCCCTCACTGGCTGTAAGCGTTAATTGCAAGTCAAAAATTGTCATATTTTGGTAATAGAAGTTATACACATGTTTGTGTTTTAGACGCTTTTTTTTTGTTTGATTGTGCTGAATTTGGAAATTGATTTAGCGCCATATGAAAGACGACATTTTGCCCAAGTCTCCTAACAACTGCGAACAAATACAGGTATTTTCGCCTTTGGACATTCCGATTTCAGCAGAATAATAGTATTATTCGACTATAGTTATTGAACGAACATTCGACGGTAATTTTCCATATCGAATTTCCACCTATAAAAGATATACTCGGACGCGTATTTAATAACATTTAGTCGGAAGTATTTCAAGACGAATATACTTTAACAAATTTATAAAATTTTTGGATTGTCTCCTGCGTTAAGGAAATTTTTTAAGGCTTTGTATTCGTTAGCCAACAGTTTTAACCATCAGCGCATACTCAGAACGCTTACGCCTCCGTTTGACTACTTGATAACTTTGCCACCACCGGGGCATGAAATATAAACTCATTTCAACTTGGTTTTAAAAGTGAAGTTTTATTGGTGTCTAATAGCTCATATCCTTATTATAGTTAATGTACATTAAACTACAGATAATATCTCGTATAACTAAATATCTGTTTATATGTAGAAAGATTTCACGATAGTGGGATTCCATATGCAAAATCAGAAGTTCAAATCAAATTGTCAGTGACGTGAAAACTCTACTAACGAGTATAAGCTTTAGCTAAATTATTTTGATTTCTTAATTACAAACTAAAGAAATTACAATTCAAAGATCTCTACAAACGAAGTTTGGTGCATTCTGTACTTAGTAATGGTTGATTAAACTACCGCTAAATTCTAGTTTTGACTACATTTGTGTGTAATTAATTGATTCCTTTACACTTCTCAGCGCATTTTCTATCGTCTAGAAATGAATGTGCAACAGAAAGGATAATAAATCAATAAGGAATATAGGTGTCATGTGTGTGTGTGTGTGTGATAATGAAGATGCTCGAAATGCTGCCGTCAATGCTAGCAACGAGGAGTTTAAACCATTGTTAAATTTTTGTTGATATTCTCCAGATGTTCCTTGGCCTTGATGCGCAGTGTTGCAATTGAATTCGAGCGTATGTCTGTTGATTGCGGTTGTTGTTGTTGCTGTTGTTGGTTTGTGGACGATGAAGATGTCGAGGATGCAGACGAGGACGATGAGGAGGAGGATGAAGAGGCGGACACTGTGTTTGTATTGATGGTCGGCGAAGTGGTGATGGCGGGGTTGTTGCTGACTCCACTGGATGTTATTGTTGGTATCGGACTGTCACGCCCCACATCTAACACCTCAATGTTGACTGTAGAGCATTTTGAGGCATTCGAATGGACTTCGTTGTCACCGCTAGTGGTGAGATTTTGTGGTGATAACGCGGATTGCGTGGCGCTTAGCGAAGACGAACTCATTGTAGGTGGTGGCGGCGGCAGCGTGGTCAACGGTGAATTTGTGGCCGACGCATTTGAAGACGATGTGGAGGTTGAGGACAATGAGTTGGCTACAGACATTTGCGGCGGCATTGTGGCCAATGTTTGCGGTGACATGCGAGATAAGTGGGGCGATAGATGTGTTAGAGGAACATGCGGGTGTCCAGAATGCGTATTGCCCGAACCCATAGACGGCAGAACATGTGACTGTGGATGACCTGGAGGTGGCCCATGCAATCCATGGCCGTGGGGACCCATGGCAGCCAAGCTGGACATGGCTAAGTTCGAGGGCGCTAGGCTTAGAGGCGGTGTGAGATAGCTAGGATACACAGTTTGTGGATGTGAAAGGAATCCTGGAAAGTAAGAGGAAAACAGTAAATTGTGGCCATTGTTTTTGTTTTGTATACTCCTAACCTGGAAGTGCCGACAGTAACGGTGGTGATAGCCAAGGATCAACTGGTAACCCAGAGGGACCACAGCCTAAACGGTGAGGCAGTTGAGTGAAATGAGTTAGACCCAGGCGTAGACTTTCAGATTTTTCTTGTCGTCTCCATTTTGCGCGACGATTTTGAAACCAAACCTGATGTAGAGATAAATTGAAACGTTATTATAGAATATTGAAAGGTAGAATTGAAATGTAATAGAATTTAATAACTGAAGTAATAAAAGGAAACTTATGATATGCCGATGCATTGAAATAATCAAAGATTTTTAGAAGTACAAAGTACAAAGTACATTGATCAAATCTATGACAGAATGTATAAAAATTTTTAATACCACTTGATAAGAGTTTTTTTTACAATAAAAATGACCAACCGGATATCTTTCACAATTTCGATGCTAGCCATCTCTAAAACTAAATTTTATCCAGAGAAACTAACAACGTTTTTGAATGTTTCCTACTTGAAATTGTTAAGAACCAATCGTTGGAGCCAACAAAATACTGTTACCCAGCATAATTAGTTCGTTTTTGTTATCTTCAATGCACACTGCTTGTCAAAATTGGTGAAAAGAATTATTTATGCAATTTTTGACATGAATTATCTAAAACTATAGTCAACGTACACAAAACTGTTTGCATCACCACAACTTTGTTGATGAAAAGCAAAATTAAATTCCCAAAATATTGTGTTATTAAGTATTGGTTTTTAAAACTTCCAATGGGTTGAATGAACCGCAGTTGGCAATCGATGCTGTATTTTTTCGAATTATGCGGTTAGGCTTGCAATGAGCGGAAGGACATTTCTACAGATCGGGGTATACAACTTAAAAACAAATAACAGAAACTCTAAAATTATGTGTAACTTCATTGAACTCCTCCAATTTTTCTTTCCTATTCGGTCTAATCCTTTAGACCATACTTCACCCTTCATCTGTTTTTGTTTCCATAATCATTTCAAATGAATTTGCACAAATTGTATTTAATTACTTTCAAACGAGACTGAAACTAATAAACCAACTATTAACATACACATGTACACAAACGATCACCTTAACACACATAAAGCCATTCTGCTCGTTTACAGTAACTATGTGTGTATGTATGCGTTCAAGTTGTGTTTCCGTTGTATTTATCTCAATTAGTCACTCATTTAGTTTGTCTGTGTGTCTTACTAGTACCCTCGCCGCCTCCTGGGGGACTGGGGCATAAAATTGAAGTCTGTCTTGGGAGACAAAAACGCTGATTCCCACACTTATCTGTTTGCCAACTTTCAGACAAATTACCAGAACACCCAACCCCACTCATTGTTTGTTAAGATAATTCTAATTACAGCCGGTTTGACTTAATTGAATTTTATCTTGTGCTTCGTCGTTGTCATCCTCATTTTTGTTTTGGCTGCCTTTTGCAGTTTAGTATTCTGCTCCTTTAACTGTGACAGCTTCATTTGGTCTCCAGTGTTGTTTGCTTCGTTCGTCGATTAGTTACTGTGTGTAAGTGGGACAAAGTGTCAAAAGAAACAGACTGTTGTTATCAGCCTTTTCATTTGATTGTGTTAGTATGTACATTACCGCCATTTTGTTTTGTTATTTTTTTTTTTGTTCGCTTTAGTCATCTCAATTCCCCCAACACTGCCCTAAACACAGAGTTGCCAGTTAGATAATTTTTAAGGGAGATTAAGCGACCTTCACGACGTCGGTTAAAGCCCCGTATTGAGGTCATTCATATAAAAAATGATTTTTGCTAAATACTTTTCTTTATTCACATAATTTTCCTTATACAGAGCAAAGTTATCTAGCTGTCTTTTATTACAGCTGATGTCAGGTGTATTTATCTCGAACGAAATTTTTGGGTGCAAAACATCACCTACGATGTATAGAAATAGTTGGAATGCAAAAAATCTTTGTAGCAATATCGCTGGATAAGTTATATTGAAACAAATGTTATCACGCGAAAGGAGTTAGTTTCAGGACTAAGTGGCAAACCTATTTTACAATCTGTCTTACGCACAAATTAAATTAAACCGCCATGAAACCTAAACAAATGTTTCATAAACGATAAGCGCAAGCGACCAGCCATGGATCGAAACTTGTGTACTCACCACCATATATTGCAGTTCAAAGCGTCGTAGGTGGATTCCGAAGACGTTCTCAACTCATCTATTGTATAGTGGTTTAGCATCACGTACCTTGGCAATGTCTATCTGATATCCAAGACAGCATGGACCGCAGAATTAGTAAGTGGGACAAATTCATCCATTACCATAACAGATAAACTTATCGCTAAATAAGTGAGCATGTGAAAACACTTTTCTTCTCGTCCTCAATCATCCATTTATTCGTCCAGTGGAAATTCGTATTTTTCAAAAGCCATACCCACTACTGAGGCTCTCCCCCATAAATACGCATAATTTTGATTGGGTCTATCCCGTATTTATCAACTACTATCCTGCTTTAGGACGGATCGACCCCCACACAAAATAGGCCAGCCACCTCTTAAGATTGAAGATTGGTCGAATTCGCAATTGAAATCCGACTATAACATTGCGCATATCGTTGTTAGTGGTTTGATGATGCTTTCACTGCGTTCTTCGTCATTCGTCATTTTCGATTCTGTCGTCAAATTCTAGTACATCGATTCATATCACTCATGTGCCCAATTTCTTTCTATGAGTTATAAAAACATTAAAATTCTTTGAAACCTTCACTTTGGAAGTATTGATGTTTATTCATAAATAAGAAAGTTAAAAATGTTTAGAAAAAAATTCGCATTTTTCAAAAAGTGATTTTAGCCTACGTACGCTATGATATATCATAGACGTCATTAGCAGCAAATTGCAAGACATTATTGTAGACTTTTTAAATATTGAGGAGGAATGAGACAAAATGAGTCTACGAGGTACACAAGGACAAAAGCAAGTTATGTATTTTGATGAACACTTGGAACTCTGAGTAAACGTTAAGAACTTGAACTTTGGAGTGTTAGATGAATTCATTCCTCTCGGCTTCGGCTTCAATAAAACTAATGACGTCAGCGTGGAAATTAAGAGAAGAACAATGCTTGCAAACAGCTGATATTGTGGACTTAGCAAGCGAACTCATTGTACGACGCAAAGGAAGGCTATGAAATCTTTGTTTGAAACGCAGCCAAAACTTGTTGTGACGTATTGAAGAAGTACAGAAAAAGTGTCGAAGAGCTTCGATTTCCTTTCTACTTAAAACAAAAACTATTCTAGTAGCCATTTAAGGAAACGAACGAAGAATTGTGTTTTTTTTTCCTACTTATTTAATATTTTCCATTTGCATCACCGGCAGTTTCATGGACGATATACTGATTGAGCCTAACATGAGTGGGCATACCAAAAGTGCGCAATGTTCACATATTTCCAAAGGAATTTCTTGTTTCTAGCATATTTCAATAATATTCTCTCATATTCTCCCAGTAGGAGAGCCCCCTTAAAGAGTACGAGCATATTAGTTGAACTGCTTCTACTCCACTTTGGACGTAATTTGTATTGGAGGTACCAAAATGAACTTGGTTATCCGATGCCAATCATTATAAAACAATGCAATGGAAAAAATGCTGCTATTTATTCGCAAGTTATAGTAGAAATATTGGACTTCAGAAAATTAAGCAATTTCTCTGGGAATTATATTGGAATTAAGATTTTTCTTTTTCTCTAGGGATGAAGTCAATCGTTAACTTTCTGGATGAAGCAATTCGGGCTCTATTGCGCTCCAATGGGCACGCGGACGGACGGACAAATATGCTTAAGTAGACACGCATTTCTACTACAATCCACAATATAAATATTTCATGGAGACTTAGACGAATATTTCTGTATGCTGAATATAGACGAATATTTCTGTATCGGCTCATCATTTCTCATTGAATGCTAATGCAAAAGTGCAAATAAATTGTGATATTGCAAGAGAGCAATATTAGATTATTGCTATCCAGCATAATCGGGCGGTCTGTCCCCTCTCAGTTGAAATGGTTGGCCACAGCTCCCATAAATTCTGGCAAAATGTATTTTGATATAAGCATCATATATATCTACTAAAGAATTTCCTTCCCAATGAGAGTTTCTAACCAAAATGCAGTGTTATCGGCAACAGCGATAATAATTTTTATCCAAAGAGGAAAAAATCATCTATTTCTTATTTCCCTTTACTAGTTTTTGTATATTTACACTCTGGCAACTCTGTCCCATACAAATGTTGGTACACCCACTACAACAACAGTTCATTATAACCAACATCAACAACCACAGCCAACGCATTTGGTATGATAATTAAGCTCATTCATTTGTAATTATATTTTATGGTTTTTTGTGTAAGCGACAGAAGCGAAAGAAGATGCAGCAGCACTAAAGGACTATGTGCTTTCTCTATGCTCTCGACGCAGACTAACAACATCAACAACACCCTCTGTTATTCATTTTTGTTCCTTTCAATATTCTTCTGCTCGTTCTAGGCCACTACGCAACCTCTTCCCAACATGTCAAGTTAATGGCATTTACCGTGATGCCTGTTGCGATTATCAGCTAGCTGTTTTAATATAGTTAATGTTGTTGCAGTGGTTGTTATCCTGTTCGTAGGAAAAGCTTGGAAAAGTTTTGTTCGGCCTTACACAGATACGAGTACATACGCACATAGTTATTTTGTTAAGTATGTATGTGTTTGCAGTTTGCTGCTTCTGTCAGTAAAATTTGTTGTTGTAAGTTTAATTAATTTTTTCGTTCGTTAAACTAATTGTTGCCTGGGGTTACATAATCAGCAGAGAATGTTGAAATTGTTTCTCTTGGGCGGGTATTCCTCCGCACCATAATTAGTTTAGTGTCATTTTGCTGTTCTTTAATTTTGGAATTAAGTTCAGTTAGATATTTGAGCGAAGTTTCGTGAATGATCATTTCAGAGTATTGATAAGGTTTACACAAGATTGATGTATAAAAACTGACTAGATTGTATATGTAATAACCAGACGTTTTTTTAAAGAAGAGTATATGAAGATAAAAGACACATGCAGGGGGAAGGAACTGTTTATCAAAATCGAAATTACTGGTTTTTTTCCATATTAAAGTAATACTGTTATGCGTTGTATAGTGTAGGTCTAAATTCGCCATAGTTTAGGATTGTCGGCTGTCACAATAATTTTTCTTTTTACTCCTTGATTAAATTGTAAACAGCTATTAAGGCCATTATGCTTTTATATTTTTGATGATTAAAGCTCGGCATGATTCATATTGTTGAAATCTGCATATCTCAAGGAGCTGAACTTATTTTGTTTATTTGAACTTACACGTATTTACGATAACACTAAGTTCTTTTCGGTTTAAGACTTAGAGTATTCAAAACCGAATCCGAAAAATGTTTTTAACAAAAACCGCACGCTTGTTTTTTTTTCAAAATAGCCATTTTCGAATAACCTGTTTAATCATTTTTTTCCCTTCGGTTAACCAGTTTATGGAAAATTACAAAAATGTTTTCCAAATTTAAAATTCATGAAATTTCATCCAATTTGGATTTTCATTCAAACATTTGAAATTGAACTATGACACCATTTTGATGCTGTTGTCGGAATCAGAAGCGTTTTTGAAAGTGGAACAAAGCAAAAATTTTTTTCGACTGATTCCACTTCGCTGATAATTCCAATGAAATTTGTAAAGATAAAAAATGTACAGAAATTAGTGAGAAAATGTTTTTGAATTCCTCTTCCTTTTAGTGTGAATAGTTTAAATTTCTTTTTTTAATTTTTGTGTGTGTTTTCTAACATTCAGTAGGAAAAATATAAGAAAATTTTAAGCCACAAAATTTTTTTACTTTAATTATTTATCTACACATATGTTGATTGAGCAGTAGCAATTTTATGCACTGTGAATTTATGTAGCAAAAATTAAATGTTGTATCAAATATTTTAGAGGAAAAGGATGACAAGAGTTTTGTTTTAGATTCTATGTGCCCACAAACGTCTTAAAAATCGGAAGCAGAAACTAGAGATACAGAAAAAACATACTTATTAAAGTGAACTTTCAAAAATATTGTTATATAGTGACGTTTTTGAAAATATTAAAAAAAATGTGAGAAAAGGCAATTCCGAGGGCGGTCCCAAAACTAGCCGACCTAACAAAGAAGACACAAAAGTGTAGGAAAACATTTTCTTTATGTTTCAACATAATCTCCTTTTGACTCGATACAATTCAATAGCTTCTATACCCTGTTTATAATAAGAACTATCAAACTCTTTAAAATAGCCATTAACCGCAGACTCCACTTCTTTATCGTTGGTAAATCTTTTAAAACCCAGCAATTTTTTTAAGTTTAGAAATAGAAAATAGTCCAAGGGAGCTAAATCTGGCGAATAAGGTGGGTGATGAAGAAAGTTCATTAATTTTGGCCAATTCGAACTTCAATTCAATAATTTTGGTTGTCGCAATAGTGGATGTGCGAACTGGATAATTGTCTTGATGAAACAACATTTTCTTTTTCGCCAAATGCAGTTTTTTTGCCACAATTTCATCACCTAAACGCTGCAATAAATTAGCATAATATTCGTTGATGGATTTTCCTTTCTGAAGGTAATCATTAAAAACATCCCAAAAAACAGACGACATGATCTTGCCTACAATTGGAACAGTCTTCGTCTTCTTTGGACTCGATTCTCCCATTCCAGTCCACTGCTTTGACTATTTCTTTGTCCTAGGTATGAAAATGGTGCGTCTCACCATCGACGCAAAAATTTAGGTTTATTGCAGTAAAACATTGCCAAAGAATCTACTGAAACACCTTCACAACGCTGTTTTGATCTCTTGCACACAGCATTCTCATTTTCAAATCTTCGGTCGGTGTATAGCACGTTTTGAAATGGCCATCATTGCAGTTTTTGGTCGACGACTACGGTGTTTGTCTTGGCAGCTGCTACCCAGTAGTTTACAGCGTAAACGAAGGAGCAAAGGATTCCCCCAAAGTATAATCTAGCTTGGCTTTAATATTGATTAAACTGAGACCTTTCAAACGGAAATATTGAATTACATAACTTTAACCTATTTTTTCCATGTTTACAAATCCACTGAGATTATTTAGTTATTATTATTTAGTTATTTAGTTGATGGCTCAAATATAGATACTAAACAACGTGGCGCCTTCAAACTTAAAACATACATATGTTTTATAAGGCTGCCACTTTTCACCAAAATAATTTTTTCTTTTCAAAATATTGGCATCATCAATATCACCCTCGCAAGACAAAACATTTTTGGAATTTGACAAACAAATTCACATTCTTTACAAATATCTCCATACAAGATTTCTAAATTATTTCAAAAAATCTTCTCTTGTCTTCTTCTTTATTCACAATTTGCCGCGTATGCTTGATATTTCTGGTTTTGAATTTGTGAGTAGAAAATATTTATCAGAATATTTCGGGTAGAACTGAATATTGTTGAATTTTCTTTATATACATTTTCAAATTCTGGTTAAACTTTATCCACTTATTTTACTTCATTTAACAACAACTCTCTTCAATTTTCTTCATCATTCCTTGTACTTCATATATGCTGCGATTTGACAAAATAATAATCAAGTTCGGAAATATATTCCTTCTGATACCTGGTCGTGATTGCACTAATTAGTTTTTAAATTTGATATTTATGTAGTACTGAAAATTTTGTAAATACGATGCTGTCCCAGTGCTTGGATATGTGACGCGGCTTTGTATGCGATCTCTCAGTCATTACCTATCGCCTGGGTAATGGCCAGGTTGGTTTATTGGTTTATTCATACACAAGTTACCTTTAATCGATATCGCTTAGAGGAAACAAATTGGAACAAATTGATTTTAAAAGAGGTTATGTGATGAAATGCAATGTGGAATGTATAAAAATTATATTTTTTTTTTGGCCTTAAGAAATTAAATTCAATATACCACGGAAATTAATGACGCCTCTCTGACAGATTGTGGCTTTAAAAAAGCTGCATCACTAAGTTATACATAGTTAGAGGATGTTTCAGCCTCGCCCACTTATTTCGAAAGAATCGGAACTTCGTGCATCAGGCTGTGGGCCGTAATCCTTAGTGATTTGTATATAAACACCAGCCGGCGTACTTTCAGATCCCTTTTAAATTTGCCCATGTTTACTGCTGTTAAAAATAAGAACAACACATATTCTCATTTGAAAAGATAAGAGGTAATGACATGAATTAATATCTCACGTTTAATAGTCTTATTTGGAGTGTTATGGATCTTATACGACAAATACCAATTTTTTCACTTCACTTCACCTCCGACCCTCCCGAGAAAAAAAGAAAACTCACTTCACTGGGAAATATCGGATGAGACGTCACAAGTCAGCCGTGGTATATCTTTTACTGATTCCACAATTAAAAAATCAGCGGATTTTTTAAATTATATGAAACTAGTTTGAAAATGATAAAATCACTACCAATATAACATGTTCGTCTATCTATATAAACACAACTTTCAGCTGGCCAGCCCCCTCTCTTTTAATGAAAACTAAAGACGTTAATTAAATTATTAGCCATCTATTAAAGTCTTTAATATTCTACACCGACGTATATACTAGTATAATACCAACACGCTCTGTTAATTGACACTGCTGGCGTTGAGCTGTCATATTCCAGACGAAGCTTCTGTCTTTGCAACAATTTTTCAAAATCATCCTAATGATGATGACAATTTATGTGACGACAAAGACGATGATGATGATGGCTTTAATTAAATACTCTGCACGTTTTATCGGTTGCCGGGCCAACCAACAACGGGACGAGGTGAAGGAAAACGAGACTGCTTCTTCATTTTAATTAAATCATCAAAAATCAATTTTGTAATTTCCATTCATGGCGCGCCATAATGAAAATAAACATCCTCACAACGCACACAAACCAAGCGAACAAATACACACGTCATTCATGAGCACATTGCTCACACCGACGCCAGATACAACCCCATTTTTCCATCACCCAAGTCAATTGGGAGTGGGACAAGTAATACGCCCACTGTCATTCATATTGTATGTGCATTTGAGGAAAAGCTTTTTAAATTAAGCTTTCTTGTTTGATCACAACTGGCAATACAAGAACGCCGAGCATCATCTCTGCTGGGAGGAAAAAATAACCTGTTAAATTTTTCAATAAGGTAGGAGAGCTGCCCACCCCCCACCCAGTGTGTATGGCATGGAAAAATTCTCCATTTTGTTTATAAAATCCCCGACTCCTGTCCTGTGTGTGTACACAAAGAAAGTTTATATTCGTTAGTGCCATCAACCACTTTTCATGTTTAATCTCTTTCATAAACTTCCATCAACCCCCCATTCAGTGCCATCTCCGCCCCTCCTCCCAGCAACAGACATCATCACTCAGAGTAAACATTGTTATATTAACTGTACTCCATACAATTTAAGTTTGTTTCAATTGTTGTTGTTGTGGGTGAGATAGATGTGGGTGATATAACAGAAGAGAGAACATTGTGGAAAGGATGGCGGATGTGATGATGGGGGATCCTTGCGTATAACTTGAAAACATCATGATGGCAGTTTTATTGGAAAACTTTTGTTGGTATCATCACCATCAACATCAGCATCTTTAGCTGGTAGCAGGGAATACAAATTCAGAACGCAAGACACTTACAGATAACTGGGCTGCAGGCAACCAAAGGTACAAAGGACAATATTTTCATTACTCTCCATACACATTGTCTCTGTGTGCATGTATGTGTATGTGTGCGCGCTCGTTATCATCCTTGTTGTATTGTTTGGTCCACCCAAAATAGAGAACTGAAAAAATACGTTTACAATACGCACTCTCGGTGGAGTATTCTTACGCCACCACCTCGTGCGGCTGATGGAAATCCGCACAAAAGTGTGGGAGACGCAAGAAAAAAAAAAAAAGAAAAAATATTCGCATGGTCCCAAATTACTTTTGAGTATGTTTCTGACAGTTTGCAAATTGGAAAATTGACTTTTAACTTAAGCGTCCTCGCACACTCATACTCAGACGCCAGGATGAACATTCATTACCAAGCTACTCTGTTCAGAATGTTTAATGGAGACAAAAAAAAAAACGCATAGAAAAGCGAGAGTTTTTATGGCCACAATACGTTCTTTTCGTCTACATATTTTTGTTTCCTATTTCGCTCCTTTGATGTTCGCGCTAAAATTGAAATTGTGTCGACATATCATCTTCCGGTTTCATTGGTTTGGCATACGTGCAAAACAGGGTCGTAGCCACACTTAAAAAAATTTACCCATATAAATCTCCAACGGCTACATTAAAAAATAGTAAAATGTTCGTTATTTGGAAATTAAGTGGTTGACATTAAATCGATAAACTTAAGCAATAAGTGTTTCGACAACCTTATAATCAGTTATATATCTTTATAACTGTTCAAGTAAACTTTGAAATTGCTTATATGAAAAATAATCAACTAAAATGATTAATTCTTTCAACAAATATTGGGCAAAAATGTTGTGCCCCTGAGCACTTATTTATTATTTTAACGATTCGCCACATGAAGCAAATTTCGGCCCAAATTTCATTAGCCTTAACAAAACAGCCCAATATTTATTCGTTAGGAAGTTTAGATGGCACTTTAACACTTTGCCGCAAACGACGGCTATAGCCGTCCGATCTTTGGCGACATGTAGGCAAACGATGGCTATAGCCGTCATTCTCATTTTTATCTATGAAAAAAAAAAACAACGCAAGTACGAAGTGTACTGATGCATACACTTGTTAATTATTGAGTAATGCGTCGAAAAAATGTATAGCATATCAGACAGCACATTTATTGATTCTTTATGCGTTTTCTCAGGTTTTACCGCTTCGAAACATTTGGGCGTCTAGAGCTAAATGACGGCTATAACAGTCGTTCACGACAACGACGTTCGGTAGTCGTACCAAATGTTTAGGGTATTTTAGTTCATACAGCTGAAAAGTGTGTTTCTGTGAAGTCGAACCATTTATTCTGTAAGTATTTTTAAGTAACTAACTGTACATTTAACTGATCGTACATTTTATTTTTTCATCAATTAATGATCATATCTGTTTCCAAATTGCTGTCAGTGCATGAGTATAAGTGTGTATATTTTTCGCTTTCGTTTACATTACTAACGTTTAGAGATTTTCTGGTACAATCACTGATCGCACTACCTAATACTGTGATTTCTAGAAAGAATTTAGCGACATTAACATCTACGATTGGTCGACGGAAACAAAAATATTCGTTACCACTGACATCCACGAACTGTACACAATAACGTTTTTCCCACCTGTGGATTTTCGGCCTAAAACTTACTTTTTGCGTTGCAGACTGTATTCGACCAACCAAATTAGAAAAGAAACCTCATACAGATGTAAAACTTGTCCGCATAAACCACCATTGTGCCTAGAATGCTTAAAATCCTATCATTTATAATGCTTTCTTGTATGTGTGTAATTTGTTTCCTGAATTAATTTTTATTTCATTTTTACTATTTTAGAAATAAAATTACAAATGATAATTTTGTTTCAAACTGATTTTCTTGTGTTAAGTTAGGTGTAAACTTTACTCTCTTTTATCCATAGGAATGATTTTCAATTAGTAAAGCAAATGTCGTATAGTCGTCACGACGGTCATAGCCGTCATTTGCGCCGGGAAGAGAAAAAATGACATGATGAGCAAATGACGGTTATAGCAGTCGATAGTTTTTTTTTTGCAAACACTGTGGGCAAATGTGATCATTTTCACTTCCAAATATACACGATTTCATCTGGCAGTCATAAAGAATTGAAAAAAAGATCGTCAAATTAAAAGCGTGTGGCAACGTGTAAAAATGCTCAATTATAGTGATCTTTACAACGGGAATATATTTCCTTAGTTTACTATAGTTTTCGAGATATTACTTAGGCAATTTCGGACATACTTTGATTACTGATACCATCTATTTAATGATCGCCTTTTGCTAACATTTCAACCTTTAGTTTGTGGTTCGTCACCACATTTTCAGCGTTGGTTTACCTTTATCGATTCGGACCGATATGCTTCTATTCAAGAAGGTACAGAGAGTCTAAAAGTGTAGCACCAGGACCCTTTGAGACCATTTGAAATGAAAAATGGTTTCTTTACAATAATGTCAATTGAAAAGATCCTGGCCCAAGCAATATGAATTTGCTCAAATTTCATCAACGGCTGACGTGCACCAAAGAGAAAGGGTTACATTGTTAATTTTGTGGGATTTTAAGGGAGTGGATTGCTTTGAACTGCTTCTAAAGAACCATACCGCAAATTCTGAGGTCTATTGTCAACAACTGATGAAATTTGATGGAGCACTGCAAGACAAAAATTGATGAATCGCAATAGGTGCGATTTGCCACCACGCAAATTTTATACCTTTCATATTTTTAGAAACTCGGCAAAAAAAGCCATTGGCTTGGTTAAGAGGAGATGCCAAATTCACCATATAGTCCTGATTCAACACAATCGGGTTTTAATTTATTTCGGAGTCTTTCCTTTTTTTGTAATTTTTTCGCTGGTTTGTACCAGTATTTTGCTAGGAATGATCAGCTATTATTCCAATAAGGGTTCAAAAGAATGATTTATTTAAATATAATATTTGAAATTTACTTTATGCAAAAAACTGAATTTATATTCTTGCCAACCCAATATTTATATACGTATTTACATTCACAACTTATTTGTTATTTTTCTATATTTTTTAATTTTGCAGCGGGTCAAAGTTCGCAAAAAAAAAAAATTCCGTGAGATATAATATAGATCAACATCAAAGATATTGGAAAGGTGAATATAATAATCTATCTATATATATAAAACTGAATGTTCATATGTCGATTTCATTAAATTTTCACAATATGTTTAAGTCCCTCTGGAAAGAATTATATGCTATATTAGGTCTTGATTAGACATAGAGGCGTGGCACTACTCACACGACTCCCACTTTTCAACGCTCATATGCTACTAACTTAGGAAAAAATATGAAGATGATGACACGCCCCTTTTTAAAAGTTCATTGTAACTGACCGGTCGTCAGGAAAATGTAAAAGTTTATTGGTATCAATCACAAAATGCTTTTAAAGGATCTTATCTGATGAACTACTAGAGATACAAAGATGCGCTTAGACATAAAGGGTGTCCCAAAAAGAACGCAAGATTTAAATTTGGCGCCATTCGTTCTTCTATTTGCTAGTAGAAGGTATGGGGTTAGTAAAAATGGAGCGCTACAAGAATGAACAACGCATTCTCATTGTGAAATTGTTTTACCAAAATGGTGAAAGTTTTGCGGCTACAGTTCGCAAATTGCGATCAATTTGGGGTCACAATAATGCTCTAAAAGAGTCAACTGTAAAAAGATTAATGCATAAATTTGCCAAAACTGGGTCTGTTAGTGATGTGAAGATAACAACGCGCCTTCGACCAGTTCGATCGACCGAAATTGTCGCAGCTGTACGTGATGATGTCGCTCAAACTCCATCCATCTCAATTCGACACCGAGCTCAGCAAATTGGTGTCTCCAAATCCACTACGCAGCGAATTTTGACGAAAGATTTGCATCTTCATGCATACAAAGCTCAATTGACTCAGGAACCGAAGCCAGCTGACCATGGACAGCGAAGGGAGTTTATTAATTGAGTATTAGAGAGACAACATGAAAATGCTGATTTTGCCGATAAAATCATCTTCAGTGGCGAGGCGCATTTCCATCTTGATGGCTTCAATTCAATTGCTGCATCAGTCATTTTCCGGCCGTGTTATTTCGCGTTTTGGAGACCAGAATTGGCCGCCTAGATCGTGCAATTTAACACCATTAGACTTTTTTCTTTGGGGTTTTTTAAAGTCGATGGTTTACGCGAATAAACCGACGACGACTCAAGTCTTAAAAGAGGGAATTGGACGCTGCATTAATGAAATATCGCAGCATTTATGCAAAACGGTCATTGAAAATTGGATTAAAAGATCGCGCGTGTGCCAACAAAGCCTCGGCGGCCATCTGCCCGATGTGCTGTTTCATACATAACTTCATTCTGTCTACTTTCTGATATAATATAGTTTCACGATTTTTTTTAAATATCTGTGTTTTATTTAAAATTTAAATTTTGCGTTCTTGTTGGGACACCTTTCATATGCTGCTGATATAGAAAGAAAAAGTCCGAACAAAAATATGCGGTGCGCGGTGATTTTAAAAAATTCATTATAGCAGCCAAAGTCACTCACAGATTG
This sequence comes from Philornis downsi, assembly GCA_019455685.1. Lineage (NCBI taxonomy): Eukaryota > Metazoa > Arthropoda > Insecta > Diptera > Muscidae > Philornis > Philornis downsi. The sequence goes on along the minus strand of JAHXMU010000057.1, from coordinate 4,139,434 downwards.
CTATAAAAAATTAAGATTAGTTAAAGGGGCGTGACACAGCCCACACGCCTTAACATGTTAAACAAGTGTAACTAATGAACTATGAGAGATACATGGATGAGATTTGATATTGATGCTATCGGGATATAGTGAAGCTTGTGGCAGAAAAAAACTGGTCGGTGCCACGCGCTTTTTACAAATCCGTTAAAATGGTCAACCGACCGACCACCATGGCAATTAAGCAGTGCTTTACAATCAGTCACCAAATTATCATAAGCTATATTAGGCTAGGATTTGGAAAAGAGTGGCACCGCCCACTTAACTTATTGCTTTGAATGATCATACACCATGAACTGTTAGGGATGTAAATAAGGGACTTAATACGTACGATATTGATATAGAAATTAACGAGTCCCTGCCAAAAGTAGACGTTCCGCCATTCCCTTTTGAAAAATCGATATAGCATTTTATTATCAACCAAATTATATTATTAAATGTCATAAATGCTGTGATATCATCATAGTTATTGATGTCATCTATGTTATTGGCATAGAAATAGATTTTATATCACTTTGAGAGCGATATTGGTGACTGGTTGGCTGGCTTTTAATAAAAACATCAAACGATTTTTTCTTCAAATATATTAACCAATAAAAAAAAATTAAATTAAATTTAATTAAAAATTTACACACATTAAATACATTTTGTACATATGGGAAATATAAACATTTTTAAAATTAAATTTGCTTGTATTTTTTGTGACAAACGTTTGATGAAATGAACATTTCCGAATTGTAATGCGTTTGATTCATAACTTAGGTGAACACTGTAGAAGCAGCTATTTGGAACTGTAACACTTGCGTTAAAATCACATAGTTTGTTACATTTTGCTAAATGAAATTCGTTTCAAATAAAACAAAATAACAGATAAGGCAATATAAATGAAATGAGTTCATAGTTTTTTAAATGGAGAAACAAGTCTCAAATCAAAAGTTTATGGAATTTATATTATTTTTTCATTCTTGAACATTATTTGTTCGTTTTAGATAATGGCAACAAAAAGATAAAATTATCCAAAAAAATGAATCGGAACTTCAGGCTTAGAATCTTTGGATCTCCTCGGAATTACGAAATTTATATATTCCCAATTTTTTATCACCTTAATCAGAATCAACATTAATAACCAACAACAACTTACAAAATGTGTGCTGATTTAATCCTTAAAAATTGTATTCCGAAATCAGGACATCTCACTGTTAATCATTCCATTTTCTAATTTCCTATGTTTTGTTGCTCGATAACTAACGCCACTAGAGAAAGACATATATTTGTTATATTTTTGAAAATATCTTATCGCATTCATCGTTTGCCAAGTGGAAACTATAGGCGGCATGATAGGAAGAGCAAATTATTGACGCTCTTATGTGCGGAAATGCCACAATTTACATCACATATCTCGTCAGAATAGTCAAATTGCAAATCGAACAGCAGTGTTAGTTAAACTAAACATTCCATTAAATATGTTTCTTCCGGCATTTGCCTGAAGTCTGAAATCTCTAAATCAGTCAGGTGAACTCACTTACATTCATCTTCACCTGCCGCTCTATTGTGTTGCTGCAAAAGATACACGGATTTTTTTTTTTTTTTTTTTTTTAGTGAGCAGGTCTTTAGGCGGGTAAACAAACTTTCCGTATAGCCATCTTAAAACCTAAAGACGATAACAAACAGTGTAAATCGCTCTATTGTTGTTCCTTCACAAGCTATAAAAGCTGGCAACCTCGTCAGTAGAGAGGCATGGATCGCATGGATAGTTCTCCGTTTGGGAAATGTACAAGGAACGCCGGAGTTTTCGCTAAATCGGCTAATATGTATGTGTGGTATCCTATGGGGCGTGGCAGCGCAATATATTTTCATTCGAAGTACTAAATACCCGACACGAGCTGAATGATAATTATAGTAAAATTGAATGAAAAATACGAATCTAGGAATGTATAACTGACATAAGGCTATTTGTACGCTATATTGTAGGGCGTGGTCATTCCATCGATTATTTCACATATTATTACGCAGCATAATCGGTTGAAGTAACCTCAAGCTACGAATTACGGTTATCGCTGGAAAATCAAATAAGCAAAATCGATTAATTGTGTAGGTGGTGCCAGAAGGGTTGCTGTTAATAGGTTGATTTTTTTTTTTTAATTTTACGTGGAATAGTGATACGTACAATGCAATGCAATTAGGTTGCTGCGTAACAGGAGCAACAAGTTACAGCAAGGAAATTTAATTACAGAAAAATCGATCAATTTGTATGGGAGGCACCGGAAGAGATGGACCGATATACCCCATTTACAGTTCTCGCCTACAATCTGTAAAAATATTGAACCGTATCAAGTTTTAGAAAGTTCCATAAATATTTACGGCAGTTATCGTGCCCTCCAGCCAGTCACCCTGCCAGCCAGACACCCAGACAAAGGAAAATCGCTCAGTTGACTTCAAAGTCACGTAAGGCATTTCAATACCTGTAAGATATCTGTAACTTCAAACGCTTCCTTCTGAGGTTTACATTTTTGTCATATCAAATGATATTCCTTCATATTAATGTGTTTCTATTAGTGCGATTTGATGACATATCAGGCATTGACAATTTTAAAAGGCTGTTTTAACTGAGTTTCAAACAATTTTTGATTTGGAGATTTCAAAAATGTTTTTGGAACGGAAACATACATATTTTATGGAGACAATGATGTCAATACATTTATGTATTTACAGAATTTTATAAAGATCACGCCACAAATGATCAAATCGTAATTATATTTCTTACATTTGAATGGTTTTTTAAATTATTAAGTAGAGGCACCTGAAAATATCACCCACCTCCAAGTGATTAATTAAGTTCTCACACTTATTTTTGCCGTTTTAGAGATTATTTGTCAAAAATATTTGCATTGTAACTACCAAATATTGTTTTGAAGATTTTCCATTATACGAGTATTCTATACGTATTGAACATCTTGAGTCCATGGAATGAGATATGTTTATTTTCAGCTTGTAAACAACATTTTTCATTTAATCTCATTTTTGCCTCTACATTGTCAATTTGCTTCGCAAAAGCTCTAACGTCCATACATTTAATGCTTTGCAAATCAAATGTCAAGCGTCCTTTTCAATTTTAATTATACAACAACGTCATTGATTGAGTTGAGTTGACCAGAAAAGTAACTCAAACACACAAAGCGAATCTCAAATTAATACTTATCACGTGTCATGACTCAATTCCACTTAACTTCATTAAATAGAAGCATCTTCATCATCATCACCATCAGCAGGAGCGGCACCGCAGACCAACAAAAGAGCAAAGACAATGTAGTGCCATCGCTGCTCTTAAGTCTGAGTAAAAGGTCGCTGCCACCACATTTAAGCTGTTGTGAATAAACTGTAAATATGTGAACAGGGCCACGTTTTCACAGACTCACATTACGCTACAATTTTCAGGATTATCGACTTGCCATGTAATATAAAGGACACCCTCTTTGTTGTGTTTTCAAACAAACAATATAGAAAGTAAAGGAGAAACAGCAAAACGCAAAAAAGCCTATGAGAGTAATTGGATGCCATTGTGCCAAAGAAGCCGACATCTAAAATAATTGTCAGATAAAGCCACATTAAGACACACACACAGAAACTTAAAAATGACGTAGCACAGGGGAGTGAGATGAATAAAAGCTTTAAGAATTTTGCCGATAATCGTAAGGACACAAGAGGAAAAGATTTATATTTCATCTATTGTTATCTCGTTCAGATTTTACGCTTTAATTAATTGAGACACTTTATTAGGAACTCGATTGCGAGGTACAAATAAATTCAATGGATCAAAGAGAGACCTATAACAGAAATGACAGCGACAGGTAAATATTTAAGAAGAGGCGGTAGTTTAAAGAAAAATGCAAAAAACTTTTGGCAAATACAAATGTTAATTCTTAACTCGTAATGAAAGGTTTTTATGAAAATACCAATAGAAAATAAATTCGTTTTAGTTATGAAAAAGGCGTATCAATTGTAACTATTATTGACGTTATAAATATATAGAATATATTTTAAGAACATCGACTTCCCGGATATGTGACGGAAAGGACAAAGTAACTTACGGTGGACATCCATTACGTATGTGACATTACTATACTGGACTATGAAAACCCGCCTTGAGGCAAGCAATGATTGTGCTAAATATACTCTATATCCTCGGGGGAAATGGACGGTGCAGACATCGCAATGGTAGGGAGAAGAGACATGCAAAATCTCCTTTTAACATGAAAGTATTATCAGATAATAAGGAGCAATATGGATGAACATTTGGTAAAATTATTCTTTATCTATCAAAAATAAAGTCATCTTGGACGTTATGTGTAAACCGCAAAATCCAATTTTGAACAGCTGATCACATATTTATACTAATTTAAAAACTTGAAAAGGTCCACGACAAATAAACCGCGACTGTGTTTGCAACAACTAACGATATTCATCTAAGACTCTGTAAACTACGCATATTTTCTATGTTGATTAAAGATTATCCGTCCGTCCAACCGACTGGGTGTCTGTCGAAAACACGGTGGACGCTCTACTATTAAAAAAAAAGCCCATAAAAGGACTGAGCCCACCTTTGAAAAATGGGATTTTAGAGGATATTTCAATAATTTTATCACATATTCGTCAACTACAGCAATGTATAGAGATGGGATACAGATACCTATAAAACATTATTCCAATTTATGCATTGTTTTAAGAAACAGTTCCGATTTGTGTCGATATGTATGAGAAGAGGATCGTCAAATTTTCTTCCGATGCGTCAGAATATTGTCTTCTATCCGCCCTTCTATGAGCGAGGTTACTAAAAAGTGCAAGAATATACCCTTTTCGGACATGCCTGCCGTATTGCAGGCAGTTTTTCTCATATAATGACTAAATCCTATTTTTGAAAAATGGAGTTTTCAATAGATTTGTTAATATTTTGAATGTGTATTCAAACTTAAAAATGATAGGAATTGGTGGAAGTTGATATATTTATAATGAAACGACTCCAATTCCTACACATTTTTAAGGACTACTGAAATTATGGGCATGAACAAATTATTTGGATCGATATTTTATAGAGCAAGAAGTAGCCATTTTTAACATACTCATTTGGTTGAGTATGTTAAAGCGTTTAATCGAACAGTACAACTTCATATGGCAGGCAGACTCCGTGACGCCTGCCATTTCGTATCAGATAATTTATTTCAAATGCGTCAGGGATCGGTTTATTGACGAGAACTTTAAATTTGAAATAACATCATAGGGAAAAGGATATAAGAGTTAAATTCGGAGGTCAATTTATGTCACCTCTACTCTACGTTAATTTGCCTGCAAAAATTTCACGTACTCGCGGTAGAGACGTGCTGAACAGGCACGACGTTGCTCCATACTTCTGGTACCACGTCCTTTGTCTATACCTAGGAAAGTTTTGCAATTCAGCTAACACAAAGTTGTCTAGCATCTCCATGCAACGCTCTGAATTAATTGCAACTGTTTCTTCAGTAAGCTAAACAAATACAAACCTTCTTTTGAGACAGGACATGTTAGCTCTGTTCCGCCTAACTTTGGCGCCTGTCAGACTTTGCGCGCCTGCAATCGTTGATAATAAATTTGATTTTGTCAGTCCGACGATGACAGGCAAAATAGAAATATCTAACCTGAAGTCATCGAATTAGGTAGGCAACTACTTTACACAGACATTCGTTTTACTAAGAAGTCTTAGGAAATTGACAGCCTCACTTGCGATCTCTTCGACATCACAATGAAGATTACAATGAAGAAATTTTCGTTAGATACAACTACCAATCAGTCTTTCTGAGCGTGAGTTTTTGCTACAGGGTCATTTTTTCCCAATGACTTACCATTACTTGACACCACCTTTTCTAAAAGGAATGTCGTTTGCCCGTAAATTGTAAAACTGTATCGAGAAATCTGCCTGGTAACAGATTTACTTCTGACTAAACAATCATTTCGCAACAATTTGCTCTCACGGCGAACGAAGGTACAGCAGTACTTTATATTGCTTACGTCCACCGCAATATGTGATACCGAAATACGGGTAATTGCCCAAACTGATGGATTCATGCGGTAAGAATTATTAGCGATATGAGTTGTCTGCTGCTTTTCATGAAGTTAAGCTTGTTTAAACTCTGTAAATGCATTGCTAGGCCATATTATTTGAATTCGGTAGTGAACTTAGGGGATGACAACCAAGACACCATTGCAAGGTCGCTGTGACTAACTGGGGGAAAAGCGTTTTAAATTCTTCAATGTTGGTAGAAAATAATTCATCTTCTTTGTTCTTTATAAAAGAAATATCATATTTGTGAGCCTTGATTAGTGCACGGGACTGCTAAACCGAATTCTAATTGAATCCATACGCCGTAATTTTGTCAGAAAAGAAAATTTGCCAGAAATTAAATATGTATATAAATTTGCGTATTCGTTTGTTTTGCCAGATTTTGAAAATCAGCCAGTTGGACACAACATTGTATTATTGTATCTTATTCTTCTTAAATATACAATTATTTATAATCACTCCATTAAGTCTCTGTTCAAATTTCATACATGTCTCCTCATAAATTGTCAAAATTTGTATAATTTTAATGCGACAAAAAAAAAAAATTTACAAAAGAGGGGATTCTTCGTATCAGTTGCTTTGTTACTCTCTGGCAAAACAAAATTACAAATGGATCTGGAGTGTTTTCATATTTCAGTTTCGGCTTATGGGGTTTGAATCTTCAATCGGTCGCATTGTATTTCATTCCTTCCATTAGCCCCATCTCGTTAAGCAGACATTCTACTTCAGCATTTGAAATAGCTAGTGATCGACGGAGATAATACGAATATGGAAAGAGTGTTAAAGGCATTCTGTATTAACGAAATTTTCAAAACCATGAGCTTGAATCGAACTTTAACTTTCATTACTGTTACGATTTCATGCATCTAAAAATGCGGTACATCCATATTTGTAGCAGATGATTTCTCAATTCCTTGAAAATACAACGTATGCTTTTCTGACTATATCCAGCTGTATTTTTGAGACTACTCTTAAATATTTTTTATTTTAGTAATATTTTAAATTTTTGCCCGAACTATTACAAGGGATGATTTCGGAAATAATTGATAAACAAACACAAAAGAAAGGGGAGAATGGAAATGGATAAATTGATTTTCGCAATGCAAAATTTTAGGACGTGGACATGGGTTTTTCTCTTATGGTGAATTCAAAAATTAAATAAAATGCTCTAAAGTCAGGCATATCACATAATTTTGACTTCTGCCCACGTTACCGTCTGCCCTTCCCAAACCTTGTAAATTTTTTAATTCTGGTTAAAATTACAATTTTTATACAGAAATGAAGTGAAAAACATAAAGAGCAAAAAAAAAAAAACCGGATTGTAAGAATAGCAATGTGTGTTTTCTTCTCTCTATAATGCATGCAAACTTTATGCGTATTGTTAGTACTTTACTTAATATTTATTATTAGCAAAAGTGTGATGTTGCTGTTTTTCAAAAATAAGTATGTAGAATGGAAGAATATTCGAGTAGTAGATAATGAAATGAATTTGTGATTTCAAATTTCGATACGCGCCCAAATTGAATTGTTCAAATGACAACCACTTCAAATGGGACAAATCGATATTCATTGATACAATTGTAGTTACAATTACAATTAGAATGAAATCTACATAGCAAAAAGGATATATCATTATTTTAACAAATGTCATTACTCATTGCCATCAGCCACAAACAATACATATAACATCTATTAGATTTGCATGGTTTTACGGTAAATTATAACACTAATTATATTTACCATATCAAGATATATCGCTGAGTATGTCCTTTCGTAAAACCATCCCCCTTTTTCGTCGCCTTGTCGCAAATTATTGTTTAATAAAATGCAAATCAAAAGTCATTTGTTGTCATTCTCGAGGATTTTCGAGAAGAACACATCTAATGTGGGCGATGAAAAAAGGGTCCACCGCCTTCTGAATATATATGCGAAGGTTATTAAATGTTGACACTAAAACTAATGGCACATCTCCGTTCATATGTTGATGTGAATGCGTAGGGTGAAGCACGTGTTTATTGTTGGTTCTTTAGATTTTGCTACAAATCTGCACATACTCGTATACACACTCTGACAGTAGCACATCCTGTGTAATTCCTGTGTAATAACAGTTTTTATTTCACATGGAAAAAATCATAATGTAATGCAATACCAAACATGTGACCGACCTTAATACGAAATCTGAAAGCAAAATAACAACAAATCGCTCAACTAATTTGCTTGCAACATTTTGAACTACTCGCAATGAAGTAACTACTCGATTGTAGCAGTGTAGGCGGCGAATGGCGAATGAATAACTTCTCGGTTGTTTGTCAAATGTCACATTACACAAAGTCGTCATTGGCGTCGTCGCCGTTTTCGTCGTATTTACCTTTTGAGTCACGTGTCTTCGTACTTTTAATTAGACTGCTTAACCGTTGAGTCCTTTGATCAGGCAGCCGATGGTGTTACATCCCCGTATCCTTGACTGGTATTAGGGTGGCGAATGGGCGTTTTGCTGGCACTCCGGCCTTTGGCTGCATTGACAGTTTCATCTTTGTTTCTCAGCGTTGTTTATGCGTATTTAATAAGCAGTTAAATTGTAATTTTTGTTTTTCCTTTTCTGTTCTCTATTTGCCCCCAGGCGGAGTTGAAATAAGGTTCTTTAGCTTAGTGCTTCGTCACAAATAAGCCAAAATGTAAATATTGCCCCTGGGGGGTTTTCACAAAATGATTTGTTTTAGAATGGTGAAAATTGTCATCTATTTTGTTTTGTTTATATTCCATTATTGAGGCAAAGAGGAGATTGGCAAGAGAAGTTGCGGGAAAGAGAATAACAATTTCTGTTCCCGTAACTGAGATTAAAGTAAGTGCACGAAAATCGAATCGAAGGTAGCAAATTTGTGGCCAGAAGAACAAAGAATTTTCGAATATTTAATTGCCTATTTAGAAGAGATGTGAAATTAGCTTGGCAAAGAAAGGTGTAGTGATTATGAATGATTATGCATTTTAAATCAGTTTTGGAGATTAACAAAATGGTTTTAGAATATTTTCACTATGGTGATTAGAGTTTGCGAGGTGTTAGTTGATGTTAACAGGTTCTCTAACAAATAGAAATGCCACAATTTCTATTTCTATTAATTTCAATATTAATTGTTGAAAAGTACCGCCAATAATTGTTACTAAAGCAATTTTGAGCTAAAAGATAAGTTTGGAAGAAAAAGTGTACTAGAAATACTTTAAGTTCACCAAAATATTGTTTATTACTCTATCTCTTGACTTTAATGATAGGAGTATTATGGGTAAATTATATATATAAGTATTATGAGTAAAGAAATTTAGATTTTTGGTTTGTTCTGCTAAAACATATTAAAGGGTGGCGCCTAAGTAACGTTAACGACGACTTTATTGAATGCGTTCTTGTGCATCATTTGGTTTTAACTTGTGAACCAATTGCATATTATATGGGAAAAGATGTAACATATCGTATGTAAAATTCTTTGCAAAGACCGCTTAAACATCTCTAACTGCTGAGAACGTCGCCTGGTGGAAGTTTCGAGGTTTTCCTCAATTCTTGCTTGCACTCGAGCAATGGTCACTTCATTTCGAACTGCGCGAGGTCTTCCAGCACGCGGAAAATCACAGACAGCGTTGCCCAAAAAGCTGAACCAATCGGTAAATTGTTGGAGCGCTGGGAGCATTTCTAACATGAAAGAAATTTTGATATGATCTGAAGAATCAAATGCTGACTTTCAAAGTAAAATTGAACAACTTTGGTTCTTTGTTCTGTGCTGAGCCTTTCCATCATAAATTTCCCAAATATAATTTTGTTAATTCTGTAAAGAGACGAAAAGGAAGACTTAAACAAAAAATGTATTCACTGATCAAATCTTAGCATTACTTTTGCGCCACCCTATATAAGAAACCACTAAAAATGAGATGAAAGCCGGCATGAATTCCAAATAATGGTATCTCAAATTTTTAATTTGTGACGTCAAAACTAAGGCGTTGTAATCTAGAATTATTGTAAGTAATGTCATTTATAGTATGTTATTATACATAATGTATATACAGGGTGGCCATAAGGGTGTTGGCGGCTTAAATATTCAATTAAAAAAAAACTACGAAACATAAAAAAAATATATTTGTATTTTTAAAAAGTAGAAGCATGGGAATTTTTAAGACTTAAAAATAATGTTGTCCAAATGGCTTCCTTCGGCTGATTGACACTCTTGGAACCAAAGTCGCAAATTTTGGAAAACTCGTTGAAAAGTTGTTCTCGGTATTTTGTTACTTTCCTGAATAATGTACCTCTTCAACTGCTCTAAATTGGTCGAATTATTCTCGTAGACTACCGATTTGAGGTAGCATCATAGAAAATAATCGCATGGAGAGAGATAGGGGCTACGTGGGGGCCATTCAATATCCCCCCTTTTCGAAATGAGTTTCCCAGGAAAAACATTTTTCAGCAGCTCTATGGATACCCTAGCCGTATGACATGTGGCTCCATCCTGTTGAAACTCCTTTAGGTATTGCCTTGAAGTTCTTGCAAAGCTGGCACCAAAAAGTATGCTAGCATGTTGCAATAATTGTTCGCTTTAACCGTCATCGCATTCCCTCTTTCGTCCTCAAGCCCACACGACAAGCTTAGGGCTGTGAAGTGGACGTTGATGCAAGCGTCGGGGATTAGTCTCGGACCAGAACCGACAATTTTGCTTGTTCACATTAAGGTGAAAATTGGCCTCATCACTAAAAATCACGTTGTTGAAATTGTTGAACCGCTCTAGCATCAAATTGACAAAGTTAAGTCGGTTATTGGCATCATCGGGTTTTAATTCTTGGACTATCTGAATCTTATAAGCCTTCAAATGCAATTCACGTTTCAAAATTCGTCGTAAAGTTGTTCTTTTGACATCCAAACACTGACTTCTCTTACGTGTTGACTGTTGCGGATTTCGCTGAACTGAAACACGAACACGCTCCACAATGTCGGCTGATCTTGCTGAAACTGGGCGACCACGAACCGTAATTGGTACTGTTGAGTCGGTTGTTTCGAACATTCTGATCCATTTTCGTATCACATTGGCGCTTGGAACTTCACTTAAATCGTGTAAACCGTTTTCATGCCGATACAAACGTCGTGTAGTAATCACTGATTTATTGTTTTCGTAATACGCTCGGACACAAAATGCACGCTGCACTCCCGTGTACGGCTCCATGGCGACTAAATTTCCAGGAAGCGGCGCAGGGAACAACATATTCCCCCGCCACCCCGCGCCGCGCGTTACCGAGAAATTGAAGAATTAAATCGCCAACACTCATATGGCCCACCCTGTATAATATAATATAATTAAAATTATACAAGGATTATCGCTCATTGACCTAAGTGGGCGCGAGTACAGACATGATGCTATACGATTTAGCAGGGTACAGAAGTCTTCAGAGTTAAGGGCGTGTAGATTACCAACTTTCTCTAGGTGAGTTTTAAAACTCTTTGCCTCAGCCTCCCAGAGGACTCCCATGTGGGGAGCGCCCGGGCGAATGGAATGCCATTTAATAGATTCGAAGGTGTATTCTGATATTATCTGTAGGCGTATCTAATGTAGGATTTTTTTCTGATTCGCGAAGAGTATATTAGCTGCGTCGATGAAGGCAGTGCCGTTATCAGAGTATATGAGTATAGCATGATGGGTTTCCTCGACGGGGGGAAAACGGACAATTTATACAAAACACTTCTTTTCGTTACTTTCTCAACTTTCAGGTTACCTGGGATGAAACAGAAGAAATCGCTTCCAGCGTTCCATCGTAAACAGAGTGTTTTGGTTGTGCTACAGGCAGATAATCTAAAACAAATAAAATTCAATGGAAATTCTCGCGGTATTTCTAGCAGCTGCTGTCCATTAGAGGCAAACCAGCGGAATACAATACAGACACAAGATCTTTTCCAATTTTAATGGCAGTGGCTAGATCATGGGCTCCACCCAAGACATCGTCGACATACATATAGTTTCGCAAAATTTTGGAAACATCGTGGAATTCTGGCTGGCATTGCTGGGCCAACTCCAGCTATGTTCGTATTACCAGATACGGGGCACAGTTGACACCGAACGTGATGGTGTTAAGTTCATAATCATTGACGTTTTTGAGCGTATGTTTTCGGAACTGAATTTGTTGAAAGGGAATATGATCGGAGTTTACGAGAACATGCCGATGCATTTTCTCGTTATCAGCGTTAAAAACGTATTTATATCGTATAAACGCCATCGTAATAAAAGTATATTAAATCGGCTTGCAGAGCAGGCCTGGGGTGTAACGTATCGTTAAGAGATTTTCCGTTATATGGGCGGAATGACAACGACAACGCGTAATTTCATGGTAGTGCTTTCAGGTTTGAAAGCTGTATGATGGGCTGGATAAAAAGTGGTATCCGGCTCGAAGGACCAAAATGTTTATGGGGGATGGTGTGGTGTCAGATATTCTCCCAAAGTGTTAAATTAAGAGGAGGGAACCAATAAGAATTAGTAGAGGGTATTGCTTGTGATGCAATATACGGGATATTTACCATATTTCTGATGGAACGAAACAATTCGGGGTTTTCAATATTTTTTTCCTTTAGGCGCTCTGCGGGACAACTTTAGTTGGATAAGAAATGTGTTAAGAATAAAATGTAATAGACCTTATAAGGTACACTTGTGGAGCAATTCTCACTGTTAGAATGCGAGCGAAAGCTTTTGGCAAGAGATATTACAAAATACATATAGTGACAAAAGTTATTTTATATAAGAGAGTGGCAAGAGATATTACAAGCTAATGGGTGTGGAATAAAGATTCCGATTAAACTGTGACTTTTTTAGTTCGGGCTTAAGCACAAATGAAGCAAATAATGATGCTTATATGACCTCATATCTAATAGTAGAGACTGTGTATTGTTCTTGATACCGTTTTAAAGAATGTGATTCTCTATTTTTTTTAATGGTCATTAGGATGTCATAGCTTATAGACTATACAATTTTGGATTTAATTCATACAGGTTTTATAATAGATTTTAGTAGAGCATGTAAACCAAAAAATCTCGGACGAGCGGGGGCAAGTTGGTAATATTTTTCTCTTTTTGGGAATTTACCGTCTTATCCACATACGCAATAATTTTTTTTTTTTTTTTTTTGATCTTTGTTATAGATCAGAAATAAAAATTAGTATTGGTTATAATTATATGAATACGAATTGTCTTTAGTTTCATTTTTCCATCTTTTCAGTATTAATTTTTCATCTATCAGTCTTATTTTATCATTTCAAAAATAGAAACCACATTAAGGTTTATATAAGACTTATAAGCCAAAGGTGGTGATTCTAAGTTTTCTAGAATTTCGAGCCCTATTTTGTGAAAAATTTCAGCGATGTTAAGTTTAACGAGACCATTGCTGGTTATCAATTTTACGTTCACAACAAGGAAAATTTAATTATCGTCACAACTCACAATTTCAAAGAGAGTTTTTTAGTATTTCCCAGTATTTACAAAGTGAAAATATGTTCCCGAAATTGGCTGACAGTGTCAACATAATATGTGATTTAAAAAGGAACCAATGGATTGCTTATCCTGCATTTGTCCGAAAAAATTATTTGAATAAATCATGATAGACAAGCACAGGCGCTGCCAGGGCAGAATATTACAAATTATTTTTTTTTTCATTTTTTACTTGCAGTAAGCAAACAACTAGTAATAAATTATCAAAGTTCCTCTAAAGTAAATTAAAAGAAACAAGATTGGTCTAATAATTTTATATTTCCCCTTGTATATTCCTTTGAAGGCTTGCAGTAATAATGAGTACAAATACATTACTAACTGACGAATCCTTTGAAAATCAATATCGTTGTCGGTGTTTTAACTAATTAAAATATTTCCCTTTTTTTAGCATTGAGTTAAACTCTTTTGTCTGGCAGAAATTCCATCACAACAACAAGGACAAAGCTGATTAAAACAGGATGTCAAAAGACATGAAAGGAATACGAAATGTAGAACAGACAAAAATCAGAATCAGAATCTGTGCTGATGTGAACTAAAGGTAATGAATGAAACGAGGAAAAAAATACAACGAATACAAAACTGTAATCACAAAACAAAGGCGGAACTAAAAAATTAACCTTCAAATCAAATCATACTGAAGGTACAATAGAACATGTCATAATTTTTCACAAAAAAAGATTATACAAAAAACGAAAAAGAAAAATATGGTATTGTTTTAGAAGAACCAAAAAGAAAGACTACAAGCAAAATTTTGAAATTCGAAGGCACAGTTTAAGAACTACAACTGTCACTACAACTGGTAATATATATATATTATATATAAATAATATATATATGAATATATACGATTATATATTCCTGAAGTGTGCCAAAATGTGGAATTTATGGCGCTTTGTAAAATTGTGTGTCGATTAGTTTGTTGGTACTACAAATAAATATTTGTACATTTGTGCGCACTATATTTTGTACAACATTTGCATTCATTGCTCAACAAAATCATATTCAATCATAATCACATCAATAAGAATGTACTGCAATTGTTTGATTCGTGGTATACGTTTAATTATGGCCACAGGAGGTCGAAGCGTTATCAAACCGTAGTAGCCGTTAGTACCTCTAATTGTTTAGGCTCCTTATTGTTCTAGATTTCCATTCATCACCTTTGTTGTCCCAAAATAGCATATGCGGTTGTTTTTTAATATTGTTTTAAAAGGGAGGTTCGACATCATTTTTAGGCGCCGCATATCAATTACATTAATGCACGTTGCAGTCACATATGAGCTGACGATTTGCTCTACACTGAGTGTGAATTCCTTGGATCAGAGACCACCTGTGGTGTCACTAATAAGGGGTTTTCATTTACAACACATTAATTAATGGTTATTGATATAATGTCAATATTAACCCTTTATGGGTCAGAATTATCAGTGGTTACGAATTTTAATGTACTGTAGGAAAGATTTATTTACAAGATGGGGTTTTTTAGTATTCTAGGGAATACTAGAGCAAAACAAAAAAAGCAACAAAAACATTCTTGAGATTACATGATCTTGGTGGAAAATAGGTAAAGCATCAAATGATCATAATATTGCCAACTTCACAAACAAGACGCTAAAATACTACATTTCCCCTCTTCCTCGTTTTTTTATCGGACAATATTAAAATAAATTATATCGTAGCAACCTGCCATTGACATGGTGAATACAAATGGCAACTAATTGTAAAGAAGACTATGAAAGGAAAACTGAGTTTTTAAATGAAAAAGTATGGAAAATAGTATTAAAGCTCCCCGCAGAATACGGAACAAAGAATAAAAAAGACGAGAAATGAATTAGGATCCTAATTAATATGCCATCGATATGAAAAATAATGTAACGTGAACAAAAACAAAAATTTAAACCCTCTAAATATACATCCTATACATTTGATCAATCGAGTTAAGCCTCGGTATTCCTTTGTTCATTTTTCTGTCTGCATGTGATGTCGAAAATATTTGATGTAAAATTACGTCCTGTTGCATTTCATACCCAGTACTCTACCGGATTGTTCGGTTGGTGTCGTACCTCGTATTTGAAAAGTTTGTAATACGACTAAAATTGGGTTGAATTAGACGAATCTTTCTGTTACCTCCCAATAAAATACTCCTATGGATCTGGAAAACCTATAATATTAACTGTAACTTGTCAGTTTTTGACAAGTTATTGGTAAGCCTTTCCCAAAAATCATCAAATAAATAGGTGGACATCTTCTATATCTGGAAAATCGGTCATAGTGCAATATCCAGGTGAAATTTAATTGTATGCTCAGAAAATCCCCGAGTGATTTGGTAAAGTTTCTGAAAACTATAATTTATTCAAATCATCATGAGATATTCCTATACTTCAAAACCAACTATAACTCATTCGCACTCCGGTCAATTAGGGTGGAGTTTGCGTAACGCAATTTATCAACTTTTTTCAATGTGTATGGATGGTTCTACACATCTTTTTGATTTCGGGCAAACGTAAAGCTTTCAAGGGATTTGTATCTGCATAAAAAAAGAGAGTGTTTACAGTGTTTTCTAAGCATTTACTATCTTTGAAACAAACTTCTAAAACCTTTAGAATTCTATTTCATTGTTATTAAGGTATTTTAGTATATAATTGTCGCAAATAATCAAGTCGCGGAGTTGAAAGATACGTAAATTATACAAAAATGCACCAATAAGTTTGAGATAATCTTAAGTTCTGGGAAATTTCGGATATTGTGCGTACACTGAAAAGTTTTCTATCCCATTAAAAACCACTCGATATATTGTAAAAACTTCTTCTTAACGTTACGAATCAAATTTCTTTAAAAGCTTAAGCAGTTGAACCAGTTTGTTTTGTAATTCGTATTCAATGTTGAAAGATCTTAACCCGGTTTAAGAATTATATTCCAATAATTCATTTTTACAATGATCCACCACAAATTACTTGAAAACCTTGTGTGATGGAACAATTTCCGATTACGAAATCAACATTTTCAAGTTGCACTGTTTAATAAATATAAAAAATCTTAGTCACATCTTGGTATATAAAAATTAATCCCCATGTCCGATACTAGTTTCTGCACACATATCATACATATCGGGAATGATTTCCGGAGTAGTGCATTCAAATTATGATTTACATTAAAAAATAGAATCGAAAATTTTCTGTAAACAACTTCTAATTTCAAAAATCGTTTAAAATACTTTATATAGAACACACGTATTAAGTTTGTGACACATTTTTGTCCAGTCTGTCAAGTAAATGTTCGAACTTCCTTTGTTTAACTGACGGATACGTACAGTACGGACGTATTCAGTGAATACTGCCAAGGGCTTGAAAGATAATGTGAATATGTTTGAAATTTGTTATCAAAACATATATTCCTTCAAATACAATTCTCTTCAGCACAGTTGTCTATTAAAATCTGACCCTGCCGAAATTTGCTTTCAAATAATTTCAATAAATTGATGCAGTCTGCATAGAAGTTTTGCAGTTTCCCCTTTAGCATAGCATTATCAAGAAGCTCCCTTTAGGAAAGTAAAATGACGTATCAAGAATGTATATTGATAGCCTCTTAATCTTTGAGGATGTCTGAAAGAACTTTTGTAAATAAAATCATATTCATTGACAAATACTTTAAATATGCAGAAAGTATGTAGTTTATATTTGGAAATTTGAAAATTGAGAAGAAATCAACATAAAATAAAGGAAGAATTACTGACCAGATATTATCCAAAATCCTAAAATGCATATAAGTATCACTATTTGAATTTTCAATACACTGTTGTTCGATACTTATATCATTAAAATGTTTGAGATATTCTGTATTTATTAAAATAAAAAAACAATTCCCGTTCATCTCATAACAATTTCATCAATAACAATTGAAGGGTTTCTCATATTCAGTCAGTTTTACCTCAATACATTTAAACTCACTTAACGATAGGGTCAATTTAACAGCTATTCCGCACGTTAATTTGAGAAGCGGTTACTAGACTTGTCGATCACTAAACTGCTAGAAATGTTTGTCGGAGAGGTTTGTCGAGGTGACTGCGGCTCAAATGATAGGTAGTTGTTTTGTGGTTCTAATCCATAATAATGTGATATCATGAAACGGCCGTCCACACTCCTTTTATCTAGTCAGGAAAATAATTATCAAAATTCGAGTAATAGGGTTTTCTAAGATTCTCCGGATATTTCATAAAATTTACGTAATTTCCACTTGCTAATATTTGTGTAATATTGTTTAGGTCCTGGAAGTTACGTTTTTTTTTCGAAAATAACAAAAAAATGATAAATTAAATTTTTAGTTGTAATAACTTTTTACTAAAATTGTACTTTGGAGAAAATTTTTAATATATCTAAAAGCTTAATTTCAACTAAATCATTAATTGTAAATTTGATTGACAGAATATTTTCTTCAATGCCCTCAACCATGGCCAATCATTTGGTTCTTTCGAAAGGAATATGAATTGCTCATATATTTTAATTTAATTACATATTATTTTTTCCTTTTGTTTATTTCCATATACTCGTATTTGGACCTTTATCTAATAGTGACGTTTATTAACCATATCAAATAAACTCAAATGTCATGCACTCGTACTTCAAAACAAGAACGGGTATGTGACGTGAAATACAGCCTTAACATTACACATTGGTTTATGGGCAGATGTTTGTTACTCATTTAGGGGAAATCCTTTTGTTTAACGTCCATCCACCCCCGTACGTTAAATGTTTGCTCAAGTTTAATAGGACTACTTGAGTACACTAAAGCCTGTTGGAATTGAGATTGAACACCATATTAAACTGTTTTTGCTATAATTCTGATTAAAATTTGTAAGCTGTGACTTAGGTGTTTCTGGCCTCTTTTTTTCCTGTTCATTGCAAACCACACATAAATTATTGCTTAATTACCCTGACAACCTTTCAACAACGTTTTATAGTAGGTCTGTCCACATGGTCTGTTCTACCTACATATGAGGCCACATATGAGGT
This sequence comes from Philornis downsi, assembly GCA_019455685.1. Lineage (NCBI taxonomy): Eukaryota > Metazoa > Arthropoda > Insecta > Diptera > Muscidae > Philornis > Philornis downsi. The sequence goes on along the minus strand of JAHXMU010000057.1, from coordinate 4,120,797 downwards.
TATCTCCTACTGTTTGTTTAAGTGTTTTGACTTTTCCTCGTTTCTTTTTTAACAAGAAAAACGAAACATAACTGCGAATCCCTTTGGTAAATATTGTTTATAAGTAGAGGAGACTAATAATGTGTTAATTGTTGCACACCCTCGCTAAACCGACACGAGGGAGGGAGATTTCATGTTGTTGTTATTTACTCAGTTTTTGTTTCGAAACTAACCTATCTTTTCCTGGGTGTAACGCCATTCTTACAATGTGAAAGATTTAAGTTTTCTACATAAAACATTGGGGTCTTAAACTCGGTTAATGAGGATGCAGTTTCGGAGGGCAAAGAAAATGTTACCTGTTGTTCATTGGCTAAAGAAAAATAAAATTTATTAAATGCAGAAGTGGAAAACGCTTAAAGTTCAACATCAATACTATTACATTATATTTACGCGAATAAAACAGATATACTGTAATTAACAGTCATAACATTCAAATATTTCATACGAGAAGTTTTTGTCCACAGCTGGCAGGCATCCAAGGTGGACATTCAAGTATACAGAAATTATAAATCACTGAAATATTTCAAATATCCGCTTAAGGAGTGCCAACCGTTCAAAAGTTTTAGTACATTTCAAAAATTGATTTAAAAAAGCAATGTTCGTTCTCACATTCCGTTTCTATTTTTAAAGCTAGTCTAGATTTTGAAACTTGTGGATTACTAGACTATTCGAAGTGTTCATCTGCACATCGAAATGGAAACCGTTAGAATGAACACACAACTTGGACCGGGTTCGAATCTAAGATCATACTTATGCAGGATAGCAGCACAAGAACCTCAAAGACTTTAATAATATTTGTTTAAACTGAAACTGGTGGTACTGCCGCTATATATTTGTATACAATTTCACTAATAATTTTTTGCCAGCTGTTGCATGCCCCATAAAATAATAATTTAGTAACTAACAGGAATCGACTTTTACCTATCTCAACCATAACATCGAGCGGATATACTATGTAGATTTTGAGAAAGACTTTGTTTGTACCGACGACAATTTATTACCATCTATAAAATTGTTTCAGATATTACAAAGCATTTGAATGGGTACATTTTTAACTCGCCCCAGCTTACCAATGAGAAATGTGGGACCAATATTGAATCAGTCAAAAGGGGAAGGTACATGACAATTTAAAAACAGGACAGAAACCAAAAGTTCGCTTTCATAGAGTTCATCATGGGTTTTGGCCTCAGTATCGAGAATGATGTGCAAAATTATAGTATGAGGGCGTATTCAAAATCTCCTTTTTTGGCACAACAAGACGATATTTCTTCTTTCTCCATAAAGAAAACAAAGATTAAAATGTATTTCTAGTGTTTTTCAATAATTGTAATCATATTGACAGAGTTTTGGCCTAAAAAGTGTATAATCTGGCATAGTTCCTTTCTTTATCTACGTACTTTCACAGCGTATTGCCTTTATTTAAAGAAGAAAAAAGTGGGAAAGAAAACAAATGAATCGAATAAGCTCCATTTTTCCGGAGGTGGGTTTAGTTTTTACAATGCGCAATGATGCAATGATTCATTGCCAGATATACAATAACGGAAATACCCTTCCCTTTACATAATGAATCGACGGTATCCTGACTTTCTTTGGAAGGTGAGCAGCTAAAAGTTGTTACTTATCAAGAAGTAATATCAGATTATATAGCGCACTTTGACAGATTTTCCAAGGATACATTCACAGATGTTTATTTTCTCTTAGTAAGTTCACTGAAGCACATTCTTTGGAATATAAACCCGCTTTACCAAAAAGCCTGACGTAGAACTATGGTGACTAGACCATTATCCCTATAATGACAAATATTAGTTCAGAATTTTTATGAAATATGTAAATTCGTTTATATCAGAACCTTTTAACAAATCCAAAATGCAACAGCGTAATTTATATATTCTCATACCTAAACAAAACGACTACAAATTATATTATGCCATTATGAAGTGATTCAATAACAAATTCATTTTCCTCACTTTCCAGTACGACAACCAAGTCGACACAACTCAGTAATAAAAAAACTTGTTATAATCCGAAATTTGTTTCAAATTACATAATTGCATTATATAAACCTTTTCCAATATTCCTCAACTTCAAACGGCAACAATTTCATACCCATTTAAACCTGAAATAGGATTTTCCCTCTCCTCCCTTCGCAAAAGTACCAACAATCACCCACTCAAACACTATCAAAGTCCTTGCATGAAGATTCTTTCACTGCGAGCACAACCACCCCGTGTTCCTGTATTTGAGATGATTTTTTAACGTTTGCTCACCCAGAAAAAAAACACTTGACATCTGACACAAAAGTTTTCTGTTCCTCTCCTTTTTAACCAGGAAGAGAGAAAGCTATCCTCTACAGGAACAGGAAACGACGACTACAACAGCAACAATATACTATTATAATAATAAAATTTACGTCGTTGAAGAGAAAAAAAATGAACGAAATTATGTTTTATTTGTTGCCAAACAATATATTTTCTCTTGACTTATGGCACACTTCATAATATTTACATTCCAGTATTAAGAAGGGGGAAACGAGTGGTGAGGCCAGTGCAATTGAAGTATTCAACACTGTTGGTGGTGTTGTCTGATATGTTCACGTACATATTTGGGATTCCTTTGGGTTCCTCGTCGTCATCATCATCATATGTGTTGCACGTTTAGTGAACAGATGTGCAAATCATTAAAAAGCATTTAAGCGTTCAAATTGAATCAAATAGAAGAAATGTTCGTAAATGAAAATATTACAATAATATTGTGATAATGGCACATAAACATAAACGTTCCTTAAATGTTCAAACAGTTATTAGGGAGTTTTTGCAAGGACTCTTTCTTCTGCCTCCCCTAAGTAATTCCAACATTTTTTTTCATCCACAATTTGTTAATAGTTGACGTTCAAGCGCTTCCGATTTTTTGGTTTTTGATTTCGTTGCACTGCGAACACTTGACTTTGATGAGTGGCAACGAATTGTTTATAATAAAAGTCAAAATTTAGAGAAGAAATATTTGACGCTGGAGTTACAGAAATTTATATATCGAATTTCGACTAAGCGACTAATTGACATTTGATAGTACAAGTCGGCTTTCATTTGTTTGTTTGCTTGTTAAGTATAGCTTTTTGTAAAATATAAAAAATTTTGCTACGGCGTCAGTGTAGAGAAATAGTACCAATAAGTATAGTCGTAAGACATCATTTTTTAAAACTGGAATTGTAAGCGAATAGCTTTAGAGATTTTCGGATATCATTACCACCAAAATTTCCGATTATATTTACGCTGTGCTTAGTACACTTTAACTTACATAATCAGTCAGTTATTACAAAATAAAGCAATGGAAAAATTATTTAGTTTTTAATTAGAAATTTCGAAGCAGAGTTTCTCAATTCTGTAAATCGATCAAAGGGAGACTCCTGAAAGGGGATGTGGAAAAAAGGAGTCCTTTATCATTTTCAGATTTAACTTTAGCCAATGCCTGAAATGTACTACATTTTGGTTGAATTTAGTGGAGTTAAAAGAAATATATGGGTTAAGTCGATTGTTTTTGGGGAAGTACAGTTAGCGGTTTTCCAATTTCTTTATATAGCAATACTACCACGTGTGGCTCCCTCAGTTCCTTCTATTTGTTTCTAATACTGGAACAATAGCAATGCCGACTTTCAATTTTTCACTTAAATAGCATTTAAATTTTGGTGCACTTGCACCATTACAAAAAAATATATTGTGTCAACAATGACATTTTCAAATTTTCATGATCACAGTTTAATATTAACTTGTATATTAAATACATATACGTTTTAGTCAGTTGATCTATTAAACATTACGTTTAACTAAAAATTCAACACTAAAACACCTCCCTAATAAAAGAAATCTTGACAATTTCTCCTATATTTGGGGCGAAAAATCGACTTTTCTTCGACTTTCCATACATTTGAAAAAGCCGAAAATTCGACTTTTTGTCTCAACTACAATATACGAGTATATTCCTAGAAACAACGTATTTTATATGATGTCGATTTTCCTGTCTTAGAATGTAATTTGACGTCAATGGATGTTTAGAATTTAAAAACTGTAACTTTAAGAAAGAACCCAAAAAAAAAAAAGTTCGGCGTTTACGGGACTTTTAAATATTTCACCATGAATTCCAATTCAGAGCATGATGTTACAGTGACTAGACGAAGAGAACATAAGTAAACTATATTTGAGCCAAAGATATGAATATTGATTTTAAATACCCAGTTTCTGAACAATCCAAAACCATTTGCCGGTTCTGCCACGCCAGAACCGGTATATAATTTTAATGTACTATTTTTTTGTTTTTGATATTTTATCGAATTATTAACTGGTGCGTTCCGCACCACCCATTCCGATGCACTAAATGTATTTTTGCATTCACTACCCCTGGACATAATTAGTATGCAGATTGCTGCAGCTGCTGCCGGCAGTAAGACTAAGAGAGCTTTCACAGTGGCTAAACAGTGATTACGGTCGCAGTATAATTCTTAACATAGTGCCTGACATAACAGGCACAATGGACTACACTTTGGCTGAACCACTGTTCGACAAGAAGTACCATATTCTTATACCAGATAGAGATACGTGGAAATATAGAACTCCTGGTACAAGACAGTATGTCTATATCTACACTGACGGCTCAAAATTAAATAATCAGGTAGGTTTCGGGGTCTACTCCAAAAACCTAGGGCTAAATATACCAAGAAGACTACCTGGTTACGGTAGTGTTTATCAGTCTAAAATTTTGGCAGAATGGTTGAGATATATCATCCTCACCACGGTGGGGATTAACATGTTCTCTGACAGTCAAGCTGCAATTAAATCCCTGGATTTTGTCTTCCTGAACTTAACTTCAGCCCTGAAATGCCGCAGATCTCTTAACGGGTGCCGGGCCACAGAGACATACCAGGGAACTGCAAAGCGAACGAGTTAGCAAGACTAGGAACAACCTAACAGTCCGTAGGCTTGCCTTTAGCCAGTTGCAAGTTCCTACTGCGAGATGAAGCATATTTGGCAGCAAATGGTAGATGGGCGTCTGTCCGAGGCTTTCATCAATCCAGAGAGATGTGGCCTCGCTTAGATCTGAAGCGTTCACACACACTGCTGTCGCTATCAAGATCCGACGTCTCTTTACATGTACCCGTCATGACGGGATACTATCTGATTGAGAGACATACAATAAGACTAAAGGTTGCGACTAGTAACTTCCACAGAAGCTGTGTGGATGAAGAGGAGGAGGAGTCCATAGAACACTTTCTCTGCAATTGCCCCGCCCTGACGAACAAACGGGGATAAACACTGGGCTTTTATTGTTTTGGGGACCTAGAAGATCTGGACGATATAGATATTGTTCGACTTACGAGCTTCTTGAGTCGCTCAGGATGGTTAAACGGGGGGAAACTAGGGACATCCATACCTCTGGTTTCCGTAGTATTCAGACTGCCACACTGACCGAACCGAGTCTAACCTAACACACGTTTTCTAATTCATTAATTTATTAATTCATTAAAATGATAAATAATATGATGTCGTTGTCTGTATCGTCGATTAGCAGCTTTTTTGTGGTAAACCGTATTCCTCCCAATCATTTGCCAGCGAAAAGGATCATAATCCTGGCTGGACGTAAAGGTAATCCATAGCGATATTAGCGTAGTAATATCGCAATTGTACAAAGTAGTCGATATAAGCTGTAATTCGGGCATCCTAATAAACTGAGGTCACGGCTTCTTCGACTTACGTCTTACTCCGACTTTCGGAAGCAGTTTAGGGAATTTATAATCCAGTTCACCTAACTGTAATCTCTGTACTAATTTATTGAATCGTTGCGGCAATAGATTTGTGTCAAAATCACCTGAAAATAAACCGTGACTTTTACTTTACATTTTGGATTTTGTGAATCCAAAGCAAGTGGGGCACGTAAGGTAGAAACTTGACTGACACATATAATTTAGTTGTCATAGAATTTCACACAAATTTATTACCATAATTTCTTGTGACATAAAAACTTAAACAAATTTCCATATTTTCTTCCGTGTTTTATTAGTTTTTGTTTTAGTCCCAGGTAAATCTCTCAAAACACGTTCTGCTTGGACAAAATTGCTTGCAGTTATTGTATGGAAAGGGGTTGAGCATTGTATTGTGTTATAATGAATTTGCTGTTGCCTTTGCTTTTGACATTTTTGGTTTGATAACTTAATTCGAATTTGCGTGTTTCGTAGGAAATAACTGAGAAAGGGAGAATAACCCGAGGTATCCTGACAGGTTCATAATTATAATAAGTCTATAATTATGCGTACCAAACATTTACGAAAATATTACAGAAATATGAGTGCAGAAATGACAGAACAGAACCTCATTAACATAAATGTGTATTTATGTGGGGGAAGTGATTAATTAGCACTTAATCAAAATTAATTCATACGCATAAACCGAAAACACTATGAATAATTTCCATTAACAACAATCGAAAATTGCCATAAAACACCTTGCAGCGCCTTTTGTCTTCCGTTTAGCCCTCTGCTAGCTCCCACCTTCCCCATGCTCTGCCTTCAGTTCATTAAATGACAGTTGACATGTGTAAGCAAATATCAGAAATTATTTTAAGCCTCTTACGTGAAACTCATATCTCGTTTTGGACGATGTTTTCGAATACAATCATGAAATTGTAATTAAAATCATATGCCCGTTTTGAAATGTCAGTGACTTGTTTGTTATTTGTTGAGAAAAATCTGAAAGCTGTGAATTGACAAATGCCAATTGACAGTGAGTGAATTTACGTATGGTTTTTTGATAAAAATTCCAAAAGAAAGTCAAATACATTTTGATCCTCCTAGAGCTAATGAAAAAGATTTGCTATAAATTCCGAAAACATGGTGTTCATTATAAGCGTTTTGCCGAAAGATGTGTCTTAGGCACGTGTCGCATATGAGTCTTTCGAACCGCAACATATGATAGATGTCAATAAACAATCATCCCCTTTTTGTTTAGCTACCCCCGCATTTCCCCTTTAACATTTTTCAAACGATTTACAAATCTTATTATCTATTCATTGTATGCATATTCCCCAAACCAGAAATTTCATCAACTTAATAGAATTGTTTTCAATTTAACCAAATTACCTAAGTGACCAATTTGGTAAAGATAATTTCATCACATTCAATGAGTTTTCCACTCCCCCATGTTGCCCCTGCCTAACCAACAACCAAATTGTTCTTAACAATATGTTTTCAGATTGTTATTGTTATTATTGCTGTCGAAAAAGGAACGAAAAAACCACACAAACAACACAGAACAGAATAGAAGCAGAGACAGAAGGAAATGACATCTCTGGGGATTAATTTGAAAACTATTGCTAATAACAGGTAGAGGACGGAATCTTTTTGGTCAATTTCGTGTAATTGTGTTGAATTTTTATTATCTTTGAAAACTGCCAGCGTTCTCAAGGGAGGACACATTTGGTTGGTTACCGGTTTCTGTTTTCGACGTCTGTTTGGGAAAACGCCTGTGTGAATAAATAAATCTATTTTCATTTTGCAGAGTGCTTATTAAAAACGTAAAGTGGAGCTTTGTGAAGATATCATAGAGCCTTATCAGAAATCTGAATGTATATTTAAGTACACATGTTAATGAATATGTAAGTAATTCACTTCATACGGAAAATTATATGTTATTGTTAAATCGTTTCCTATGGTGAGTTCTTTTGAAGATAATGTAACGGCTAATAAATATTTTATTAAATGATATATCAGAATTGAATGCCCTCAATTGAATTTCGTGATTAAACTACAAAGTAAATTACGTATGGAGAGTGTGAAGACATAATGGAGAATGCTCAGATTATACAAGTATCATTTGAACAACTTTCCGACCTTCGGGAAGGTATTCTCCGGTAAGGTCTTTGTATATCCGCCTGCTCGTAGTTAAAGTGAGAAGACGATTAGTGTGAGTAACCTAGTTAAATAGATAACATCCGTTACTGCAATTTAATTTTTATATCAGCATGATGGTTGCTGGCAGCTCCATCTCCAGGATCAGAATAATTGCTAGGAGAACACGAAGATAGAGAAATCGTTCAAGTGTAGAAGAATCCAGAAAATGTTGTAATATTAAAATTTGCACCTGGAATATTCGTTCTGCTTATACAGAATGCGTTTCTATCAGATTGGTGAATGTGTTTGAAAAGTATAAAGCTGATACGATACGATACTCTGTCATACAGGGTGGCATCAATTCCGAAATGGATTTGAATTGTTAAGGGGCTTAGACATTCCATCTCTCAGTTTCAATCAGTATGCCACAGAATAGCTATAATCAGCATCAAAGAGAATAATTTCTACCATGCCGATATATAGTTATGAGAGCACCAACGATACATTTCATGTTTCTCCAGATGAAATTAACATCCGCTGTTTTAGTCACAAATAACAAATAAATTAGGATCAAATCATATATGGTTTCAACTAATATATATGGAAGGGGACGTATTGAAAAATGTGGTTAAGCAAGAAGTAAGAATCATATCATCGAGACAATCATAGGTTACTTTAACAAACTTTCTCAACTTTCAACTGGAAACAACACTAGTCCAGGATTACCCGCAATAAAGTTGCACATTCAATAAAAACCGCCGCAAATACCATACTTGGGCTATGAAACTGTCCGCGTCTAAGGAGAGGATACCGCCTACAGTGCAAAGTTGTAGCTACTAGTAATGCAAAGCTACAAGTAGAAGACAAGAGCAGCAGATTATCTCTTTAAGAGAAGGAAGTGTATGTAGAAGTTGCGGTAGAGCGAGAATATAAATGAAGGACGAAAATTTCACCAAAATAGTAGAAAGTAAATTAACAACATAACATTTCTATCAGCAAGAAGTCGCGGTAATTATCGACGGTGACACAGATATCCATCACCGAGCCAAAACGAAGTCAGAATGGCAATGCCATGGCTTAGGAACAATAAAGATGCGAATAATGATGGCCTGTTGGTAGAATTGTTTCAAGCCAGCGGCAATAAACTGCTAATCAGCATATACATATATATCCTTCTATATACTTGCTACATCAATGGGTCCATGCACAAAGATTAGATCTAAGTGTGTTATGTCCTGTGTTCAAAAAAGGCGATCAGTGTGATATCGGAGTTATACCTTCGCCTTTAAAAATCCATGCCAAGGAAAAAAGCCAACACTACCTGATCTGAATGGGCCATATCAGCGTGAATTAAAAACATATAAATCAATTATTAACATTCCTGCTTTGAAATTAGGAAAAGAGTAGTTTTCACGACAAAGCTTTATCTCCATAGAGTGTTTTTGTTTTTACAGTAGCCACGTCTATGATATTTTTTCATGTACAGAAGGATGTGCAAGTAAACATTTCCAAAGTGAAAATGTTTTTAAATACTTGGTTGGGGTAACAATCAATTCAATAATCACCCACAAGGATGGCGCATTTTGGACTCCGTGCCAAGTCCATCTTCATATGCTTTTGTAACTGAATCGATGCAGGTGGTACATCATCAGTTGTTTATATAGGGTTATCCATTTTAGTTTTCAAGCAAAGTTAAATAGAACACTCATAAAGCTATGATATTGATTAAACTTTTATTTTATTATAATGCTTTTACATAACCATTATGTACGAAATACAATGCCATTTAAATAACAGCCTCTGGATTGTTTGCAGCAGTGGATCCCTTTGGGGTAGTTTTTGAAAAAATACGGCCCACTGACACTTCCAGACTATAATGCGCAGCAAACAGCCACTTTTTCCAGATACAATCGTACAATCACTTCCGGGTTCTCTGAGCCCCATATGCGATAATTTTGTTTGTTGTCGTAAGCGCCGAGCGAGAAATGAGCTTCATCCCTGGAGAAAATGTTGTTCGATTTAAAGCCCATGTTTGCATCTTCACTTTAGTAGTAAGTTTTAAATTACGCGCTCTTCGGTTGTTAAACGATCCATATTCACTAAATAAATAACACTTCAGACGACAGGTATTTAATAGCTGACAGTCTTGCCAGACCGGCGCTTTTGAAACCACTAAATGCATAACTCTACATATCTACTTACAAACAGATTATGCACATGTGAAGGAGATATTAACTGACCGTGGCGCGATGGTTAGAGCACACGGCTGTCGTTCGCATGATCGCTGGTTCAATCCCGTATACGGCTACATAGCATTATTTGAGCGACGTTCGCCTCGATGTGTCTGACGTAGTTGATTAATCAGCAGTTTTGTAAACTGTAGGTCGTCGTTAAACTGTAGGCCCCCTTCGATTGAGTCTAAAAATAGAATGCGTGTAAGCTCACTGCATGTGAGAAACTCTCCCATGCCTCAATCACGACATGCAAGGGAATTTATTTTTGTAGTGGATATTACCCGAAAATGTTCAGCTTTTGATTCATTGAACTTTTTCCATTAAACCAACCGACAACTGTACCAGTTACCAGTCCTGCCTGTTCTGCTGTGTAGCGCAGCGTACTGGTGTTTTCACGGTTCGGGGAACGATCACGGAAGACCGAAAAGTTTAGAATACTTTCTACAGCAAATATAGCATGGCATCAGTGAGTTGAATATTTTTAAAATTAAAGTCTTGGCATTTCGTGATATCACCCGACATAAACTTCCTTCAAAAACCATGCTTCGAGTGATATCAAAAAAATAAAACATCAGTCCGTAAGAGATGAATTCTAATTTCGGAAAACTTACAAATAAAGCTCAATGGGTCAAATTTATGTCTAGTGATTCGAAAGAGAAAGATTATACGGGAAATATATTTTACACAGCATTTTACATTGTTTGATATGGATTCCTTTTTTACAACTTTTAAAACTGTGTTTAAAATTTTTGTTTTTAAGAAATAACGTTATTTACGTACACTTTTTTGTATTCGTAGAATATGTAATGTATATGATCGTGGGTCCGAAGTTCGAAACAATCATCAAAGCTATATTTGAGTTGCGGTCACATCGATTTTTCTCATGAACACTTTGAGTGATCCAATACAAGCTTCTCAAACTAACAATCGAAACCATCCTTAAGCAGTATATTCCATTTAGTGCGTCTGAATGTGTAAAGCTGTCCCATATCAACCTAAGTCACTTTAACATGGATGGGTAATAGAAATTACACAATCTACGAAAGCGCTACATACTGTCAAATCGAACGATCCTACTGCCGCCTCACCAGGAGAATATTTTGAGTTTTTATCAAAGAATTCTCCATCATTTTTCACTTTCAATCTGTAGCTCAATGTAATCATTGAGCAAATTTGTTAAACAAAGTTGTTAACATTAAAATCTTTGGTATCTTCTTTTAAGTTTTCCCCGTTAACTATCCTACCAACAATTGAATATCCTTACTCATTGAAATATATGTATGGCAAATTATTAGTCTTCCCACAATTTACTTACTTCGCTTGCATTTTCCATTTCAGTAACTTTGCTAATTGAATTATTATCCTCATACTGTTACTTCCCTGCTATCTTCAATCTATGGATCCTTTTCTGTCACAACTTTATAAACATTAATCTTGAAATTATGCGGTAGATTATCGTAATACAACAATTTGACACTTGGCAAATTACATGCCACACAGAGGAAAACGAAACAACAAAAAAAAGGAGAAAGAAAAATAAAGTGCCACAGCGACGTTAAAACAAATCGTTTTAATTTGACAGACACAATTTTTATGATGGGAAACTTAACATGTGTTTGAGCCATCGTCGTCGTTTTCCCCGTCTTTTCCGGGTGGCAAGACTAAAGAAAATGGCAACTCTACGAGTATATGATGGTAATAAATGACAATTATTTTATTGAGATTAAATGAACAAAAAAAGTGAAACCGTAAAAAATGCCAAAGAAGAAAACCAAACAAACCAACTAATGGAAAAAAGACAACGGACGCCACAGACAAGGACAAGGGTTAAAAAGGACAAAAGGGGCCAAGGCATTGTTCGTAAACACGCCAAATGGGGTGGCAACGTCGTTTTGTTGTGGCTGTCTGACAGGACTACACACAATTTAATATGCTCACAAAGGGAGAATGGAAGTGGTGGAGTGGTAGAGTGGCTGTTAGTCGTCTCAAACAGCATCTTTGTGCAAAGTGTTGGAAAACACCTAATCATATGGTGGATTAAGCACAATCATTGAAGAAAATTGCAATTATAGAAAAGAAACAACACGAACAACAAGAACATCACAAATGGCAAAACCCGTCAAGTAAGTGCTCGAGTCTTGTCGGGCACACTCACCATAAAGGGAAGTGTAACAGCACCACTACAATGATCATTATCCTGGCGATGATGATGACGCTGTGGCAAATTGTGCGAAGCAGCAGTGTGTGGGATAGGCATGGTTGATTTTTGGTTTGCAACTTTTTATATGGTTGTTATAAATAATCGGTTGGGTGTGCTTCCTTGGCTTGGCAATCGTCGACGGCGAAGATGGTGATAATGGTTGATGGTTTGTTTATAGTAAAAAGGGTTAATTAAAATGTAATTTAGTGTAAAAGCACAGTAAATTGGAAGGAAAGCAACGACAACAACAACGGAACAACGGTAGTGTCTAGCACAGAGAAGCTGTCTAATAAAAATTGATTAAGTTTAACGAATTTTTGATTGATTTCAGTGCTTGTTTGCTCAAGAGAAAAGGGTGAAAATAGGGGCGATAATTTAAGCCAAAACGAGATTAAATCGAATTATATATTATGGGTGTGAAAAAAACTTATCGGATCAAAAAAGACTATGCTTTATCAAATGATTATAGAATAAATCAGTTTGTGGCCTTTTGTAGAGTCCAATTCCTTTGATTTTTATTCTACCTTTGAATCTGAGAAAATATTTGAATTTCACGTAAAAATTAAAACAAAATCTTCCAACTTATAATATTATATTTCGCAGGATTTATTATGAATGAAGTAATAATTAATTATGTAATAAACACGGTCGTGTCAAAAGTTTTTACGCACCACGGATTTGCTGCACGAAAACTGAGCGCATAGAAAACATCGGGATAGGATGCAGGACTACCGTTGTAATCTCTTCGAAAAATTAAAAATGTCAGTCAAGTGAATTAAAGGACTTGATCGAAACTGGGAAATTGGAAAAAGGGCGCGTTTGGTTTTCCAGTAAAAAATCGTATTTTTTGTAATTTTCATAAATTTTTGAAAGCAATGAAAAAGTAGTTCCTTTAGAAGTACTCCAATTATTTTTTTTATGTGTTTATGTTTAAGGGGTAATAGAGGAAAGAAACTACATTTTCATTGCTTCCAAATATTTTTAAATCTAAATTATTATTTCGGATGTTTAATTAATGCTAACAATAATATTGAATATTTCGGATATTTTATAAAGAATTGGATCGAAATTAATACACGTTCATCGCAAAATTACATTTTCATTACTTCGTGAACGTTACTTCAGAAACAGTAAAAAGTCAGCGTAAAAGAACAGCATCCACGTAAGTTCAATTCTTTAACTTTGTACCCTCTCCTGGATTCCATAAAGTTATTATCACGTGATGATTTGATTGTATTAACTAATTATTACCTAATACAGCTATAAATAATAATTAAATAATAAAATTTGTATAAAATCGCTGAAAATCTCCATTGCTGCGGAGACTTCGTTTATCATTAGACCGACCGGGCACAGCAGTGACGCCCGCTATCCATGGTGTAGAAGGCGTTGTACAATCTGAACGTAATAATTAAGACGGTTTGCTTTTAACTAACGAATAAATGGCGTACTTTTCGAGGAAATTAAGGAACAGCTTGAGTTCATGTACGGGCAAACTTTATTCCATTATGCTGATTGTACCCATGTTCGAATTTATGTTGTTTATGATTTTGTGATATTTTAATGCAAAATTTCGTCTAAAAAGGTCCTTTCTCAGATTCCAATTTTCCATTACATTTTGACATTTTTGACCTCTAATTCATCAACGGTAACCAGTTTATTCAGGTGGGCCTTAAATTTTTTGTAGCGCCAAAGGAAAAAGTCGGGAGGTGTGACATCGCATAATCTAAGCAAACGTCACGGTTGCATGAAAAGTAGTACCGCCTTGTTGAAAAAAATGTCGTTGAGATTATGGGCTTCAACTTTAGATGGCTAGTAAAAAACCAAATTCCCTTGCATCTCGTGAATGAGATGTGAGAGAGACCAGCATATAAATCGTAACAAAAGTTTGTTTTTTCTGAAAGTTATGGCAGTTTCAAGACTTCTTTGGTTTGCTCTTCAGCTTAAAAATTTTGTTTTTTGAAGTAGCTTTCAAACCTAAAATTAGTCTCATCGCTGAACAAAATATTGATATCCTTCAAGATATTCAACAGCCCAATTTAAGTAAACTGTCTACAAACAGATTTATATCTGTCAGACCATTCTATTAGTGTGCCAGGCATTTCCAATTGTCGCAAACGTCGGCAAATGCATTCATCAAGGTTGTCGCGTTCATTCTGAGCTATTGCCGTTAAATTTTAACATTTTTTAACATTAAGTATGTATAGATGGAATTTACTCAGCCTTTTGCATCAATTTATGATATTAATCTGTTGCAGGAAAATGTAGGCAGACTTTTGACTTGGTCAATAATTAATGGTTTATCTCTTAATTTTTCTAAGTGTAAGCAAATGACTTTTCACAGATGCCGAAATATTCTTATTTCGACTTATCACATGCTGAATCATGAGTTAGAAAATATATATGAAATTAAAGATTTAGGTATTGTATTTGATTCAAAATTAACATTCGTACCTCATGTGAATTACATTGTTCCCAAAGCATATTCTTCATTGTATTTCATTCGTAGGAATTCTACACAATTTACTGATCCGTACATTAAAAAGATTTTATATGCATCGTTTGTACGATCAAAATTATAATATGCTTCATTAATTTGGAGTCCAACAACTACAATTTATATTAATCGCATTGAAAGAATTCGAAAAATATTTATGAAGTTTGCTTTAAATTGTTTTCGGTTCTCAACTCCAATCCCTTCTTATTCCAGCAGATGTCTTCTTTCATCTTTAAAATTATTAAGCTCAAGAAGAGATATTTGTTCAATAATGTTTCTTCATGGCATAATTTCTGGATTTGTTGATTGTTCGGATTTATTATCTTTAATTCCATTTAATGTTCCTCCACGCTTATTGCGTTATTACTATCCGTTCCATATTGATATTCACTCTACTAACTATGCTTGCAATGAACCTCTTCGTAGATCTATGAGACTTTATAACTTTATATTATAATTTATATTATAATTCAATTGATTATACTCTACCTCGAGATAAGTTAAAAAACATTTTATTCAGTTTAAGTATTTAAATCGTATTTATCAATGTACTATTGCTAGTCTGTAAGGAAACTTAAATATCCATAGACTAAATAAATGAAATGAAATTAAATTTTTCCACTATGTTCCACTTTGTTGCGTATTATCTAATAATGAGATATCGAATTTTGCCTTCAGTAAACTAATTAAGTGGACCGTAATCTGCTCTAAACCTACGAAACACTTTCATTGTGGAAGTTTTATTTCCGTATTTACATTCCGCTCCAAATTTTTCCATGGTAGAAAGTCAGACAATACATAGAAAAGATACTGTGGAAGTTTGACAGTTTGATGTGTCATTAAAGCCCTCTTTAGAAAAAATACTCATAAATAAATCACACAATATACCTTCAAATATCGAAATTACTTTATTTTTATAGAGACCGGCTCACCTATTACAGTAACAATATGATAATTTAGAAAAGCAACATCGCCTGATTAGGATTCTGCTTCTATCGAAATATGTAATGTATGATTATGTTTTCGAACGTTTCGACCTCGTCGTTGTTAAGGATAAATTAATTTTTAAAAATAAAAAAATATCCATCAAAAATGTAGCATAAAAAGCAAAAATTTTTGCAAACTTTAGAAACCCCAAACAAATTAGACCAATTTTAGCACAAGTGAAAAAACCAAAATAGGGCGAACAAAACTCCGCTGTAAGGGACAGGTTTTTGAAATACTACCGAAGCTTGGTGTGGCGAATAGGAAGAGCAGCGCAGAAGGTCGAAGCGTTTGGAATTATTTTTTACGGGCGGCGTATAAAGGCTATCTATTCCAGTCGCCACATAAAAAGAAGAAGTAGAAAAAACAAACTCATTATTCATATTATATCTATGCTTATAAGGAAAAAACGACTTATATTAGAGTTTGTTACTTTGAGTATTTTGCAAAAAATAATAAGGAAATTTGTTATAACGTTTCAATACGAGGTGTGCTCTAAAAATTAGATGAATTTTCAAATTTCGCGGTCAACGTACATTTTCGACTTTCGATTATTATTCATTTTTTATTTTGGTACACTCATCTCGGAGATATGTTGACGGGTTTACCCATAGAGCATGTTCAGTTTGTTTGTGAGAGACATAAATAAGACAAATGTGTTGCGTGTTCGGCGATTTGGTTTTTATTTCCTCAATCGTCGTAAAACGCCGTCCTTTCATGGGTCTCTTCAATATTGGCAACACGAAAAAGTCACAGGGGGCCAAATCTGGTGAATACGGTGGCTAAGGTATGATAACGGTGTTGTTTTTGGCCAAATAATCTCTAACAAGCAAAGATGAGTGAGCAGGTGCATTATCGTGATGCAAAAGCCATGCATTTTTTTTCACAATTCCGGGCGTTTTTTTTCCGTATTGCTTCACGCAAACGGCGCATAACTTCAAGATAATACTCCTTATTTACCGTACGACCTTGTGGTAAGAACTCCTGATGCACTACGCATGGTAATCGAAGAAAACAGTGGGTAAAATCTTGACATTTAATTAAACTTGGTATGCTTTTTTTGGTCTTGGCTCTCCTGGACTCGATTGGGACGATTTAGCTTTGAATTTGTCACCAGTTATGACCCTTTTAAGCAACTCTGGGTCATCGTTGACGTCATTCAACAATTCCTGAGCGATGCTCATGCGACGTTGTTTTTGGTCAAAATTTAGCAATTTTGGAACGAACTTCGCTGCCACTTCATGGCCAAAATTTTCGAAAATATTGCATGGCATGAGCCAACCGATGTGCCGACATTTTCAGCAACTTCTTTAATTGTGATTCGACGATTCTCCATAAAAATTTTCTTGACTTTCTCAACATTTTCATCGGTTGTTGATGTGCTGGGGCGTCCAAAGCGAGCGTCATCATTTACATCTTCTCGACCTTCTGTGAAAAGTTTGTACCACTTGTAAACATTTTTTTTGGCTCAGAGTACTCTCATTGTATGTCACTGTCAACATTTCAAGTGTTTTTAAGCACTTAATTTCATTTTTTACATAAAATTTGATGTAACATTTTGACGAAACGAGCGAAATTTGAAAATTCACCTTATTATTTGAACACAATTTGTGTATGGAATTTTGCAGTGGCGCTTAGATGACAACATAGCGTATGATGTAAACTGTGATAATAAAAAACACTTTCACGCTTATATTTTTATTTTGAAAAATCGCTATAACTTGTAAGCTATATACGATTTTAAAATCATGAATAAACCTGAATTTGTCTCAACTCCGCTTATGATGTTTTTCCTTGCAATTAATTTAATTGCAAATGTATAAAAGTAAATATAAACACAACTATAAGCATAAAGTTTCTTCCCAAATATCGGTTTTAATTGCCGGCACGTAATTTGTTGTCTTGTAGTAGATCAACCGAGAAACAGCCACAAAAAATGTTTCTAATGTAAATCATTCAGTCTCCAAGAAACTATCTGGGTTTGACTACATCCACAAAGGCTCCTCTTTATCCTTTATATTTGTCCGGTATGAAGTAATAAATCCAAAGCTGATTTTCTAACTTAAAGTTTGCCAGTTGCTCTCATATTCTTACAATAAATTAGGAGAAATTTTGAAGGTTTGTTTTACGTTCCCTTAGAATTACAAAAAAAAAATATGTATAAAAATATACTTATATGTTCGGTAACAGAAGACTTACTTTAAGCCAACTTATGCAAAACCAAAAATATATGCCACAAGGTATCAAATTACTCTAAACAAAACGATTGTTTATCATTGACATAATCATATCATCCAATATCAATCATTCATATCGACAGTCGTAACATAGCATACTCATAAACACAATTTGTATAGGATTTCAATAAAAAAAAAAGATGGAAAGAAACGAAATCGTTAGAAGGAACGCAATAAGACAATAACGCAAAAATAAACTCGATTGGAAATAACGTCCAAAAACCAATCTAATATAAGTAATTCAAATAAAACTAAATAAAAACAAATAAACTCGGCAATTCAAATGAGCAGGTGGATGAATTGATGCCTTCGGCTATGAAGGAGGAATAAAGATAGAATTAAGGTGTTTTTGACACGCCAACCACCGTTATTCGTAGCAATTTCCCACATACTCGATCGGCCACCCCTGTATGTGTTCATACATTAGTATGCGATGTGTGGCATGTGGGTCCTTGCACCTTCCTCAGAAACTGGGAAAAAGGATAAACAAATAAAAATACCAATACCAATAAAAGCCGATTGCCAACTAATAAAAATCTATTTTATTTGTTAGTTTTTGTTTCAGTTCAGTTGCTGCTATTGTTATTGTTATTATTATTTATTATTTGTTTTAGTTCAATATACTAACATTTGTCTGCTCTCGCTCTCTAAGGACGAAATCATACGGTATGTGCGGGAAGGCAGTGTAATAATTTCCATTTGGTTTCGTTTACAGTTTAACGTTTTTTTTTTCTTTTTGTGAGTCCTTTGGTTTGTGATTGCCTACACGATTATTTGTTATCGTAAATTATTGTTTGACAGTTTAACTTTATTTAATCAGTACTTTTAATTTGAATTGTTATTTATGGAAATGTTTCTCCGTTTCATGCATGGCAAAAGGTACTCACATAAATTTCTGCTCGTATGTAAGCTATAAATCCATTATTTATGATTGTATTGAAATTAAGGATCAATGATTGCAACAGAATTTTTATAGATTTGAATGTTTACGTGTGTGTATGAGCAAATTTATGGAGGGAGGAGGCTCGCATTTTGTTTTTTGTTGGTTTTTATTTACTAATACTCGTGTATGATAAAGAAAAACAATAAACTTATTTATAAAGCAAATAAATAAATTATTTATGTATAATGAATAACTAATGCTGATTTCATGCAATTTACAACTGTCGCATGTGGTTACATGTCTGATTTCATGCAATTTACAACTGTCGCATGTGGTTACATGTCTAAAAAAGTGAACTTCATAGAATTTACAGCGAAAATTCCTTGCATGTACGAAGTTATGGTTTTATCTCTTTTTTGACTGCACGCATTCAATTGATTCGTCATTATATGTTATTGCTAATTTCATACATAAGCGATATAAACTAAAAATCTATTTGCATAAATTAGTCGTACATTTGGAGTTTTTTCCGTTTTCAATTAATTCAATTACAAATTCAAATAACTGAAGTTTTCTGAACTACTGGTCGACCATATCGCTGATGTTCTAAATATTTTAGAGTCCCGTTTTGTATGGAGGTAAAAGGAGTTGTAATTATTCATCCGTAATATACTAAATCAATCGGGAATAAAAAAAAATAAACAAAATTATGTAATAGAGTGCGGTATTTTCCTTCTTAATAATCAAAAGTATCGTATATACACAAGGATTTATGAATGTAAATCATTTTTATTTTGCAATATGCACATACTATTCTACTTTAACATTTTATCCAATGTATTTTCGTCTGAAATTTTAACTTTACAATGACAAGTTTAACGACTTTTAAAAATATTTTTGTTTAATTTTCCGCTTATGTCAATTTACTTGAAAAGTCAGTACCGGTCAGTGAGTATAGCATTGGAACTAATCATTGGCAACTCTCGAACCGAAGCGTCTGCTTGGAGTGCCCTAGGGAGGGTCCCATTTACAACAAACGGGTCAATTTTTAACAGATTAATCCCAATAATGCTACTAATTCGGCGTCATTTACATTCCTTTTCAAAATGAAGCGAAAATCCTTGTGTGTGTATTTTTGATTATTGAGAAGGAAGACACAGTTCTCTATTACACGATTTCATTTTTTATTTATCCATGCTTTTTTTTATTAGTAATGTGACGTAATTACAGTTCTTTTTATCTCCATATAAAACGGTGCTCCATAATATTTGGGTAAATATTGCACAAAAAAACGATTGACGTCATTTGACTAAAGCTGGATACAAAAAGAAGCTCGATGTAGGCGCCTTGCGAATTGAAGCAAAAAAAAAAAAAAAAAAAATAAAAAAAATCTGAAGGACCGTATTTCCATCTGCAAATCGCCGACAACAGCTTAATAAGTTAAGTTAGGAGTTTGAAATATCGTATGAAAACATTTTACAGTCATAGATCTGTTGACTTGAAACTTAGTAAAATTGGTCTTCGATACAAATATTAAAAGAGTCATCAGAAATCATGCACAGTTTTTAAGGGACTATCGGGCGTGGTTATTGAAATGTACTGGAAAACTTCGAATTTTTATTAAAAAAAAAGGGACGAGGTTGATACATTAGATGTGGGGAAATGACAATTTTATCCGGCCCACTTATCTGGCGATGAATTGTTGCGCTATCGATGGTGTCACTGTTAATCGCAGGTGTCACAAGTGGGCGGAATGGGCCCAGTGGAAGAACCTACCATTTTGACTGAATCGTCTCAACAGAAATATAAATTTTGCCATCTTTTTCAACAATTCTACCATTTATTCGTTAGTTGAAAGCATAATTGCATGAAATTTGTTGACAAGTGATCACTCTATTTATAGGCGTGGTTATTAAAAACTACTACTGAGTAAGATTTTTCACTAGAAAAAACATTATTGATGTGTTATGCATGGGGAAGCTTAGAGATCTGCACATTATAATTTTAATTAACAAAACAATCTGTAATTTAAACTTACATCTAGTATGTAGTTTCGAATTGATATCTATATAATAATTATGTTGTATTTTTTAGTATTATGCACGTTATCTAATATATAATATTTATTTTCCAAAATCATATTTCCTCTGTTATTGTTGTCATATCGGTATCATTGCAAAGCCATCAATCTAAAATAATTGGACAGTTCTATAACAAATTTAATTTTCAATTATTATACATGTACAAAAGCTATTTTTTAATATTAACTATTTTGTTACCACAACATTCAATAGATATTGTTTTGTTCATTGACAAAAGTTACCATTCGTATATTTTTTTCTCTTTAGGATTTCCATTAAAGTGTAATTTTATTTTACAATTTCTCTGTTGCTGCCATTGTTTTTTTTTTCTGTTGCTTTCATTGTCGAAAACATTTTGTCCTCACATCAGAGAAATAAAACCAATCAAAACTTTTTAAACAAACATTTAACAAATCTATTTTATAGAAAACCATAGAGAACAAAACAAAAAAACATGAAAAATAAAACCCTCCTCCCACAATACAGGAAACGAACAAGAAAAAAGAAGCAACGCCAAACCCACAACAATATAATCAAAGGCAATTCCAAAGAATGTCATAAATAAAGTGAAACTATTCGAAACTCATAATAAAGTTTAGGGGAACTAAGAAAAAGCACAAACTCTGGATATAACGACTTCATGCCACCCTCGCAATACTGCAGAAATTTGACATAATTTGAATTTAGCGTCAATTTGACAAAGTGACATTTAAGGGCTGTACCTCTGTAATATCTAAAAATCAAAAAATCTTTGACAAGGTAAATTTATGCAAAATAAAAAAAGGAAAACGAAAAACGATGTGAAATTATAGTGACAAAACCCGCGCACAGTGTTTAGAGACATATCAAATCAGTCGGAATATGTATTATAAAAAAGAAAATATTTTATTTAACAAAATAGTTCAATTTGAATACTTGTAATGAAATTAAAAATATATGTTATAAAAATGCTGAACGTAAAATGAAAAGAACATTCATATTGAACTTGTAATTTAACAATGAGTACACATGTGCGCTTGATGTCAGAGTTTCGAGATAAGATTTGCTCTTACTAATGCTTCCTTCGAAGAGAGTTCTTTTATTGGCCGAAAACAATTACAAGTAAGAAAAAAACATTGCGAAACAATCGCCGCAATCTGATCTCCCTGGTGAAAAATACAATACGATATTTCCAAAATTTTCCGTCTTTCGTTTATAGCAAACTTCGAATTAGTTAGAAAAACATTAAGGTGGAAGCGTCTTAGATGAAAGGTTTAGAGTTTTATTTCCAATCTCTTCCACAAATAGAAATCTTTGAAATAGAAATGAAATAAATTTAATAAGAGAGAAGCTTTCTGCAAACTCGGCAGAACTAAATTTTTGGGTTTTATGTCTACAAAAACGATACGAAATTGAAATTAATAAAAATGACCATAGAGAAAACCAACATAATCCTTATTTTCATTCTCAGTTCTATATCCTAAAAATCGTCGATCATAACTTGCAAAACCTTCGCCAGACTTTTGCCAGACCTAAAAGTTGCATTAGACTGTACATCATATTTAATAGGTAGGTTTTGTCAGAGAATATATTTTGCTTTGCCAACAAGCAGCACACATAAATTTTGAACTGACCATCGGAAAGTGCAACATTTTCTTGTGCAGAAAGGAGTTTTAAAAACTAATATTTTACCATTTAATTAAAAAATATACATTTTAATCAAGAAAAACAACGTGGGAGATTTGTATTCGATTTTCCTGGAAAACGCGAAGCTAATAAATAACCCCAAAAACTGGAGCAAAAAAAAATTCTGATTTTCAGGCCACCCCGCGAAAATGCTACATTTTTGAAGGCGGGTTTTTAGAAAGAATACGGAACGTATCTTCCAGGAACTGACATCGAGTATATTTATCGTGCAAAGAGTTGCGAATTTGGACCGAATTATGAAGACTCCGACACAGGCATTTTAAAAATGCCCGACACTGACGCGAGCTTTTTTAGAATAGAAAACCAATTTGCGTTACGCACTGCCCAATATTGTATACAGACTGGCATAATTGAGCTGACATAGACTTCGTAGGGGATATAGAGGCTATTGAAAATCTAAGCAGGACAAAACATAGGGCAGTTTTAGGTGAATGTGTGACAATCAGATGGCAACCCAGATGGGATCAGTCACACTAGGGTGGAGTCAGATACGCTTTTGTGCGGGACGTTTGCTTCGTCAGTGGAAATCTTGATTTTGGTTTTACCTTAAGCCTGAGTTTCATATTTAACAGTTCTTTGAACCAGTTTCTGTTTAAAAGTGATCTGGCTGAAAATAGTTCTTGTGACTGTGGGCACCGAAAAAACATTAGGGATTGTTAGGGTTGAAGATAGTTGGGAGGTGACGCACATGTTGTCTACATCAAGCAGGCTGGCCGAGGCACGTCACTTTGCAAGCAGATTGTTTGCAAGGTGTTAGAGTAGGAGAGAGCTTTAGGTATGAAGGTTAGTCAGGCAGATAGTATCGGTTTTGCTGCTGTTAGTGGCCAGGAGTAGTATTGCAGATGTGCACTGCCAAATGCGTTATACTACGTACAGTACATGTGAATGTGTGTGGATGTGAAACGCCCCCTTTCCTACATGCGCTTCTATAGTGCAATGTAGTGCATGTAGGCATGTATACGATCGACCACCAGTTCTATACGAGGTATGATGTAAGCTAAACTGTAATAGCTTTTGTCTGCGGAACTCTGATCAGAGGGGCTTCTTTTCTGGTGACACGGAAGGTTAGGGGCCTCAAAAATAGTTTGTTTTTGCCTGATCGTTGCGTAGGACTCGTTGTGGGAGCATCGTGCTGCCTGTGGTTAACAGAACACGTCTTGTTAGTGTTCATGCATTACATCATGTTTTCCTGATGGTAATGCGAGAAGTTGGAAAACACTATTCGTCGTCGATTAGGTTAGGGTGTTTATACAACCGTCACTACCTACCGGGACAAAGTTCACTTCATACTAGTGACTTTAAAGGTACTTCGGCTGAGGGGAAAAAGAAGCCCTGAGCCCTGAAATTGTCCAAGGGGATGTATTTCTTATCTCAAAAGTGTTTAGACTAATCCTTCATGGGCTAGTCTGAGTTCCCTAAAGGGGTGCTGGCTGTCGCAAATGCAAATAAAAAAAAAATTGCCGCACGTGTGGAGGCATATCGTAAGTAAGGCTTGCATAGCGATAACTACCACGTTAAACTACCGCGAATTGACATAATTGATGGTTAGTCTCTTTCAACAAAATTTATTTTATCGACGAAAAGTGATTTCGGGCAAATCCGCCGTGCTGATGGGAAGCATCAAAAAGGATGTGGTCAGGTCTTCCAGTTGCAATGATAAACTTAAATTTAGGAAAAAGTGCAATGAGCATATCAAAACGGGGCACCATATCACACCAAGTGTTACCTTACAAAGGTTATAAAGCGGTCTACTTATCATGCCTATTGGAACGATAACGAGGAACGCTACAGAAAACACCGTTGACACGATTTGTTGACAAAAGTATGTTACGCTGGTTCTAGAGGCATCATAAGTCTCATACAGCGAGATGTTACTGCAGAAATGGCAATCAGTAAAGGTGGTTTTGACGGTTAAAAAAGGTTTCGACGAACTGAGAATGAACTTAGTTAGTGTCGCTGCGTGGTCGGTGATAACAAAAGTGTATCTCAGAAATTCAGTGCTCCAAATTGCGAATACTTTGGAGGTCAACTAAGGCTCGTCAAAAAATATATCAAAAAGTTATAATACGAGTATAGTATATTCTATATTATAGTATATATATATATATATATATATATATATACATATATAGTATATAATATTTCAAGTTACCAATTACCCAACTTTTTTAAAAGTCAGTTTTCGAAATACTTAAGAAATCCATTTTCATTTCAGAAAAACTTCAAATTATAGTACACAATTTTATTATAAGGAAATTAAAGTCAAAACTATGAGGAAACTATGAGGGTGACAAATTATACAAAACAGAATATTTTTGTATGTTCAAGTTTTTGTATATTTTTCCCCCCCTTACTATTTTTCTAGAGAAAATTTTTTTAAGAAAATTCCGTTTACTTATTCTCTATTTAAATATTAGTTTCAATAACTGTTATAGATGTGATATTCATCTTCTTAAAGGCTTCGAATAATTTAGAATGACAATGTACAATTTCTGTCTTAGCAAAGATTATAATGCATTTGCTTGTCATTTGTTAGCAAATTAACTTTGGGAATTGATTTCGCCTCGGAGAAATAGATGTTGTTGGCGTTTTTCAATCGTTTGAGCACTTTACGTTTTGAAGTTCCAGAAAAATCTTAATCTTTTTGTTTTATATTGCTCTAGGAAAACGTTTTTGCCTACTTTGCGATGGGTGTGATTGACGATGTTTAACAATTCCTGTATTGATTTCATTATGATAATTATTATTTAATATACTAAACTGACACAGATTTTACGCTAATGGATTTTCGCACTGATTTTCTTGCCACTACAGTCTTAAGCTTTTTAATTCAGTTTCGAAAAATTGTGTGTTATCTGTCTCTTCTCCGTTTTGTTCTTATTCGTTTATTCAAACACATTTTTGTTACACCAGACAAATAGCCGTTAATTTTCAAAGGATCTATGCGTTAAACAAGAATGTGAATATTTGGCTTAAAAAAGAGTTTTCTGGAGAACTAAAGCATGCGGTTTTTCGTGCGCAAGAAACCAATTTTTGAAAAATGAATTGATCACACCACAAACATATTAGATATACTGGAAATCACAATTTCAATCATGCTAACTTTAGTCACAAATAGTCACAATCATGTTATGAAAACAACCTATCGAAATTTCAGAGCAAAGTCTTGTTATATTAGTTTAATAGGAAATTAATTTCACCCAAAATTTTCGAAAAATATTTAATTAATTAATTTTAATTTTCATAATTTTTGTAAATTTTCAAAATTTTAAAACATTTTTTTTTATTCTCATTGCTTTGATAAAATAAAATATAAAAATATAAAAACTGAAAAATTATTTTTTAATGGAATTTTCGTATGGTGATGGCATGCATACCCATTTCTGAAAAACCTTTCGATACCCCTCATGAAATTTGGTCATAATGCTGACAACACTTAAAGGTTTTTGGGAGGAAAACTTAAAAGAAATTGAATGTACAATTTTGGGATGGTACGCTTTGGAATGTGAATTAAATGCTTTGTTGATACAAAGAACATGTATTCATTGCAGGTTTTCAAATGTTGTTTATAAGAAATACTAAAATGATGATGATTTGGATAATGATGCGCATTTCCTATTGTTCCAGGGTGAACAAAGATCAGGGAGCCCAAAATTAGAAAGATCTAATCAACCTTTTAAAAAATCTCCCCGCCACCGATGTATTTCTCGGTACGTTTTTTTAATGCCCACTAAGATAGGTTTTTCAAAAATACAGAAATATTGATGTAACGGTGGAATGAACGGGGTTGTTATGTTTTTGGGTTACGCAACTATTTATAATTTTTTAAAGCTGTTTAGAACTATTGAAGCGGAGGTTAAATAAACCACCAGAACTTTGTTAAATTTAATTCTTATAAATATGTATAAGCAATAGGAAAAAAGTTTAAATATAAATGTTAAATTATATACAAAATAAAATTCTACATTATATTTGGGCGCCATCGGGACATTGTGCACTATTCATCGCATTTGGCATTCACAAACAAAAAAAACCATTTCAAATTTGTGTAATATATTATTGCACGTATTGTTATATATTTTGCATATGTGTGTGATTACTCTCGTTGTATATCAGTCATACTCACACAAGTACATGCTTTCCCTTTTTTTTCCTTCACACATGTGAAACTTGCTTCGTAGACCACAAGGACTGTAATATTTTGCGATATTTCCCGACCCCACGTTTCTCTGAAATGTCATTGCGTTGTGGTTGAGTGGGTGCTGGGAAAGGGCTGAATGTTGTGACTTCATATTGAGTTGAATTTTGGTCTCGGCAATTCGGGGTTTACTTTTTCCGGTATATTTGCTTGTTATGTGTCTCTGTATGCTGTTACTTTGGCATGATAATGTTTAGTCAATAAAAATGATTTGTCAAATCACGAAATTTGATACAACAAAAACCGCGAAAACAAATTATATCACCAGCAAAAAAAAAAAAAAAAAAAACCCCAATGCAACTACAAAAATGGGCAAAGTGGAGTTAAAGTGAAGTTGAAGTTTGAAATTGCAATGGGAAATGACTGTTGGAGAGGAGTTTTTTCCGCAAGATGTATTATATAATGTAGCAACGTTTCTTTTAGTCGAAAGATTTAAAGGAATGCAGAAACATTCACTGTTGCCAACGTAATCGCGTTCTATGCTAAAATTCTCATGATCTCAAGATTCCTTCGCGTAAAATGTTTGGCCCCGCTTCAATTGTAGCCCTCATTCTTCATAGCTCATTGTTCGTTCTGATTGCGCAAATAAATTTATCAGCTTACTTAATGTTATGCAATTTACTCCCCTCACAAAAAGATATGTTCTCAACAATTTATGAGGTTTTTCCAACAATTTGCCACCCCGGGTTTGTCCCTTATTCCTTCCTTTAGTTACTGCGTCAAGTAAGTAAGTTGCGTTCAGCTCCCAAAATTTGTGAAAGGAAAAAATTCGTTTCGAGCGTAAACCTTCTATGAACTTATCCTTTGCTAAGTTTGTCATCAAAATTGAGACATAAATTTTAATGCGAATTTCTAAAAGAAGTTGCTTCAGCATGTAACAGACAGACAAGAGGAAATATAACGACAGCTACAAGAACCAACAAATTTGTGGACAAAATATTTCATAAATCGTAAATATTATTTAAACATTTTAGGTTAAAGTACTACGCTTAAGGAAGTTCGTCCCTCCCCCAGAAAACTGCAGGAATAAACGAAATTTGTATGCAAAATTTCAAGTTATGTAAAGTTTTAACAATACGCTAACATTTTGTATTTTCCCTGCCAACAACCAAGAAACAAATATAAATCTTTGTCTGCTGCAGAAGGCTGTGAGGGAAGAAAGCTATAAAATACTTTTGGTTCCTTTTTTTTCATTCCACTTAGGGTTTGCTTGATTGGGCTGTTGTTGCTCACAAGTTCATTCATACCACTTTTCTTTAACACTCAACACCTAATTCAACTTGATTGAACATAATTTGATTGTGATAATAAATTGTAAACGGAAATTGTTTAATTTCCGTTTCATTTAGTTTTTTCTTATGTCTCTTTAAATTTCTTAAAACCAGAAATTTGTTGTTGTCTTCAGTTGTTGCTTTGCAGTTTGCGTAATATTTGTTGTTTGTTGTGTACTCTTACCTGTACGCGGACTTCAGGTAAATTGACCTTCATGGCCAGCTCTTCTCGGGAATAGACATCAGGATAATGTGATTTCTCAAAAGCTCTTTCTAATTCATGCAGTTGATACGTGGTGAACGTGGTGCGATTTCGTCGATGTTTCTTCTTCGAACAATTCTCGTCTTGTCCTGGAAATGGATAATGTACGGCAAATATTTAGTAGCTGGTAAATGACAGCTCTAAACATGTTTCAAATACATTTCATTTATACATTTAGTTTCCAATCACGAATCGATGAAAAACTGAAATCGAAACTTACAATAAATCGAAAATTTCTTCTCTCTTTGGAAATTTCTCTTCTTTGTCACTTCAAGAAGAGTAGAAAGCTATAAAATAGTTGTAAGAATTGTATCCAGTACCAATGTAAATGAAGCTGATCGTCAGTCGACACTCACATTACGAGTTCAATTTCCTCAGAATGAGCCAAGAGCCAATTTTCTTGCACTGAGTACTTTTTTCGAATGATGTCAACTCGTTGCCCGGTAACTCATGAACCAGGGGAAATCCCAAAAATATTACTTTTTCCAAATGCATATTGGAATTGCAGTGTGTTAATCAAATCATATTCTTTAAATTCTGGTGGAGTACAAAACTCAAAAAACATATTTTGTTTTTTTTCTAGTTTCACAGATATTACGTGAGGAACTTTTAAATTTTGCACATTTTGATTCAATGTGTGAGATATAATTTTAGTTAATTCCAAAAGTTTCCTTCCTATGATTTCGTTTGCGTTGAAGCGATTTTCTTATATAGGATATATAAAAATGCAAAAAAAGATCGAACATCTGTATATCAACAGCACGTACGGTAATTATATTGGAAATCAGACAAAAAGTTCATGATATTGTTTTGAGTGAGGGTCGAGCGGGTCTCCGCGTGCAAGACACAATGAATACAATTTTGCACAATTTTGCCGATTTTGTGAATATGGGTACCATGGTTTCCATTACACACGATTGTATGACGATTTGAAAACTATATATGGAGAACGCAAATTCTCGAACCGATGGCCAAGAAATTCGCTACAAGTTGATTTTTTCTTCTTCCAGACCACTAACTTTGAAGCACCAACACGCCATAGAGAGTTCCGATCGTATTCCTTTCTTTCTATACAATATATTGCCTTTAGGCGATTAAATCATAGAGAACAACACAACAATTTTCTCTTCACAAAATTTTACTTCTGTAAACATCTTTTAAAATATGTTAAAGTACTCACCTTCATCATCACTTCCTGACGTTATTTTCTCACCCTGTTCACTGGAGTTCGTTTGATTGAGATCTTCACTGGACGCACAGCTGCCATTCATTAAACTTTCATTGTCATTCAGGCGGTCAGGTTGATCACCATTGCAACTATTGCCTCCTCCACCTGTTCCTGCCCCTGCCCCACCTATCGGACCCATTCTGCCGAAATCTTCTAAATGCTTCTGCTGCTGTGGAGTTAAATGCGTTTGCCCTCCTCCTCCTCCTCCTCCACCATGTTGATCCATGCCACTGCCATAATTTTGCATATCCTCCAGAGAGCGAGGTCTAACACTTCCTTCAAATTGGGATTTTAGGGAGTAGTTATCACCACCTGATCCTCCACAGTTTCCGTTCAGTATAGACTTTGTGAATCCTTCTGCGTCAGTTGTATTATTGTTGTTGGCCACATTCATATCATCACAGTAGGGGGAAACAGACGATGACTTTCTTTTCAGTCCCGAGCCATTGCCAAAAGTGTGGACGGTAACATGAGGTGATTGCGGCGACGAGGTCACGTCGATGTTGTGCGAATCATTGGGGTCTTTGGTCTCTTCGTCATCGGTAATATCGGCATCGATTTCTCCGCCATTCGATAGAGAGGACATTGAACGTTCATCGTAATCGTGCAGAGAATGAGCGAGATTCGTGACGCCATTTGCGGTGTAGAATGAAGATGCCGCCGCCGACATTTGATTAGCCATTGTGGATGCCACCATCACAGCTGCCGCCGTGGCGTTGGTTACTGCTGCCACATTGGCTGATGAGGATGACTTGGCAAATTTTTGGTCATGTTGCACTTGGGCATGTGCTGCTAAAGCAGCCAAATGCTGCTGATGACTATGATAGACTCCGGCCGATGAATTCATCAAGACGGCTGATGTCGGATTTAATGATGACGGCGTTGGCGATGCTGTTTGTGGCGTCATTGTGTGCGTCAATTGGGAGCCGGGATGCGAATTAATATCGCTCGATGGTTGAAAATTATTAGCTTCCACCATTTGATGCATCGAATTCAGGTAATCATTACCACTCGCCATGGACGGACTATTGCGACTG
>JAHXMU010000057.1:4050107-4090077 GCA_019455685.1 Philornis downsi | reverse complement strand
ATATGGACACGAGAACTCCAATGTTTGTTTCAATTCCTAAGTTGATACCAGTTTTTTTTGTATTACTCAAATATATATTACATATTTATTGTAAGAGTCAATGTTTGAATTCTTATTATTTAGTTTTGGTTAACTCTACTTGTGATGATTCCAAATGTTTTGATTTTTTATATAAGAGAACCCAAAATCTCAATTATATTTTCAGATCTGGGTCAGATATGAAGAATGTAGACCAGAAGATTAAGAAAATTAAATCTACTAAGTGCTGCTCACTGGTAACTCGTATATACCAAAAAATGTACTGATACGGCTGAACCAAAATAAATGTGGAAATTTTTTCCAAATTCTGGTGAAAACTACGGTTAGCGTGCGGAAATAAAAATAAGCTTGGATGGCGCACTTATATGGGGACTGTATTAGGACATGGATGATATTATAGATACAATTGATGGAAATCCACCTTATGAAACGAACATCAATCAATTTCATTGGTAAGTGCAGCACCCAATTTAAAGATATTTTTCAAGAAATTTCGAGTAAATCATATTCGGAAAACCAGAAATTATTTTTCAAAAAAACTGAAAAGTGGTATAAAAAATGGTACTTAAAGAAATAGAGGGAAATCGTGGCCATTTTCCCATATAAAATTTACACCCATTTCCCCAAGACGCAAAAGACACTTTCTGCACCTTTCTCGTACAATTTATTTCAATTTTATTACTCCAATCTGCCCTCCCACTTGCTAGCTTTTTGTCGCATCATACTCTTATCCTTTCTGCATCTGATATATAATATTTATCACACAATTATCGATTTCAATTTTGATGATGTATACTGAAATCTGCTGTCATTAAGCAATACACTGTAGGCAATAATACAGAAGTATCAGTTGACGTCCTGGGACATGGGAAATGGAACTGGGTTACCCATTTTCCGGTTTCAAAAGTAAAGTTAAATAAAACACACAAAAAGTTATGATTTCGATGAAACTTTTATTTCATTACAATGCTTGGACCTTGCCATTGTGTACGAAATACAATATCATTTAGATGACCGGCTCTGGATTGGTTGCAGAGATAGTTTCCGACCAATTTTTTGCACATTTCGGCCGACCACAAAAAAAGTCTAACGGGGTTAAATTGTATGATCTTGGTGGCCAACTGACGTCTCCAAAATGTCAAATTACGCTTTCTGGAAACTTCTCATGCAATAAAGCCAAAAGCGGCCGCGTTGAATCACATTTGAATGACCACTTTTGTAGTAAATTTTACTAATTTTTACGCGTTCTTCGGTTGTTAGAAGATTCATATTCGTAAGTGGCAAACCTTTCACAAAATAAATAACACTTTAAACGACAGGTATTTAACAGATGACAGCTTTGCCAGGCTGGCGGTTTTGAAACCACTAAATGAATATCCCTGTACGTACATACATTTTGATAATATGAAATATTTGCATTTATTTCTCACAGTTTTTGGCAGCCTGTGATGATCTCTATCATCTTAGAAAAGCTATAATTTGGTTATTTTCATGTTGGATGTTCCAATTCCGAGATATCAATATAATTGAGTTTTATCATTTTGCTGTTAGCGTCGCAAGCTATATTAAGAACAACTTTTTCTGGGCAATGATCGCACGATTGGACGTTTCGTTTTCGGTATACGGTCTTGTATTTTATAAATTTTGTTCGTTCTGCTACTTTTTGAATATTTTCATATATCATATTATGTTTGACGCCTTCTCCAAATATTTTAGTAGTTTATGCTATTTTCTATTTAAGCATTCCATGCCCGGAATTTGGCCATATTTGCATATTAGCTTTTTTTATTTGCCATATTGCGCTTTCTAAAGCTCCTAGAAAACTGAAAATCCGTTTCAAGATGTGGGTATTTGAATCATTTGCACTAAACAAAAAGATCATTTTTTCTTGTAATCAAATGTCTTGTAATCAAATATGACAGAGAAGTTCATAACCACGTTTATAATAGCCAGTTTCAATATATAGGGAACAAAAAGATTGAAATGCCGTGTCCAGTAGTTCTTACACATATTAAAAGTTTGCTAAAAACTCTTAATTTCGAAGAATTAAGTATTTCTTGTAACACTTTTTAAATATGTATGTTAGCTTTAAAATAATCAACTGCATAATGAAAGCATAATCCATAATTTTATATAAATTTACTTCCATTTAGTCCATTTTATACGCCTTCTGACTAAGATATCTATAATTAATTCTAAATCAATAACATATCAATTAATTTCCTAGCACTAAACCAATTACTAATTCTTATCCAATGCAGTAAATAGCACCATCAATAGCACCGCCTCGTCTCAACCCAAGTACGTTTACGTTTCAGTTCCCACTAGTAGGCCTCTGTAATGGTTATATATTGACTACATCATCAAAATGCAATTACTCAACACAGCATAATTACACATTTTTCAAAACTATTAATTGGATTCGAAGTTAAACAATGTAATTGCATACATTGCCTAAATGGATTGAAATGAACTCCACAGCGACGGTTCACTCACACCCGCACCCATCTCTAGGCTAATAACGAATCGAAAAGGAAATGTTGAAATGTTGTGTGCACCCCAGTAGACTTGCTCGCATACGAGTATATAAATTGATTATAACTGGAAAAAGTCAATTTGTCGTTGGGCTTAAACTAGCCGACAATTGTTGGGACACCTTTTTAAGTCTTCCCACCGAAGACCACTGCCTTCAGTATCATTAACACCACCCAAACAACCACCCATTGGATAATTTGCTACCGGCATTCTGTGGCAAGGAGTCTAATGACTTTCTTGCATGTCACATGATACTCTCAGGCCGGAGCTGATTTCATTCAAATGGAATCAAACTCTCTGACAAATAGCAAAAGCCAGCCTGCTGCCTCGGCTAGTCAATAGTATGAAATATGTTTCCTTTTCGCCCTCAACTTGTGTATTTTTGGGCTTTGGTGATGGTTTGGTCCCCCTAAGTTAATTTGCTATTTGGAGTAGAGTTTAAACTGCATTCATCAGGCGTTTTGAGAATTTTTATTGTGCCACATTGTAAATATAAAACAGCGTCTAATTGAAAGTCAGTTAGTTGGCTCAAACTAGTTGCCTCGCACAGGTAAGGCCATAGGCAAGGCCATAGGCTACCATCTATCGATACTTTCTCCTTAGTTTGTGGTAGCAACTGAATACATTCATATGATTATGGTGCCACTTGATTCGGCAGCGAGCGATGGAGTGAGTGAGTGAGATGGATGGCTACTTGGCTGATTGGCTGTATGGGGTAATTTGCTATGTCTGATAATTTTATAGCTGTAGACATTTAGATGTGATTGTAGTTAATTAAATAGTAATTATTAGGTGTTATGTGGTTATAGAAAACCACTTAAAATAAATTGAAAACCGAGGACTGACTGATGAATAACCACATCTAGGAAGCGTGTGTAGAAGTCGTAGCGGTGGGTAACCAAATGGAAGCGTTCACGAAAGATGATCTTTTAGTTCGCCACCTAACATGTTTTGGCAATAGCATAGCAAACAAAATCTGTTAACTTAATGTAATATTCGAGTGCGAGAAATTTGAAATTAGAAAAATTAAAGATTATGTTTGAAAATATGAAAATCGCGAATACCCGATTTTAAAGCATTCTTACTATGAACAATGGGATTTTCGTATGTATGGAGAAAATAGCGCCAATTTAAGTGTTTCTTTTAAGCAGACAACACTGGCATATAGCTTTAATAAAATACTTTATAATATTCAACTCACATATACGCATTAATCTATCAAAAACAATTCGTCAAGCCAGCTACTTATCTTTCTTTGAGTGACTGTCAAACCAGCTAACAACTAGTCTAGTAAAAGTTTTCTAAGCTGATTTTCGGAATCGTCATTAACCAGTAAGTAAGTAAGTCTAAAAACGGAGTATGTATGCTTATTGGAAGTGAGAATTTCTCTCATATCCCAGTCAGCGGCTGCATGCGAGTATGTTTACACATATTTTTGAAAATTGGTTCAGCCGAACTCAAGCCGAATGGTTTGTTTTCTCAACTTTATGCCAAGCAATTGATTTATTAGAAGGCTTAGTCAAGAGCAGCTTTATATCAAGAAAAATTCGTTGTACTTGAAACTTCACTCATTCGTTCTGAAACTTTGTTAAAAGTTAGCAATGATAAAGATTTCAAACTTGCATGCAATACATCAATAAAATTGTTATTCTGACTTGATAACTAAACGCACACTTTTTCTTTTTTACAAATGTCTCTTCTTGTTTAAAAGCGTTACCCTCTTTGAAGGTGTGACAAGATTAAAGTGCTTCAGTTTATAGAGAAGCAAGTCAGTTACTTCTTAAAAAATCCGCCTGGCGGCGTACGCTATGTGATGGCATATTATATTTGTCGTATTGATATCTTGTAGGATGACTTCAAAAATTCGGAAAATCGTTGAAAAATCTATAAAGTTGAAAACAGCCTATTTTATACGAAAATCTTTTTGCTTACCATCATACCACATGTTAATGGCAAATACCTCCCTTGCAGGATGGAATACATTGTAATTGTCTCAGATGTCTGGCAACAATGTCATACAGAATATAAGAAAACCGTTTTGTGTTTAGTTAAAACCGAAACCGAAAACCGCTACCTCTATTAAGAATGTGCGATTAACCAGTTAATCAAACTTTGAGATTAATCCATATTTACATTAATCTGACAATGGATTCATCGATAGTTCCGATTATTCGGAGTTATGATTAATGTAGCAAAATTGAGTGTTAGTTAACCAGATTTGAATAATAAAATATTTTATGCATTTTATTTTATAGAAATATATTCACGCCAAAAAATAGTAAGACTTTTTGAGTGCTATTTAACCATTGGAGTTTTGCTTATTCAAATGTTTGATTAATCGACTAATCATGAATTTTTAACATAAAAAATAATGATAATAATAATCGACTAATCGTAAATATGATTAATCTATATGTATAATTAACTAATTAGTCGATTATTCCAGACTTCAATCAATCGGGTTGACTGATTACTCAATTAATCACACATATCAAATTTATACCAGATTACCCATTTTTCGGTTTCAAAAATTAAATTAAATACACATAAAGCTATGATTTCGTTGAAACTTTTATTTCATTATAATGCTTGGATATTGGCATTATGTGCGAAATATAATGTCATTTAACTGCCCTCTTGTGGACTGATTGCAGCAGGGCACTTTTTCACACATTTCAGAATGTAGCTCTCAGCACACCCACTCCCTTTTAACATTCAATGGTTTAAAACTTAACGACTTTTCACAAGTTCACTTTTTTATCCTTTATTCCTAAGAATATTTTTAAAGAAGAATCTTTATGGTAATTTTTATCAAAATTGAAGGATATTTAAGAAATCCACATTTGGTATTAATACTTTTTTTTATGTATTTCTTCTATGCCTGTTTAAGCTTTGAAAATTTATCTACAGAATTAACAATTGGGTCGCCCTTTCATGTATACGTAGACGTATAAAAAATTGTCCATCACATCAGTTTCTAATTTTCACACATTCATTGTTATTCTAAGTATATCGCAGTTGATCATTAGTAGCAACTTATTTTGCCACTTTGCTTGTATTGATAAAAACATTCGGCTTCCTTCAAAAAAGACTGCGGCAATCAGCGACCATCTAATATAATCAATGCATAAAACATTGACCCAAAGAATTTTCAAACTGAGCAAAAATCGCACTACACGAATTTTACTGAAATTAGCTTCTGCACTGAAATTCAATCAGCATTCATCGCTTGCCTATCATCAGCATCACCTTTCACGACTACTGCTGGTGGGATTTGCTGTAGTGGCTGTTTGTTCAATTCAGTTG
The DNA here is from genome assembly GCA_019455685.1 of Philornis downsi. Classification (NCBI taxonomy): domain Eukaryota; kingdom Metazoa; phylum Arthropoda; class Insecta; order Diptera; family Muscidae; genus Philornis; species Philornis downsi. The sequence continues at coordinate 4,084,197 of JAHXMU010000057.1, read as the reverse complement.
GTTTGCCATTTTCCCTCCGCTTCTTGTTCCACCGCTCTGATATAAATTATTTTTTATTATGAAGCTCAGCAGGTTATGGCTTAGCAAATTAAATGCTTTAATAATATAATTAACAGAATATTAGTGTGAAGTCGAACGAACAAAAGTGAAATAAAAACACAATAAATAAAGATGTGAAAAGCAAAAAGCAACAACAAGAAACACATAAATCAAATTAAGTAGCTCACCTGGGAGCTCTAACCCAAAAAATAGGCATAACTAATTCCATACAAAGAGCAAGAAGCCCACACACACAGGCTGTCTCATATTCACAGAGTATAAAGGGTCATACAGAGTGCGATCATTGAAGAATTAAGTGCGATCCGCCGCGCTAGTCTAGCATAAGACTGTGTACGTTTACAGTGTGATCAATTAATTCATAAGCAGCGTGCCGTTTCGTCTCCTTAGAGATATGTTAATGGAAGTGTTTTAAAGTATCGAGATCACATGCAGTTCAGATGGAAAGTTTAGCACAATCTTTCGTTTATTTAAAATATGAAATAAAAAAAAACAATGAATACTCGTAAAAATTAGATCGGACAGTTTAGGAATGAAGACTTTTGTTTACCGCCGTGGCGGAATTTAGTTGAAATGCTTTATTAAACTAAATGAGATGTGAAATTTAAAGCAAGACAATGCAATGGCAACACATATCAACTCTCCCTTTTGCATATTTTTCACTTTAGAGAAAATGGAAACTGAAGTTCAGACAAGATTTTTATTATTACGACAGCAAAGAACACCAAATAAAGTTGTCAAAGACTTCATCTCAATTCATGTTTATATTGAATTTGCTCGCATTTAGTATTACTTTTTGGGCACGTTTTGAATAGTAAAAGCTTCTATGTGACACCTGTCTCGTCTCGATTACTCTTCCATGGATAATATTTATCGTAAACTTCCCCAAGTCACTTCGCCAAATTTCATGAAATTTAATGAATTTAAATCATATTTTTTAAATTTGATTTATAACATTGTTATTGGATACCACTTGATTTGTGCATAATCTAACTTTTCCATTTACTTGATTTTCTGAAGCAAAATTCAGAATTTATCTGATTTAGTCAATACAAACCAAATGTTTTCTGTTTAATAAGTACGTCATTAACTATTTCAATATTGTGAAGGGCATTCCTAACCTGGCAAGTTTAGTTTTTAAGAGTAGCCTTAGAAAAGTCTATATAAATTATGCCAATTTGGCAACACATTTCGAAACTTTTCAGGCAAACATTTTTATATACTAAGAGATTTATAATTGTATGCCGATGATTCATGATGATTTTTAGATAAAATTGACTTAACTGTAGAATATATGCATATGTTGTTATTTTGAGCCTTTATAATTCATTAGGCTAAACATTAACGTCATGTTGCCCTGTATTTTACATCTGCCTTTTTCGCTTTTTCATGCCAAGGTTGCGATAAGAGACTACACTATGGGTGGACGGAATGGAGCACATTGTAATACAGAAACAGCATTGGAGCCACGTATACAAATGTAGTTGGTACATTAATAATTTGTTGTAAAGCATCGGGTCGGATATTTGATAAATTTGATATTTATCCAAACATCAACATAACCTTTCGCCTCGACGGTTAACTACTTCTTGCTCCTAAATTTCCTTGTTTCGAATAAGTTTTAAATTTTTTGATATGCTGAATGGGGAAGTAAATCGAAGCGAAATTTGATTAATTTGAATATCGGTATGAGGAATATGCGAGTCCTTTCTTAAAGCACTCCAACAACGCTGCCTAGCAATCACCATTGAACGCTCGTTTTCACGGAACGTAATGAATACGACTTATAACTTTCCTATTTCAGAATTAGTCCATTCTTTTGATTGTTTCTACATGTACAAGTTGTAGTCACAAATCCATATTCATTTCATGGTATTCAATCGAGAATGAAGAAAATTCTTTGGATGACGTTGAAGTATATCGAAAAATTGTTATAAAATCGCCATTCTATGGTGCTTGTAAAGCACTCTGAGAAAACACATTGCCGCTGATCCTCCAAACAATTATTAGGGCATCCACATCAATCAGCCAGAACAATATCATGGAGTTTTTCATTTTATCGCATTTGGGGGTTTTTTTTAAGACATTTTTGACAGCGTTATAAAGAGTATCATTGGAATCACCAGCAATTATGGGACTGGAGCGGCAAATGATTTGGAACATACCAAGAAGTGCCAAATGGTAATTCGTAAAAGACTCCAAAAAAAGCACAATTTTCGAATCTGAATAAATAATAACAATTAAACAAAAAATGCACATTGAAATCAAACAAACATCGACAATAACAATAGGTCAACTATGGTATCTGTAACGAAGTAGTTGCCATAAGGCAGACTGATTGCAGGAATCCTGTTAGAAAAGGTGACTTTTCGAATTATCTAAGGGATTTCAACTGTTTTCTACTGTCTGGTGTAGAAAGTCTTTATGTTATCATCGAGAATCGACAATGATTCAAGTGCATCTCAACAACTTCCACATTAGGTTGTAAAGAGTATTTTACTTTATTATGTTTATACCTTAATCTGATTCAAAGTAGGTAATTCAAATGAGCAAATGTTATGTTTAACAAGGAATTGTATATACATTTGTAATTAACCAATTTGTTACAAACAACATTATTATTAAACTGCACAAAATAATTTAATTAATCTTGGAAATATTATTTGTAAGAAATATCTTGGCGATATTTGGGGTACTTTGACGATTTTCAATAGTTTATTTGGCGGTGAACCTACAAAATAAGCTGACAACATGGATTCGAAATACTAGCACCGCTTGAGAAATACAAAAATGACTTTGATAATGTGTTATCACACGTGCACGTTTTATTATAATATATTCAAACTTTTGGCGTCATCGTCGGCCTCCTAAAACTTTGGCTCAATTATGCTCAACTACTTATATTCAATTGCTAAGCATACATATTTAAGGTCAAAGGCTATGGTGCTCCATTAAGAAATTATGAAGATATGATAATTTATGCTACGATAATTTGTGGTGTTAAGAACAAAGTCCAAAGGACCTACAGCTATCATAAGATCAACATACAAATTTTAACAATAAATTATTACTCATGTTTTGTATTTATTCGTGCTCTATCGAAAGTCGGCCGGTCTGAACTTTCTTGTGTACCATTAACAAACCTATCGTTAACATAGGATCTGCTGCATTAACACTCAGGGCTGTGGAAACTAAATGTGAGTGAGTAATAAGTTGTAATGGGTTTACTAAATTCGTATTAGGTATGATCTTGGGTCAGTTTCTATATCAGATAAGTCATTCTCTTCTTTCTTACGTTAATGTAAAACCTTTCTCCAATGTTGTGATAATGATCTTGATATGAACAAAGTGGATCTCTAATTTTTCTGACAAATTATAATACTAAATAATTTTTATTTTGTTTGTTAACATTTTGTGGGTTCCTTTTTAAGACCTTTCCACCTTTCATGCCACAGTGTGTTGTTGTTGTTGCAATGTTAACAACATTGTTTACAAAACGCCTTTTAATTTGACATTAATCGTGTCAAAATGATGATTTGACATAATCTTTACATTTTCCTACAGACGCCGTCCGGTGGTTCTTGCACTCGCTATCCATCTCTGTTTCTCTTACTGCCTGAGAAAACAGGTTTCCTTTGTTTCTATTCTTTAAAAGCGACAGTAATCCCGATATCGGTCCGCTGGTGTTTTGGGTTGCATTAGAGTTAAGCACGCAACGAAGAAAATTATTGTGAGCCGGATAGGGAAAACCATAAACGGGAGATACAGAAACGTGTGGCGGCGGCAATCTTAATTGAAATGTTATTAGTGTGTAATACTTGATGAACCACACAAAAGGTGGACGGACGTCATTGTTTGTTTCACATTTTCAGTGTCCATTCAGGCAATCAACTGCTGAAAAAAGTGTTTAATCATGGTTTTATTAATGGTCTATAAAATGATCCATATATTCGCGCTGGCAGCCTTTTTCAATTCCAACAATAACAACATTTTGACAGCTGTGTCCATTTGTGAGAAAAAAGGCATCGTCGTTAGCTACTCTTGAATGGGCCTGCTTCTTTTCAGAAATAGAAAAGAATGATCAAAAGGAAACATATTTCTAATTAGGGTTTTAAAAAATTCGTTACATATTTTCGTATAGATTTTTGTCGTATTGATTTGTCGGAATTTCGTTTCATTACATTTCATTTTTTTACTTCTCAGATTATGTGGGCGATAGTTTGACCTTTGCGTGCGTTGTAATGTGTGACAGGTTGTATAGCTCGTGATACATATTTATTGAATTGTAAATTTATTCATTTGTATTTGTATAAGTTAATATTCAAGTATTCAAATTAATATTCAGTAAACCAAATATTTAGAATGGGATGGGATTTTTTGCAATCTTATCGTGACTTAAAAGCAATGTTGCGAATTGTATTCCGGTAATATTGATATGCCTTTGCGTATTGAATTTGACAAAACTAGGCAAAGGTTTTAGTGAACAATTTAAACCAGTCGAAGCTTTAGAAAGAGCGATAACCTTCACGGGATGTTAAGATGGATGTCAAGGGATGTTACTTCAATCTTCTCAAGTATAGAGGAGGAATGGTTTTGGTTATAAAAGAGGGCAAAAACAGAATTTCTCTTTAAGAGGTAGTTCAGAATACAGTTTTTAAAAAGTCCTAATTTGAGAGTTATGAGTTTCTTAAATTTTCCATGATTTTCTAAAGTTTTGTGTAAATGCTTGCTTTCCTAGTTAGCAGGACCAGTTGCGTGATCCAAAATGATTTCTCTCACTCTTACGAGAGCGGTCCAAAACTAGCCAACCCAACAGAGAAAACAGAGCAAAATTTTCTTTATTTTTCAACATAATCTTCTTTTAGCTCGATACACTTTTTCCAGCGATATTCAATAGCTTCTATACCCCGTTTATAGTAAGAACTGTCAAATTCTTTAAAATAGCTATCAGCTGCAAACTCCACCTCTTCATTGTTGGGAAATCTTTAACCACCGAGACATTTATTCAAGTTTGGAATAAAAAATAGTCGTAGGGAGCTATATCTGGTGAATAAGATGCGTGATGAAGGAATTCGAACTTTAATTCGATAGTGGATGTATGAACTGGAGCATTGTCTTTATGAAACAACACTTTCTTTTTTGCCAAATGCAGTCTTTTTGCCCAATTTCATCTTCTAAACGCTGGAATAAATTAGCATAATATTCGCCATTGATCGTTTTTCCTTTCTTAAGATAACCAATAAAAATAATCCCATGCGCATTTCAAAAAATGAACGCCGTAACCTTGTCTGCAGATGGAACCGTCTTCGCCTTCTCAAATTCCAGTCCACTGCTTTGACTGTTCCTTTGTCTCAGGTGTGAAGTTGTGGACCCATGTTTGACTCATGGTTATAAATCGATACAAAAATTTGGCATTATTGCGGTGAACCATGGCCAAACACTACACTGAAACATCATCACAACGCTGTTTTTAATCTATTGAAGGCAAGCGCGGCAGCCCTCTTGCACACAACTTTCTCATCTTCAAATCTTCGGCCAATATATGATGTATAACACTTTTGGAAGTGTTTATTACTTCAGGTAACTCTCGCACCTTCAGCCGACGATCAGCCAATACCATTTTGTGGATTTTCTTATCTGTGTCTAGCATGGACATCCCAATAGGTCGACCACTACGGTGTTCGTACGGTCTCGTTTAAATTCTGTTACCCTATATTTTACAGCTGTAAGCGAAGAAGCAGAGTTTCCCAGAGTAAAATCTTCCAAATGGATATATTGAATTATATAACGGCGACCAATTTTTTCCATGTTTACAAATTCACTGAGATCGTTTAGATTCAATGGCTCAGACAATAATATTAAACAAAACGACACCTTGAAACTTAATAAGGTTGTCACTTTTAACCAAAATAATTTTTTCAAACTACTGGCACCATCTATATGTCATGTCGGCTTGTTTTGGGACCGCCCTCGTACGCTCTTACTCAGGGAAACATTTTTTTAATTCTTGGTCATGATCTACGCCTCTGGTCAATGCTCAATTAATCTGCATTAATAACCACTTAAAACTTATTAAGTGCTTACAAATGTATATTTAATAATATCAAAAAGTCAAACAAGCCTTATTAAACTGTCAATCATTGAAAAGACCCCAACGAAATCGATGGAACTCTCAATAAACGACTCTACCGTCGGCAACGGCAACAACAACGAAATCATAAATGAGAGGAATCATTCAATGAATCAGTTGCAAGACTACAACAAACCGTCTACAACAACCACAAGAGCGGCAGACAAAAACGCGTTCAAATGTAATGTGCGGCGTAGTGAAACCAATTAGCAGCGCTCTGTTGTGGGCTTTAATGCTTCGACCGATTGGCGGCGGATCGAGGTGCAAGAAAACAAGAGAATGAAAATGCATTTATCATGATGTTAACAATGTTAAGAACGAAATCGAAAAGCCAGGTATTGGTGGTGGTCGCAGGCATGGACAGTTGAAAGAAGACGTTTTCCTACCAGATAATTTTTGCTTGCATTTGTTGTTACCGTGATTTTGAAGAAGAACTTTATTGTATAGAAAACATATTGTAATGTAGATTCTAATCAAAGATTCAAGTATTACTACTAATGGACTCGTGGCCCGCCAACCTTAAGCTGTCAATTTTGTTTTTGAGAGCTAACAATAAAAAAGTAAAATCGTTATATGACGTGTGAGCTTAACATAAATGTTTGCTATTACGTATAAAACCGTTTGGTAATATTTAATAATGTTTAATGAATTGGCTACATTTTGAATACCAGTTCATTTACTGTGTGTGTGTTTTTTTTCACACAAAAACAAGTAATTCAATTAGCCGTTTTTGCATTTCGTGTCGTTAAATACTGCGTACGAGTATGTAAAGCAATTAATAGTTATTAATTGATACCTTTTGTGCTCCACAAATAAATTATAAAATGAAATAAGAAATTTTGTGCACAACTAACAGAGCGGATTACCAACGAATAATTTGCATGTACAGTTAATTATGCTCACATTCGAAAATCAAATTAATTTTGGACGCGTCAAAAACCATAAAGCACTTTTCGACAACACCTTCGTTTATCAAACCTGCTAAAGGCGTTTAGAAAACTAATCATTTGCAAAATCAAATCAAACTTGGCGCAACTCTTTGCGATTCCCTTTCGAAATCTCCTTCACCGCACGGGCCTTCTAACAGTTTCTTTTGCTAACCCCTAAAGAAATTGAAAATGCCATAAACCCCTTTTAGCGTGACATCTCGCTGTGGTACCAGACACATTTCTCTTCAATCGTAACAAGACAATATTATTTGGATATAATTCATTTAAACAATCATTTCATAGCAGCGAAAAGAAGAAATGGAATGAAATGAAGCAGACGAGAAATAACTTAAATTGCGAAATCCATAAAAACGCCCATTTGAAACACTTTTCGTCCTACTACGAAACACCCCAACCACCCACGAAAGGATAATCCTCACTAATCCTGGTTAAATTTAGCCTTAAGCCAAAATGTTTGTTTTTTGTTATCTCCCACTGCAAATCTCTAATGGAGAAAGTTCAGTTCTTGCCAAAATCAAAAAACACCTTTTTAGCATACAAGTGTTAAACATCTATTAAAGTTCGTTCTTTTTGTTTCATTTCTATCGGCATTTTTTGATTTAAACGTGTTGTGCGAGGATTCATAATTTCACGCCCCTCATTTCGTTACTCGTTTGAGTTGCAGGCACATTTCTGTGGCTCTACGTTGTTTTTCTTTTCTCTATTTAAATTGTATTTTTCCTTATCGAATTTACAATCGTAGACATGAACCTTATGCGATTATGATTACGTGACATTTGTGATTTCGTTCGTTTTCCTGTCCACCCCTCTTCGGCCTATTAAGCTGCTTTCCTTTTCGGTGTCCTGGCAATTTAGCACGTTAGTACCTTTTTTGCAACAATTGTCGGCGGCAGTTTGTGTACCCATTCATTGCCCCCTAAGCAGAATAGCTTGATGGGGCAATTTGGTTCTGTTTGCAAAACATTTGTGAACGGTGAAATTAGTGGTGGTGTAATGTCGAAATAATGATTTCTAATGAAAGGTTACAAAATGATTAAATTGTTCAAGGAAAATCTAGATAACTTGTAAGGAGCCACGGGATTTCTTGTCGAAACAACATGTTAGGTAGGATTAAAAAACGTGGACAAAGGTTATCAGGCAGTTCGGGTTAAAACAATATTTCTTTGAATTTAACTCATATAGTATAGAATTTTCTTTTGCTGAGAAGAGAGTAAGCATTGAAGTAGACTGAAAGGATTATAATACCGTGTACACTAATGGACAAAAGAGAAGAATCTCGAATTACTATGCACTAGAACATCAAACATCTACCGCTGTATGCATCTGGACGTAATCGACGTATCGAAAATAAAAAAAAAATTCAAAAACACACAATTTTTTACAAAGTTCTTAAGAAGTTATATGTGGGTAGCTTTTCTTATATAAATATATACTCGTATAGTGTTGCGTTCGTTGGAAATTTTTATCTTCACGGGCATGTTTTTAAGCAAATGCCAAAGCCTTTTTCACGTCTAAATTATTGTATTTAAATTCCACAATAGCTTTCGTACAGCATCAGTACTTTCTGGCAAAACATCTAATTTTGAGCGACCTTCACGAAATTTGTCCTTAAGGGAGGGATGACCAGAGTTCAACTCGTTATATCAGAATTTTACAGCGGCAAAGAATGGAATTTCGTCACCAAAAAGTGGAAATAAGTCTACCGATGTATTATTGATAACACACATTATAATTTATCGTCCGAAATTTTGCACGAACAAGGTTATGGTCTAAACTGTCACCAGGGCGCATAATATACTTCATTAGAACCTGCGGGAAATCAGCCTCACTGAAAATCACAATCACGTGTTGTGTAGATGAATTTAAACGAGACCCTACATCAGACTGACAACGTACAATATGAAAAAAGTTACTCGAATTTCAAGGTTAGAGGTATCTAATATTTCGGTACTCGGTCTAAGAATACTATGTATAAAACACTGTAAAAAACAGACGACTCTTTAGTGGGACGCATTTATGTCAAATGTCACGGTTATTGGTATCTTAAGTATTTTTGCACAAATATCTCCAAAACCATGGACCATTTCCTATCAGCTATATATAAAAGTCATATTTTCAGCTCAATATGAGGAAACTTTGCTTCTTTAAGCCGAGGTCATCTAATTTGATCTACCGCCCCACCATCGAATATTTTTGTAAAAAAAAAAAAAATACCTAAAGGCGCGGAATTTATATTTAAAATTCGACATTGTTGTCAGAATTAAGCACATAAAACTCCCAGTGTTTCCAAAAAAGGACATTAGTCAATCATTTATAGTGTGGAGGGGAGTTTAATTCCTGATTTTCAAATCTAAATATTTTATGAGATTTACACAAGGGGATACTGTAATTGGATCTTTTCTTCAACACCTGATCGAACTTTTACTCTTAGAATCCAACAGAAGTAATAATATGGTTTAGTTACCGTTTAAAATTATAAACTTTTTCTTTTTGCGAACTTAGTCTAGAATTTGAATTACTTTTTCAAATAGTGGGAACCATAGAGAGACTTGTTGGATATCTAGCTATGCTCGTATGTACATTAAAATTCGATATCAAAAGTGGCCATTATTTGAACTTGTAAATGACGGCGGTGGAAATGTTTATTCGTTTGAACTATTCCTCTTTTGACAGTAGAAGCAATCCATTATAGGAGTCAAACGCAAGGATGAAACTATCATATAGTAATTTGTGGATAACTGTACCAGAAAGTCCTTACGACTATAAACTTATCCAAATCCAAATTTGGGAAAAATTGACTGTATTGTAAATAATGTGAGCATTATCCAATATTTGTAGATGTTTTGTTTTTAATTGTTAAGTGTGGTTTTTAGTACAACAAAAATATTTTACAAGAATCGTAATCAGGCTCCTCACGTACGTCTTTTGGGGAACCTGCCCCTAAGCAAAGTTTTTTTTTTTAAGACAAACTTTATGTATTAACTTTTGGTGTAACGTTTGGTTTGACCTATTATTTACAAATGATATCACTGGTACGTTACTAATATCGAATTTCATTTAAAGCGATAATTTTTATTTTATAAAATTGTAGTTATTTCAAGAACCTGAACTACAAATTAGTGGAACTAAATTAAATCTACAATAAATAGAACCGGCAAGAGATAAATGCGCCTATTTAAGTATTCGTCTTAAATTTTGGAAAAAAAGGAAAAAATATTGTACTTACTCTCATTCATATGTTGACGATTTTTTAAACCCAAAATGGCGTCAATTGTGTGACGTGGCGTCAAGGTTTGATTTGTGTTCCCATATTTTCGCGCTGGGTCCTTAAGAGCATAATCGGCATCTGTTTGAGAAATTCGCAAGTCAAAATAAAGAAAACATTTTTTTAGAGAAACGTTTAAGCCGAAATAAAAAAAAAAATGTTTGGACGATTTCGATATATACAATTTTTTATTACAGTGATATTCAAAACATTGGTTTGTATTCGTTCATTCTTGTTTGAACTAAATGAAACCGCATTTGTCACAAAGCTAAAATACATTTCACTATTATATTTTATCAATTTCGAAGAAAGCCACATATAGACAAATGTATACGAGTACATATTGATGTTATTATACTTGAGAATGAGCGTAGAAAAGTTACCCCCTCATGGCTTTAGGCAACTACAAATTTCTCCAAAACACAAACTTTTTGCACTTTTCGGCAGTGGCGCACCTATTGGATTCTACTTCTTTGATCTCAATTATGTGTCCGCCCCAATTTTGGTGTCTGAATATTCTTAAAAAAAGGATTTAAAGAGGAAAATTTGAAACAATCCGATCGTATATCTTTCTTTAAACATTGTTCCGCTCGGTTTGCAGACAAACACTTCAAGTAGCAGAGTAATTGAACTGTCCAGTAAAGACTTCCCAAAACGATGTCTAAAATCATCATTGAAAAGTTGGTGTTATTGAGTGAATCTAAAAGTAGGGTGTGTATAAACTCACCCACATATCATGGCCAAGGAAATTTGTTTTATTTTTTTCTTTTGTTTTGAAAAGGTCCATCATGCAATTCGTTAGAACCGAAATATTTGGCATATGTTCGTTAAAAGAATCCATTTATCCTAGTTTTATATATTTTATCAAACACTTGTTCTATAGCGTTTGATGAGGTACTTGAGATATAAACTTAAGTTATGTTAATAAATATGCACAACAAAGTATAGAGTTGCGTATTGTAATAGTCAAACATAAAAAAACAGATTCACCGTAATGAACAATCAATCAACTTACAATAAATTCCTGATTCGAATTAGATCAGTCCGTTTATTATTTTTCTTATGTTTACGTTGCATTACCAAATTATGAATTGCAGCAAAAGCATCCCCATGCAGGGGTCAGTGCTCAAAGTGTTACTAATTAACAATTCTGTAATTTTGACAGTTTTGATTTATTTTATCTAAAAACATCAGTATATTGTAGAAACATTTCAAATTTCATGAAAAATATGTCATGTTCGACTGTAGCCCGCTCCATTGTCGACGGAGAGCAATCATTTTTTAGGTAAGTTTAGTTTTTACTTAAATCCGAGGAATATGGTGGACATTGTTGTGACAAAATAAAGAAGGGAACTTTTTCTTTATGGGATTATGCCAAGTTTTGTTGAAACGCCCGATTATTTCTACCAAATACGTGCCTAAAGTAAGAAGGCGTAGTTTAAAATTTGTTCACGGTGCATTTGTTGATTTACCTTCACTCTTTGCCGTGTTCAGTGAAGACGAGTTTTGCGCGTCCTGTGATTGTAGCCGCGGTTCAAACCATCACTTCACCTTTCCTCATTTCTGGCTATTTTTGGATGTCCACCTAAATGGCGTTTTTTGTACTACCAGTTAATTGTTCTCTATAATGGTCCAATAAACAAACATTTTGTCCAATACCAAACTATTTCTGGATGTCCACTTAAACGGCGTTTTTTATACTACCAGTTAGTTGTTACCTGTATTGGTCCAATACACAAACATTTTGTCCCCCGTAAGTATTGTAGCTCATTAATAACAATGCGATTGCGATTTTTCAGCCAATTACGGAGCAATAACACTGTTGCGTTTAATACCATGTCGATAACTTTAGGTTTGTAAACAATATGATGGAATGACAGTTGTCAAAAGCTACCGCGCTATCATTAGCCGCTTGGTTGTTACAGCAGCGTAAAATTGGCGCCACTTCAAGCGCCCTCCCCTGTAGTTTTACTGAAATAAAGTGTAACTAAATTTATATAATTTGGATGGACTAAAACCCTTTTCAAAAGAGGCCGTATGGAATCGCCCAAGTTTGCTTTTATTGCTTCTAATAAACAAAGTTTTTTTTATCAGAATTCGGTAAGAGAATGTGATATCAGAGTTTAATGAGTTTGTTCTTATCCCAAATGACGACCCTTTAAATATGTACATTATATTTGTTTATATTTGAACATCATGTATTGCTTTCGTATGAGGATTAAATGGTTTCTTTTGTGAAAAATTTAAAATAAATGTAAAATTTTGTTAAAGCTAAATTTTGTCGTATAATAGTTCGAATAGCGTGTACTAATACTTATCATCGCGTCACGATCGCTGTATAAACTTCGTTAAGCTATGAAATTGTGTTTATTATTATCTAATAAATTTATACCCCAGTTATTATGCTGTTTTAGTAAAAAACATAAGTTATTTAGCACATTTATATCTCTTTTTTAACAAAGTGCTGGCGATGTCAAAGTAATAACAGTAATTTTATTCATTTTGAAAAAGTTTCCGAGAAAACCGACAAAATGAGAAGAGAATGAGAGATTATATATAATGCATACAGTTGCAGTCAAAATAATAATAGTGGCTTTATAAAAATGTTGTTTTGTTTCGTAGCCTCGCTGTATTTACATTTCTTGCCTAGTTTTTTTTTTTTTTTTTCATTTCATAGCTTAATGTAAACACAAAAAAAAACTAACCGTTACGTTTGCATTCCATTGTTCTTGTTGTTTTTACAATGACTAAATTCAAAGAAGAACAGGGTTTTGGCAGTCAAAATAATAGTAGTGCTAACAGAAGTCAACGAACTTTGCAAGTAAACACATTCTTTTTTTGCAAGCTTTGTATATTGAGTTTAAAAATAAATAATTTTTTTAGAAGAAGTATAATTCTGATCCATAAGGTGTTAAGATTTGTTTTTAAATGGGGCGTGGCGTGCATTGTACACTAGAAAAACGATTGCTGATAAGGATGCTGATTTCGGAGGGAAAATCTTATAAAGAAGTTGAAAATATTATAGGTTGCTCACCGACAATGGTACGCAATGCAATAAGGTACACTCCCGTTAGTTAGACACGTGGCCGCCCGCCAGTATTATCAAAAAAAAAAGTGTTTCGCGTATAGTAAGATACTCAAAACAAAACCCCTTTGCTGCCGCTACAGAAATAAAAGACAAACTTTGTGTGGAAGCGAGCGTGGAAACTATCTAAAATTGTTCTTTATGGCGGGAAAGGCTCACGAGACTACGTAAGACGGCCTCCTAATTCAGAATGTAACCCTAATGGGTCTATTACGGAAGGCAACCAAACTTCAGTTGCGTTGCCAGTTGCCAAATTTGCATTACGGTTGGCAACTGATGGCAACCTCAGTTGCCTTAACATGTGTTTTGCGGCAACTAGTTAGTTGTGGTTGCTGCTGTGTGGTGTAGAGAACAAATTTGGTATATAAAAAAGGTAAATACATTTTTTAAATAAATTAGTGATAATATCAACATAAATGTGTGTTTTTGTGTAAATGTAGGCTTCCATGATGTTTAAAATGTGGATTGAGCCATGCCGATGTTGAAGTCATTACCATGTTGAAGTCGTTGCCAGCTGACAACGCAACTGAAGTTTGGTTGCCTTCCGTAATAGACCCATAAATTTACGCTGAAAACGGTTAAACATGGAGGATCAAGTGTCATGATATGGGCATGCTTTTCATACATAGGAGTTGGACCCATATACTGGATCAAAGACATCATGGATCGCCATCTATACGTAAAAATATTACAGGAAGTGATGCTGCCATATGCTGCGGATGAAATGCCTTTGATATGGATCTTTCAGCAGGACAATAATCCTAAGCACAGTGGTTTTCAGAAAATAATATACGCGTATTGGAATGGCCAGCCCAGTCCCCAGATCTCAATCCCATTGAGAATTTGTGGTGTGACGTAAAGGCTGTGATCGCGCAAGGAAACCTCACAAACAACAGCACATTGTGGGAAGTTGTGAAGGATGCGTGGAGGATGTATGCCATTATTTAGTAAACTCTATGCCACGACGCTGTGAGGCGGTAATTGCCAACAAAGGGTTTGCCACAAAATACTAATTAAGATGCTTACCCTTCGTAATATACATTTAGCCCACGCATCAATTAATTTTAGTTTGTACTAACCATTAAATGAATATCACTACTATTATTTTGACCAGCTATATTTGAAAGAATTTGAATACTTTTATATTTTTGTAACTAACTTGAATCCTTTTTTTTTTTTGTTTATTTCCTAGAATTTATAAAAGGAACTATTTTAAAAAAATTAAACTTAAAAATTTGCAAAATTATTTTGAAACCTTTTTACTTCTTTAAAATTTGCGCAATAAATACTACTATTATTTTGACTGCAGCTATACGTTAGATCAAAGCATGTTGGAGATAATAAAACATATTGGAGATAATACAGACTACAGTTTATCTTAACTTCTTTTACAAAAAACTGTTTTTTTAGCAATGCCATCTTCGATTATGCCACCTTAGATTATTGTGATTAAACTCACACACATCAAATATAGAACAATTGCTTTAGAATTTATGTCAACTTTTTGTTTCTTAAAACTAACCCAGACAGTTGAAAGCATTCCTATTAATATTAATAATGTTTATACATAAACTTAATACTAATTCGAGACACGTCAAAAGCATGTATCCAATTCAGAGTTCTTTAAAATGCCTGTTTAATTCAGCTATAAAACAGCAAACGACATGCAACAACTCAAACCTCCCTCTATTCCAATGCGGTTGGCCATACAAAATTTTGCTTATGACTGTGTAAACAAACTAAAACGTGTCCTTGTTATTCTGCATACGCCAAAAAGGAAAGGAGCACAAATTAATGTGCGGTACACGTAAAGTCCGTAATTTTATAAAATGGTTAAATTTGTTAAAAAATTAAAATATTACTGAGAATGCATACGGCAAGCAATCGACCCAGAAAGGGAACCCTTTCCACAGTGAGACAGACACCTACTTCCCACTAATGTTACATTCATGTTTGCCCTGCATGTTCGGGCAATTTTTTTCTGGCTTTTAATAAATTGTTATTTTAATTACATCTCGTGTGTATGAATGTCCTTTTTATATGAAAATTACTCTATAATTAGTTATAATTTCCAAATGATTTTACAATGAAAAGCACAACAGAAGGAAGGGGAAAAAACGAAAGCTTACAATGAAACTGCTAAAAGGACTTGCAGTTGGATCGCATAGCACCGTGCATTTCATGTGTGTTTCATTATTAAACAAAGTTGACAACATGTTAACGAATGCACGTGTTGCATTTCCACGAAAACGAAAAAAGCTGCAACAGCAGGAACCTCTTTCACTATCGCTGCAAGTTTGTGGCGTATGAAAGCATTTGTGCTGCCGCCTTTTAATGTCTGTAGGCTTAGATGCGTGATCACCGGCAATTTTTGCTAATTAAATCACTTTAAAATTGTTCTGTCATTTAATATACATCTCGGTTAGTCACTCACATGCACTGGCAGCCGCTGGCTTCCTTTAGGCTTTCCGTTTGTCGATTTTATCCGTCATCCAATCTCTGGTGTGATTATTGTTGAAATGCATTGGTATGCAAATATAAGGACTAATTGTTGCTAAAGTTGCTATCGTTGTTTTATGATTATATCGTCCTATAAACAAATTAATTGTGGTCGTTGCGGTTCCCTTTCACAGAAGATGTTTTTTTTATTTTATTTGATAATTTATACTCCCGTGCTGTTGATAATTAAAAACTCATTTTATACTGTTGTTATAAAATAGTTAATTGTTGGCTGTTTAGAAACAAAAACTTAATATTTAATTAATGTTATTAGAAAATGTTATTACGCGGCGACTGATAATGCGCTGGTGGCATATTGGGAACAGAATTAATTGCTTTATTTTATTTAAGTGCAACCAGTGTTCAATATTAATTAACTTGAGCAACAACTGAATGAATCCCAAAGGAAATAATTTGAACATCATTTTTAAATTTTGATCTCCGCAAAAGAATATTTTATCACATGTGTGAAGAAATATGAAACAAGTGGGCAGGTGAAAACGCGCACTGTCCACAGTTTGGTGGATGATGGACCCGATCAACGTAAGATAAGAATTCGTGGCTAAAATGTCCTTATACGGGATATGTTAACTTAACTTGTATTTCTAACTGAACATTGAGTGAATGTATTTATTTATTTGATTTTGTAATTTAAAGCCTTCCGGCCAATTATATGTTAATTACAATATCCAACAATTCATATATTGGATTTAATCAGCTCAACAATATAAATATAAAAAAACGTAATAAAAATGAAATGTTAAATTAATAAAAATATAATGTGATTTTAAAAATAATATTATTATTAAAGAAATAAAATATGAACAAAATAATAATTTAGAATTTAATCGGTATATAATCTAGAAATACAAGATAATCGATATGCTCACAATTTAATTGACAATATTTTACTGGAATATCTGAAAGTGTTGCAGAATGTGCCTTTTGTAAGAATCAGGGCATAATTTAAAATATTTTAAATGGATTGGTAGCAAATTGTAAATTGGAGCTACTCTTACTAAAAACACCATAAGAATAAGAAGCTGTTTGTTACGAACGAAATGTGAAAAATTAAACGAATTAAAAAGAAATTGAGGACTACAAAGTCGAACAGCTTTATAAATTAACAACAAATACCTCCAATTGATGTGATGTTTAAAACCACAGTCTAAGAAATGCATAACAAATGGTGTTATATGTATATATTATATATATTCAGTGAGGAGGGGCCCACAAAAGAGAAATCAAATCGGAAGCAATATTACTTTGTTACAGCTTCTGCTGTCAGTATCAAAATTACATATAATATTTAATTCTGATTCCTACAACCAAATGCAAATTTTATAAGATTTTGATCCTTTTTCATACATTAGGAATGAAATTTTTATTTCGATTCACACACCCGATATTAAACTGAAATAATTTTATTTCTGTTTGAGTATATGAAACGTTTTATTTCTATATTTAGTTTTCATTCAAAAGCGATCTGTCGTACCAGCTGCAAAAATTTCTGAGGGTCTGGCATTTAAAATTCAGAAAAAAGGGTATTCGGAAAAGGATATTCCACAATTTGTATTCAGAACTTTTTATTTTAAGAAGCACACACTATATCTGCTTTCAGTTCTAATTCTGCTTAACAACTGAAATTACAGAAAACAATTGTGTCTTTTCATTTCCTCAAAACAAAATATATGATTCATTACATTTAGAAATAGAAACTGAGTTAATATGAATTCGTAAATTCATTTCAGGTAAGAAATAAATCGAAGCATGCACTGCACACTAATCTCCAATATGCTATCGTTTGTGAATCGTATCCATAGAATACAAAATTTTTTGCTTTTTTTGTGACAAAAATGTATATTTTAATGACTACTACTTGCTGAAATATATCGAATACTGCCGTCAAGTAAATGGGCGTAACAAAAACACCATCTACTTACACATATTACTTGAAATTATGATGTTTTTCAACGAACATTTTATTATTTTCAGTACTTTGTAATAACCACGCCCTCATAGAAGCCTATGTATTGTATTGATTTCTTCGAATGTCCACAAATTATTCCCTTGTAAAGCACTTTAATTAGCGAATAAATGACAAACATATTAGGAAAATGTTGGAAAAAACCCCATTTTGGCATAAGCGGAATTACTTTGTACGCATAAGCAAAACTTGTTTCCACTGTGTCGTCAGCGTAATGCCGACTCCTCTCCGCGAAAGTGGCGATGTGATATGGCGGCATATGAAAAACGCCTTCTACTCATTCGTAATATGTCGACTTTAACTTTTTATATTCTTTTTAATTAGCAAATGAATAGTAAGATGGTTAAAAAAAAATTCTGCAGAATTCACAGTTTATTAAGACTGTTTCCTTTATATCGATTATACCAAATTGGATATTTAAGCTACCTATGACTGAGATATTTACATGCTAAATTTCGGCCCTTTTTGTGCTTCTAACGAGCATGTTGAAACCTCAAGGCCGATTTTAACGACATCGTACATTATGGGTTTACAAATAAGAGTTTCTAGACGGAATGACAAGCTTGACTACATCCATCCTATAGAAGGGTATAAAAAAAATTGTTTGACAACTGAAGGAAGCATAACACTGGGCAACAGTCACATTTTTGATATTAGTTAAGATTATTTTGTATGCATTTAAATCGTGCAAATACGAAAATGAAATAAACAAATTAATTTGAAATCTTGTTTTTTCTCAGAGTAGTTAACCAATCGACTCGGACCATATGTTAAGTTGCGAATTTTGTTGAACTAAATGTAATGAAATTGTTCTTTCATTCCGAACATTCTGTCGGTTGAATGATTTAGATGTAACGAATGCAATTGGAAAAATTGAGCTAAAATCTGAAAAATATTAAAACGACTTTGAAAGCCTAGTCCTTCTTTTTGCAGCTGTGCCCACCAATATTAAAAGGAATTTGATGGATTTACAAGATTATCCATCTTGCAGAATTTCCCGATCGAGATGCATTATAAGCATATAAGCTATCACTCTGAAATTATTCCTTCCAACTTCGCTCTGCACATTTTCCGTCTCAGTTCCGAATTCTTTAGCAGTACCGCCTTTTATACGTAGTCGTTTCGTCACTATAAAAACGCGTATTATATTTTTTTCATGTTGCAAATAACACTGAGATTATTCATATTTATCGTCTACCAAAAATGAATGGACAGTAAATAGCTGGAAGATGCTACATACAGGGTTGCCCATATTCGACGGACCCATCTAGCAACGCCATAACTTTTGACAGAGATGTCAGATCGCTTAATGACATACCGCGTTTGAAGCGTCAGTCCAAGCAGATTTTTACCATGGAACAATACACACCTCGCGAGCGCTCTGAAATAGTTGAAATTTACATTCAACAGAAGAAGTCAATTGTGAAAACTCAACGTGCTTTTAAAATATTAAAAAAAGTGAGAAGTGCGCCTTCTAAGAACACCATTAACCGTTTATACGAAAAATTTTCGACTGGTGAGGCTCTTTCTAATCCGAAGAGGCCAAATAAAAGTCGACCAAGGCGATCGGCCGAGAATATCGCTGCCGTACGAGCCAGTGTTGAGAGGTCCCCAAGAACATCCCAAAAACGCCGTTCTCAGCAGTTGGGCATGGCTCCGTCCACTTTACAACGGATTATTCGCGTTGATTTGCATTTGTTCCCGTACAAAATTCAATTGACGCAAAAATTGTTGCCTGCGGACAAGCCTCGTCGATTGGAATGGGCCCAACGAGTCATCGAAATGGCCGATGATGACGAGCAATTTTGGAACAAAATTATCATGTCCGATGAAGCCCATTTCACATTGAATGGGACCGTAAATAAGCAAAATTGCCGTATTTACGCCACTGAAAATCCTCAGGAGATTCAAGAATTACCTCTTCATGACGAAAAAGTCACAGTTTGGTGCGGCGTTAGTGCGAAAATGGCCATTGGGCCGTTTTTCTTCCAAAACGAAAATGGCCATGCTGTTACCATCAACCAGGAGCGTTATCGCGACATGATGACCAATTTTGTGATGCCAATTATCCGTCGAAAGCGTATGAGGCAGTTCTGGTTTCAACAAGACGGCACTCCACCGCACACAAGTCGCATAACAATCGATTTTCTGAAGAATTTGTTTCCGGGCCGTTTGATGTCGAAAAGTTGTGATTTGGACTGGCCACCGCGTTCGCCGATTTGACGCCCGCTGACTTCTTCTTGTGGGGACATTTGAAGTCAAAGGTTTACGTTAACAAGCCAAGGACCGTAGAAGAGCTCAAGGACAACATTCGTGAAGAAATAGCCGCTATTCCGGCCGAAATGTTGGCGAAAACGATGGAAAATGCTGCAAAAAGGGCACAATACGCCATCAACGCCAGAGGCGGTCATTTGAAAGATATCATATTCAAAAATTGATGTAAACAAATCTACTTGGAACAAATTAAATGAATAAGATTGCCAACCGCCAAATTTTTATTCTTTTCTTTGATTTTTTTTTTAAAAACATGGGTCCGTCGAATATGGGCAACCCTATATAAAAAATGTGACAACACACTGAGATCGCATTATAGTATGATAAAAGCGGCATGAAGCCCTTATTTTTATGTGTCCGGTATATTTTGCGAATCAAAAAATATCAGTATATGTATATTTTTCTATAAAACTATAATTAGATAGGATTAGCATAATTTCTGGAGTGATAAAAATATTGCTTTATAATAACCTTTATCTCATGGATAGGCATTTTCGGCAGATAGGATCGAATATCCTTGGAATGTTTTTGAATTTTGATAAATTAGCAGTTGAATGTTTTCGTTCAAAAGTTAGAAAATCTGACCACTGCTAGTCTCTCGGCAGCATATCCTTGATTTTTTTAAAACTACCGCTTAAGGATAATTTATATGTTGTTGTTTCAACATGCAAATTAATATTCTAATCAACAGTTTTATCAATGTTTTATGTGTGCACAGCTTTCGAAGCTTTCTGTTTATATTTGATTTTCTAATGCCGTTCTATATTTTTACAAATATACAATACAAGATAGCGCTTTAATCGTGCTACTGTCAACTGTCAATGGGGACCGTTGTTTAAAGATGTTGAAGGGGGGTTTTTGCCCAAAACTGCGCCGTTTCAACAGCATTTGCTTTCGGCAGGATGAAGCAACTGCACACATACCTGGATCAGTTATGGCGGAGCTCCAACGAAAATTCCCAAACAAATAAATACTCCTCTATCCACTGGCTCCCAAGATCACCTGACCTGATTGCACCCAACCTTTTTTTTATGGGGTTATGCCAAGCCGGAGGTGTACAAAACGAAACCAAGGAATTTGACTGAATTGAAGCAGTTACTACAACAATAATTGAGGCGATTCTGCAATGAATAGTTTTCTAATCAGGTGTCGCATATACAAATAGGTCATTTATTACCTATCATATTCAAAACATATTTGTTATATAAAACTGAATTGAATTTTCTCTACAATGAAAAAAAAAAAAAAAATGAAATATGTTGATTATAAAAAATGTCATTTGAATTACTTATTGTATTCTAATTGGTACACCACCCTGTATTATATAAATCACTTCCGTATAAAATATACTGCTCAAAAAATTGCCAAGTTTCAAATAACAAATTAATTTTTAAAAAATCTGCAAATATTTTTTTTTTTTTTTTTTTTTTTGATAAAGTAGATTTGAAATATTTTAAGTCACATGCTAAAATTACCGGGTTATCCATTTTTCTGTTATAAGTAAAGTTAAATAAAACACATATAAAGCTATGACTTCGATGAAATTTTTATTTCATTATAACCCTTGGATTTTGCCATTATGTACGAAATTCAATGTCATTTAAATGAACGCCTCTAGTTTGGTTGCAGCAGTGAATCCTTTTGAGGTAAATTTGATTTTGTACACTTTTTCGTACATTTCGGCGGTATCTCGGCGATAACTCGATGAATGTTGGCTTTCAAATGCCCCAACGTTTGGGCATTAACCGCGCAAACAAGCGGTCTCAGACGTAGCTATTCAAACAAAAGTCTAATGGCGTCAAATAGCATGACCTTGGTGGCCAATTGACATCGCCAAAATGTAAAATTACGCTTTCTGAAAACTTCTCATGTAATAAAGCCAAAATCGGTCGTGTTGTGTGACTCGTAGCACCGTCTTGTTAAAACCATATATCGTCCAGTTCATAATCGTCAGTTGCAGGCCAGAAAATTCAAATGTCATACGGCCAAAGCGCTCTGAATTGAAATTTGAATTGCCGCCACACTTTCATTACCAAAATCGATATTTTCAGCAATGCTTGCAATGCCAGGCCAGGCCTGAACACATCTGTAACGCTTCCAATTTCTTCAAATTTGTTTATAATGTTGCTAATTCCTTGCACTGTAGGTCGATGATGACCATCACCCCGTAATGCACAAAAAGTGCCTACGTTTGAACCACCATTTGGTACCTAATATAGTTTTAATTTAAAATTTATAATATAATATAATCTAGTTTACGCCTTCTTCGGTTGTTAAACGATCCATATTCGTGAATGGCAAACCTTTCACTAAAAAGATAACACTTCAGATGACAGGTATTTAACAGCTGACAGCCTTTCCAAACCGGCAGTTTCGAAACCGTTGAATGGCTAACCCGTTATAAGTTAAGACACATTGAAAATGCACTCTAATAAGAACGATATTCGATGAGGAAATATGCTAAAATTTGTATAAGATACCTATGTATAATTAAATTATATTCCATTCATACGACCCTCTGTGAAATGCGATATTAAAAATAACAGGGTAGTCATATCTCAAATTATCGGAAACATAGACCAAATACTTTAAACTAACTGTGAAAACTGTGTAGTAGACAACTTGCTTTGTTAGAGACTATGCTCATTTTAATCGGTAGCAGCAGATCTATTTTTCTATCCACAATTTATTTTTGCTTGTCTTATACTAAAGGGTGGCGCATAAGTAACGTTGCCGGCGGCTATATTGAATGCATTCTTGTGCATAATTTGGTTTTAACTCGTGAACCAATTGAATCTTATATGGGAAAAGATGTAACATATATAAAATCCTTTGCAAAGACCGCCTAAACATCTCTCACTGATGAGAACGTCGCCTGGTGGAAGTTTCGGGGTTTTTCTCAATACCTTCATTTCGAACCGCACGAGGTCAGCCCCTTGCCCAAAATGCTGAACCAATCGGTAAATTGTTGGAGCGCTAGGAGCATTTCCAACATGAAATTTTGATAAGATCTGAATAATCGAATGCTGACTTTCAAAGTAAAATTGAACAACTTTGGTTCTTTGTTCTGTGCTAAGCCTTTCCATCATAAATTTTCCAAATATTATTTTGTTAATTCTGTAAAGAGACGAAAAAAACGACTTAAACAAAAAATGTATTCACTGATCGAACCTTAACGTTGCTTATGCGCCACCCTATATAGCAGCGGCTTCACTGACGCAACTTGAGATAAAAGTAATTAACTTTTTGTGATGTATTATCCTGATTTTCGTATTCATAAAGAAGATAGCTAAAGAAGTAAAGAAGTCTTTGAATTGAGTAATGTGAATTAGGCGATCGCCTCCTTTCTCAGTACTTCAGGCAACGGATTTGCCATCTCTTCTTCTGCATTTTTTTGTCAGGTCGTCGAGGTCTGTGACTTCATCACTTAGGCAGGGGACTTCAAAGCCTAAAGCAGAGAAGGAGAATTACTTTTGCCACATCCGACCGATGTAAAATGCAGAAAACGACCAACAAACAGCGAAAGCAATAAAAACCGAGTTTTTTTTTTTTTGTGGCAGATAACGCTTTTTGCATTTGCATTTTGTTAAATATCCAATTTTTCTACAAAATTTGTATATGCATTAACAGCACCATGCCGATTGGTTGTTCTTTGATTGTTATTTCTTTATCCGAAGGAATGGTGAAAATCATTTGGTACATTAAAAATGTAAAATGTTGCAAGGAGGAAGTACTGCCGCAGAAAACTTCTTCTTTATTTGTATATCCGTTATTCGAATGTTAGCGATCATACAATCATAAATTTTGGTAAATTTCACATTTTATAATTCAGAAATGATTAGTTATCTATTTTTGGCGGCGTTTATCCCATTTCGTTCGTCTCGATTACCTGTCCAGTCTCGGATATTTTTCAGCCTGGAAAGTTCTCATCTCCCTCTAGCGCGTGTCTTTCTTCGATTTTCCTTTTAAGAATACTTTGTAGAAATTTATATTATATTATTATTATTATTATAAACTTCACAAAATTTGTCGTTTTGTTTCAGTTTTCAGGATGCAATGATATGAAATTTGGAATACAGGTATTTGGGCCATGTCTGAGATTCATTTTAAGACATCTTAACTGTGACATTCAAATTTAAATTCTTGGAAATAAAGAAATAACCTTTTCTTTTTTAAAAATGTTACTAAATTAAAATTTAAAAAAAAACTTAAAAATTAGAATTTAGTTAATAAATATCGCCAATAAACCAAAAGCAGTACTATCTATAGTAGGATAGACCTGGACAAATCCCAAATATAGACAAATTTTTAAATTTCCAATAATCCTTTATTTCATATCTCAATAACTATAGAAAAGGTGAGATATTTTTTAGGGAGAAGGTATTCGTCATTATCCATATATAATTCCCACATATGCATTAGTCATTAGTCATTATTCACGAATTTTAAAACGAATATCGTACGGTAACAAGTCAATCCGAATTTTCTAAAAAAACGGTGTCAGCACCTGTGCTCTAGACTCATTTCAAAATAGCGCTTAAATTCCTGCGAATGCAAAAAGTTAATGTAAAATCACCAATAAATATTGCAAATTTTATGGGCTTGTTTAGTGGTGTAAAGCGAATTTCTGAAGTCAAAATATTTGAGTTTGGCAAAGTCATTACAACGTTGGCTTATAAAAATTGTTCAAGTTTCGTCCTTCGGTCCAGTTACTGCAGAGCGGTCATTAAAAAAATTAATAATCTAATAATTTCCTAAGTTATTCCGGAAAATAAATTAATTATTTATAAGTAAATGCGTAACATTAAAAGTGGAGCGAACTACTGAACCAAACTGCAGTCCTGTTGAAATATATCCCATTTCTCCCGACGGCGAAACGCCCAAATATAGATTGTTTACATCCCAAACCGAGTTTTCAATATTTACCTTCAGCCAGTACGACGCCTTTACTTCCATTCTGCATGAAATGCACAACATCCATGTGCTCCAGATTCTTAAATTTCTCCACTATCATTTGAATATTTTTCGGATCGCGAACATTCTCTAATAGATTGCGGAAATATTCATATTGTTTGGGAGGCACTTTGGTCGAGCCGCCGCTGCTGGCCACCAGTTTCTCGAAAATATGCTGAAATGTTTGCTTTTGAACATCCGTCAGACCGGCAACACCGACGCCAGTAACAGCAGCCATGGGTGAGGGCGGTGTGGTGGGCGGTGAGGCGACACCAGGCACGTTAGATCCCGTCGCCGACGATGTTTGGTTGGGTGGTGGAGTGGTCTTAATGTCCATTTTAATTTTTTACAATAATTAAAAGAATTGAATTTGTTGATATACAACTTCAACTGTATTTTATCCAAAAAATTTGAGAGAGCTTTTGGTAAACTTATATCGGTACACAACGTTAAAAACTTCTCATTATTTCGAAATTGTAAAAATTATTCTCAAAATCACTGCACTTTTTTGTTTTGAGTTATATATTTTAATATCGATCAAAACTTGTGAAGCTTTAAAGCTTTCTTTCAATTGGCCTCTTAATGCAAATTGTTTAATCCACTTGTCATGATCCGAATTCTCAAGTCGTAATAGCTTAATCCGTTTGCAAGTTCATTAGCTAAACTACCATTCCGTTACCGTTTAATTGTTTGATCATCCACAAATACTGAAAAACTTTGCCAAGTTCAAACGCGTCAAATCCGTTTAACGTTCAGCGCAACGCCAAACACGTAACGTTCTGTCTTAGAGCCAAGGTAGCAATAAACACGGAACCCCATAAATTGTGGCACAGAAGCAAATACCGTCTGCCAAACATTATTCTGTCTGCTTCTGCTTTGCTTTCATTCATTCATACGCAGCTCGAGCAGGGGAAATGAATGGAATTCAAATTGGAAACTGGTTTGGTGGTGGTTCCCATACCAAGTTCACATCCGATACAACGAATACATGTTCAATGGTAGGTAGGCGGAGCTTGCGTTCCGTATCTCTAGCGATATATCTCATTGAACAAACAAACCTCTACAAAATATCCTTTTGTTTCAAGTCCTTTTAGCCAAAGAGAGAGAGCGAAAGAGCGTTTGCGAGTGTAGGCTCCGTTTGATGTGGGAAATCTCTGTATATTTTCAATCCAGCAGCAGCAGGGTGGGAGCGCGTGCTGCCTTTGCCTTTGGTCACCGCACTAAGCTGTTTTGTTTTCATCCTACCGAAAAGATAGTGTGAAAACCTTTTGTATCCTGTCTCTGCGGTTAAGCACTATTTATGTGTGTGCCATAGTTTGCAAGGATACACACTCACGCTATTCACACACTGCCACTCTCTCATGTAAGCAGAGTGTTGGGTATTAATTCTACTTGACTTGAAGCATTGTAATGGCAACGGTAATAGACAAATAGATTACGGAGATTTAGATTGTGTTAACACATTTTGCTTCTTTTTTTTCTTGTTTGTTGTGTGCAAAACTGCATTAGTGGTTAATTAGGTTTTTTACAGGAGATGTTCTAAAGGAATCGGCATTAGGTTATATGGTTTTGTGTTTTTCTGAAATAATTGTTCATTATTCTCGTCAACCTAAGTAGATCCAGAGGAAGGAAGGTGTGTCATCTGTCGCTGAAAAATGTCTTTGTACAGATGTTTTGAGGACAGATATTCGATCGATAAACTAATAGGTGCATCTTATTTTACTAATTATTACTAATTAGTGCATCGATGTACATAAATTCGGCATTATAATTACGTGTAAGAGAATAGGAGATGGCAAAAGACAACCTTGAAAAACAAGTTTTTGATAAATATGGTTAAATAGGCCTTTATGGTGAAGCATAAAATATGAATTTATTATACGAATAGTTCAATTCTCATTCACATTTTCGAAAATTAAAGAAATAGATGGAGTTTAACGAAAAAAGTTGATTTTGGAATTTAAGGCGCTTAAATGTTAGTGGCCTTTGTGTGAGTTATATGAAAATTCTTCGTTCCTTTGGAAGTGCTGACATGTCGTTTCTAGATTAATTTGACAATTTTATAGTGCTAACTTTGGTTTACGAACAGAAGACATATTTGGAGAACAGAAGCAATTTACATAATTTTCGCTTATATTTGGATGGATATGCCGCTACCGGTATTCTCAATTAAAATAAGATAGAGGTTCCTTTACAGAATATATCCAAATTAAGTCGGTTTATCCATTTATAGACTGGAATGCATGAAAATAGCCTAAAACAATCCTATTTTTCTTAAATGGAATGCACTAAATTGACGTGTGAATATAAAAATATCTATATTCCAAAACCCAGCCGTATCCTTAACTAAAGTTATCAAGGAATTGCCATATAGTCCAATACAAAGGCAATTTTTGACTACTTTCAGAATACTTTTTATTTAATTAATTTAAAATCCGAAGTAACTTCCACAGTTTTGGTCATACTCTTACTTTTACCGACTAGCAAATGCAGTTGTTAGCAATTATTGGGCCTTTAAAAAAGGTGCGATTGGAATGGGTCGCAAGGACAATTAGCATAAATTGCATCGTAGACAGACTGTAATATTTACGACGTTAGTCCTTTTTTCCACCATTTGTACAAAATTAAAAAATAATTTCACCGCATTGGATTCAACTTTTGCTCTTTGGCCCGCTAAAGCAAATGATCCATCATCAACTAGATTGGGAGAAATATTGTTATTCCTGGAAAAATAACGAGCGAGATGAAAGGGACCGACAATAGTTTGATGAGATGCAGTTTAGCTGAAATGTTTAATGCTATTTTAAGTGATTTATTTCTGACAAATTAATATTGATTTCAAAATAAAAATTTCATTTTCTCTTAACGTTCGAAACCGAATGTAAACGAATCCTTTCCGAACAAAGGCATTGGGAATAATTATTCAAAATGAGATTGGACCGCAGTTTTATTTCATACAAGCACTGTGAGAGGCAAACAATATACATACATCAATTGTAGGTACACATACTCGTATTCATCTGTCTATACAGTTTCTTTAAAGGTTCTTAAAAAGTGTGAAGGGAAAGGATTTTACATAAATAGACGTATTAAAAAATAGTAAATAGTGACCTAACTGCTATACAAAACTAAATTTGGCCGTTCAAAACTGGATGTTACTGTAGGCAGACTTTGTTGAAAGCACAATAGAGCCCAATGAAATAGGGTGACTAACCACATCCCTTTTGGCATTTTTCATCAGAATAAATATACGACTCCAACTCTGGATCCAAACTTTTTCAAATACACGAATCCATAGCAAATCATTAGATAATCATGACTCCGACTACAACATGTTGAAGAAAGACTTCATTTTCGACAAAAAAAATTAAGAAAATCCGTTTTAAAAGCGATCTTTTGCACATGTAGTAAGATGTAATTCCTAGATCAACATTCATACCGATTTCAAATGTCTCTTTGAAAAGCGTTTAATATTTAAAGCGTAGGGTAAAAACTAAAACTCAAGAGACGAGGATCCAGCTTATAATTAACTGCACCAAAGAGTGTAGAAATTATTAAAAATGCTTTTATTTATGTTAAATTCAGAGGAAAATTACAACGCCTTAGTGAAAATAAATCGATTATTTTTGCATTGCATTGAAGGCTTTATTTATAGCTATACTGACTTATGCAACTTGTTGGCCATTTTGTAGGCTGTTTCTTTATGCCCCTCTCATAGAAGTTTTGCTCCCTATAGGCAAAAAAGTGGTGCCGTCGAATTTCACAAGTTCCTCTTCATACGAATTTATCTCCAGTAAAATCATTCACCATAGATGCGAATATGTGGTAATCACTTGGCGACAGGTCCGAACTAAAAGGCTCTTGCTTAAGAACCTTCCAGCCACGCTTCTCGAAATTCTGGCGAGTTATTACCGATATGTGTGATAGAGCGCATTTTCTCTCTTATTGGCTAAAAGCGACAGCAAAACGTTCCGACCGTCAATCCTGGCTTGGCCGCTGTTGGCGGCGGCTCACCGTTATTCGTCAAAGATTAGTTTCACTTCACTTTGTTGCGACCAATTTTTTTTTATCACCAGTTACCATACATTTCAGAGACGCATTGATTTCGTTGCGATTCAGCAGCGATTCGTAGATGGAAATTCGCTCCATGAAGTTTTTTTGTGGTTAATTTGTGTGACACCCATTCATCGTGCTTCTTTTTTACCCAGCTTTATTCAAGTGGTTCAGAAGGGGTTTTTTTTTGCAATTCTTAGTTCCTGGACTTGACGATTTTTATTATTTTACTGACATTTTCGTGAATTGGTCTCCCAGAGCGTGGACAAAATTACCGGAACGAAATCGACGAAACAAAATTGCGCGTGGTTGGCTGTTAAAGTATCAGGATCATAAACGTTATTTATATTTTCAGGAACTTAGGTTGCGTTTTCCCTTTCGTCGGAGGAAAACTGTGAAATGTGGCGTATTTACTTTTCTCTGGTATCCATAATTGAAGTGCGTTTAATCAATGCTGTGTTGTGAGTAGTTTTTTAAATACAAAATCTTATCTTTCTAACATCTGACCCGATCGCACTTTACAATGTGAGGTACAGATTACTAAAACCGGACAAATAATGGATTTTTTTTTACTAAACTTCATATTTCACATTTCTACATATTTTCGATGCTTCCAAACATTATTCAGCTTAAGTTTTAACACATCTAGATCAAATAGACTTCTAGTGCCGTCACAGGGTTTGCTATCTAATTGTAAAATGAATAAATTTGCATACGGTTAAGTCTAAAGGACTTGACATGTTTTTGATTGCCGTGAGTCAGGGCTTGTTATCAGTGTAGATGCCTTAAACACCGGAAACCGCAGAAATTGCATATTTGGAGAGTCTTTCAAATGTTAATGTATACCAAATATTTTCGTACCAATAAAATCGCGCACATGAACTCTTATTTATTCTTCCATACTCTTAGGACTCTAACTTCAAAGGCGAAATTTATGGCTCCGAATGCTGTCCCATTCAAATTTCAGACTTCAACTCCAACACTACCACTCCACAGCATTCGACTCAAATGTTCGATTTAATCCATTTCCCATCAAATGGTGATTAAAAAAGCTTTTCTTTCTTGTAGTTTTCCCACTCGGGAATGCATCCTTTATGAATTGAAATGCTATTAATTCGTTATTTACGATAACTGATTTTTAAACACGTACCATCTCTTCGTCGATTATAAAGCTGCCTTCGATAGCCCGATACGCCAAAAACTGTATGAGGCCATGTCCGACTTTGGAATTCCTGCGAAGCTTATACGTCTTTGTAGGATGACGTTGACTGACACGAAGTCTTCAGTAAAGATAGGCAAAGATCTAAGCGAGCCTTTTCACACCGAAAAAGGATTTAGGCAGGGCGACATTCTATCGTGCGATCTCTTCAACATACTGTTGAAGATGATTATGAGGAAAGCTAAAGTTAATACGACTGGTATCGTCTTTAATAAAAGCCATATGTTACTCGCATATCCGGATGACATAGACATTATTGGGCGAAAACTGCGAGATGTTACTGCAGCTTTCTCAAGCATCGAGAAGGAAGCTACGAAAATGAGTCTGGTGGTAAACGAAGACAAAACAGTGTTATTGGTTTCAATGAACAAAGAATCTACTCGTTTGGGACGTTGTGTGAACGTTGACAACTATAATTTTGAAGTGATGGAAGAATTCATCTACCTGG
This sequence comes from Philornis downsi, assembly GCA_019455685.1. Taxonomy (NCBI): domain Eukaryota; kingdom Metazoa; phylum Arthropoda; class Insecta; order Diptera; family Muscidae; genus Philornis; species Philornis downsi. Next base: position 4,053,277 of record JAHXMU010000057.1, on the reverse strand, counting down.
GTTCCGCTGTAAACAAAACGAATGATGTCAGAATGGAGGTAAAGAGGAGAGTATTGCTTCCTAACAGATGTTACTACGGGCTAAGCGAGCGATTCAATGATAAAGCCCTCTCTCGACAAACAAAAATCCGACGGTGGTTCTACCCGTCTTGTTATATGGCGCAGAATCCTGGGTTATGATGCAAGCGGATGAATCAGTACTGGCAATTTTCGAGAGGAAAATACTCCGGAAAATATATAGATCCATCATCGTTAACGGAGAGTATCAGCGTCGCATGAACAGTGAGATGTATGAGCTATATACCGACATCGTCGTGGTCAAACGCAATAATATACAGCGATTGCGTTGGCTGGGTCATGTTGTGCGGATGGACCCAAATGCTCCGGCACGGAAAGTTTTCGACAACGAACTCGATGGACGGCGCAGAAAAGAGCGACCGAAACTCCGTTGGAAGGACCAGGCTTTTGAAATACTGTCGAAGTTTGGTGGGACGAATTGGAGGAGAACCGCAGAAGATCGAAGCGCTTGGAATTATTTTCTACGGGCGGCGTATAATAGATATGGCTTACTATTCCAGTCGCCACATAAGAAGAAGAATATTTTTAAGCTGTATAAAATTGTAGCAAACACAGATTTTTTACCCTTGAGTGCTTCACATAAGCAATAAAGTAAAAATAGCAAATGTTTTGACTTAGTTTAGTGCTTTCAGTGCACATTACAGATAACATTTTTAAATGAAGTATTATCAAAATATTTGTTATAACAGCTTTTAATCCTGTATGACATTATTGATATTTTTACATTCATTCAGTTGCTTTAGATTTAGTCATAACTGGTACAAATATAGCATTTAATAAACTAAGGTCCTTCCACTACACTCTGATAATAAATGATAATTAACAAGAAATTGTGTTTCCTCTACAATTCCTCTATAATGCTTTATCTTTAACACAACATTAAAGCTAAAACTAAATTAAATTAAAAGAAAAAATGGGGAGAAATAAATTTAATCAAAATTTTATTTTTATAATTGAATGGAAAAACAATAGCAGGCAAACGACGTCAAAAATACATTTTCGATTAAGCAACCGGTTATCTTCTATGATATGCAATATTAAAATCTCATTCGAATATCTGTAAATAGAAGTATTAACCATCAAAATGGCTCGAAAATCTTTAAAGTTTGCTAAAAATATAAAAAGCCTAAAAATGTTTTTAAGAGAATGCAATTTTTCCACTCAGTAAGTTAAGTATATTATCAAATTTGGACTGATACCGTAGACACGCCACAAAGTTGCGTTGCTTTGAATAATATGCGAACCTAATATCAACAAACTCGGGGAAGATCTTGCTGAGAGGATTGCCCAAAATTTAGACCTTGCGTTAATTACGTATTAATTATAATTGAACCCCATTCATTTTGTCTCGCGAAAGAGTTCACTTTCTCGCATTGTAATAATGGTTGGCTCATTTTTGGGCTTCTAAAGTAAAGTTAAATAAAACACGACATAAAGCTGCGATTTCGATTAAACTTTTATTTCGTTATAATGCTTGGGCCTTGCTATTATGTACGAAATACCATGTACTTTAAATAACTGTCTCTGGATTGGTTGCAGCAGTGGATCCTTTGAGATATTTAGTTTCCCACCACATTTTGTACATTTCGGTCCGTATTTCGGCGATTGCTTGATAAATGTAGGTTTTCAAATGTGCCAACGTTTGGGGATTATTCGCGTAAACACGCAGTCTCTGACGTAGCCAAGCAAAAAAAAGTCAAACGGCGTCAAATAGCGTGATCTTGGTGGTAATCCAAGAAACATCGTTCAGCTCAAGGAGAATATCCGTGGTGAAATGGCAGCCATTACACCAGTATTACTGAAGAAAGTTTTCAATAATTTTCATTTGCGGTTATAGGAGTGCCGTCGTAGAGAGGGTCACCATTTAGATGATGTTATTTTTAAAAAATAAACTCCATTTATTACTCTACAATGCCTCAGATTTATTTTAACCATACCTTTTGTATTTATTTTTTAATCTATTTTTTAAATATGCACGTTCTATTGCGCCACCCTGCAGCATGATTTTGGTGGCCAATTGGCATTGTCAAATTACGCTTTCTGGAAACTTCCCAAAATCGGTCGTTTTGTGTATCTTGGCACCGTTTTATTGAAATCATATATCGCCCAGTTCATAATTTTCAGTTGCAGTCCAAAATAGTCGGATATCATACGGCCATAGCACTAAAAATTTAACTTCGAATTATCCGCCACACTTTCATTAACAAAAGCGATATTTTCGACTGTGCGTACATTGCGATGATGCACAGGCCTGGTCACATCTGTAGCGTTTCCAGTCTCTTAAAATTTTTTTTATAACCTATCCAATTCCTTACACCGTAGGTCGATTATGACGACCATAATCACCCTGTAATGCACAAAAAGTGTCCACGTTTGAATCACCACTTTTGTAGTAAGTTTTAACTATTCGGAAAGGGCAAACCTTTCATTAAATAAATAGCACTTCAGATGACAGGCAACAGCTGACAGCCTGACCAGACTGGCGGTTGTGAAACCACTAAATGGATAACCCTGTACAACTGTAGTACCGCGATTTCAATCATTAATGCTTACAATCATCATTTCCTCAACGTAACGTTTGCATTTTTAAACCCTACAATCAGAAGTTTCCTTTTTCGTAATTTTTCGTAGTGTGATAATTTCTGTAATTCTTTGCAAACAATTCGATTAAGTCAATCAAAAAATCTATTATACCAAGAGAGGAAGAGGTGTTTAGCTTTGCAAGCAACCTATTGCTTACCTTGAGGCAGAAAAAGAGAGCAAATTCCGCGTAAAACTCTCACAGCGCAGATAGAAATATTTCCCTTGCACACACACAGGCGAACACCTCTCAGAATATCCCTTCTTGGGAGAAGGGAGACTATGTGAACTGTTTACTATTATGAAATAGGTATGTGTGTGTGTCTATATATTCGTATCCGAACATAGATATAACTTGATCATCAGGGGATGATGATGAAGACGCTTTGTGTACTCAGCTACGTATGTGCGTGTATGTATGTAATTGTAAGAGAGGATGGGTGGTGGGGATTTTTCAAAAGGCACTTAATTTTGTTATTGTGCAATAAAATGCTTAACAAGAGTCCAGCACAT
>JAHXMU010000057.1:4032600-4049707 GCA_019455685.1 Philornis downsi | reverse complement strand
CGGTTATTACTCGTTTACTTTAAAAGGATAATTGAGATATTTGCACACCGTTTAGATAAAAAAGATTGCCACACATTTATAACGAAACTATGGTAATCTGTAGTTCTTATTGTTATTTTATTAATGGAAGGATCACATTCTACGGCATCAGGATGTGTGAACGAGGAGATGGTTCGGCAAGCCGTGGATAAATGAAAACATTTCATTAAAATTGCTTCGTCTTCGACGTTGTTGTTGCCTGGTTGGCTGAGCAAAGGGGTTGGCTGTTGATTTTTAATTTCTGCCGGATTTTTTCTCTCCATTTCATACCAATGTTTCAGTTACTGTTGCGGTTTTGTTGTTTTATTATTTGATTGGAAAAATTAAAGCGCAATATATGTGTATAAACCATTTCTTCTCTTTCTTGCTTGGCATTTTGATTTTCAGTTTTCTTTGGCTTTGAATGTGCGTAACATCTTTCTGACAAGCAGCCATATTGTTTTTTCCGGTGTCAAGGAAAAAAGGTATGACGTCTGTTTTTCAAGTCAAGACTAAAAAGGAAATATCTTTGTCTTTAAATTCAGTGCAGGATATTATTTAATAATATCAATTGAAGATATGGTAAAAAGGAAACTGTTTGAAATGGGAAGAAAACTAAATATATGAAATAAGCAAATTAAATTTGTATCTAATTAACGCATAATGTTAATTTTGTGACTGATGAAAATCTTGATAATTTTCTCGAACTTCAATGGTTACTTTTGCGATTTTCAATTCTTTCAATATTTTCAATCTTTGCAATTCTTATATATATATATATATATATATATGTACATATATATATTTTTTATAATATATACAGGGTGGGCCATAAGGGTGTTGGCGGTTTAAATATTCAATTAAAAAAAAACTACGAAACATAAAAAAAATATATTTGTATTTTTAAAAAGTAGAAGCATGGAAATTTGTAAGACTTAAAAATAATGTTGTCCAAATGGCTTCCCTCGGCTGCTTGACACTCTTGGAACCGAATTCGCAAATTTTGGAAAACTCGTTGAAAAGTTGTTCTCGGTATTTTGTTACTTTCCTGAATAATGTTCCTCTTCAACTGCTCTAAATTGGTCGGATTATTCTCGTAGACTACCGATTTGATCGCATGGAGAGAGATCGGGGCTACGTGGGGCCATTCAATATCCCCCCTTTTCGAAATGAGTTTTCCAGGAAAAACATGGATATCTATCTATCTATGGATACCCTAGCCGTATGACATGCGGTATTGCCTTGAAGTTCTTGCAAAGCTGGCACCAAAAAGTCTACTAGCATGTTGCAATAACTGTTCGCTCTAACCGTCATCGCATGCCCTCTTTCGTCCTCAAAAAAGTATGGTCCAATAATACCTGTTGACGTTATCCCAGTTGTTGTTTCGGTTGTTTCGAACATTCCGATCCATTTTCGTACCACATTGGCGCTTGGAACTTCACTTAAATCGTGTAAACCGTTTTCATGCCGATACAAACGTGCAGTAATCACTGATTTATTGTTTCGTAATACGCTCGGACACAAAATGCACGCTGCACTTCCGTGTACGGCTTCATGGCGACTAAATTTCCAGGAAGCGGCGCAGCGAACAACATATCCCCCCGCCACCCCGCGCCGCGCGTTACCGAGAAATTGAAAAATTAAATCGCCAACACTCATATGGCCCACCCTGTATATAGAATTGTATAGAATTACGAACGTGAAATCCAAAGTTCTTGAAGCACAAATAATGAATAATCGAAATATTATATCAACTCAGAATTTACAAATAATTAATTCGTTTGTAACACAATTTAATTCGTTTGTAACATTTGGTCATATATTTTGCAGGATAACCTACTAATTGAAATTATAAGTATGTGTAACAAATGACATGTGTTTAAAAATATGCATGCAAAAATTCAGCAAAATTTCGGTCTGGTAGATATGTAGGGAAATAAAAACGTTTGATTTCATTAAAAAAGTTTCTGTTAATATTAAACTTTCGCAAATCCGTTCAAACTATTTAATTTGTTCAAATTTCTCCGAGGTCTATGACTTTCTCATGAATGCTTATGCAGACATGCGTAGATTCAATGCAATTTTTCATGAAATCTAAAATGATACAATGTATAATTTGTGCTCCCGAAAATTTATATTATTTACTACTAGTGAAACCAGTTTTCAATTTAAATTACGTGGTTACATCGTACACCAGAAGTGCCAAATTGCACGCAGTAAATGTCGTTATTGTTTGGGCTGCCTTTGGTTTTGTGCGACGTAAAAGGTGACTTTTTACAAAGTGCAGGCAAAGGGATGTTATTAATGTTAGTATCCAAAGTTTCATAAAAGATTCGGAACAAGCTTTGTACACAACAAACGTTTATAAGTGGCATAAAACGATCGAAGACGGTCGAGAACAAGTTGAAGACGAAGACTGTCTTGAAAGACCATCATCCTCAACCGACGAAAGTCACGTCCTTGAAAACCCGATATCGATTATGTGGTTATTTCAAGCAGATCAAGCAATTCCATTTTAAAAAATCAAATCATCAAATCTTAGTGCATGCCGAGCAAAAATTCAGATCCTTTCATTTCACACTACATTGTTTCTTAGTGAGTTTCTTGCATAAAAATTCAAAACAATTTAATTATACAGCCTCTGTATTCATTTGATTTGGCACCCTGTGACTTGTGGCTATTTCCTAAATTCAAAAAACGATAACAAGAATTAAGAGATTCACCATAAGACTCAGAGCGCTGTAGAACCCATATCGGATGTTGATTATTTTACCAAATTTTGAGGATTGGCAAAATGGTAGCATAACTGCATCCGTGCCTATTGGGGAATTTTGTAAGCAAACATTATTTGAAAAAAATAAACATTTATTTTCTCCTTCGGATGCAGTGATAAAATTACAAAATCAAGAGGAGATCGACAAAAGATTCGGAAAAATACTGTAAGACATATAAGATTTTAAGTGGAATCGCATCATTAGTAACTAAAGTAAACTAATTCGAATATTTGTCGAAAGTGATTGCAAGAAAGCAGAGGTACAAAGATGACAACTTGCGGACACTTTTTAAAAAATGTTATTTTCTTTTGTGGCAACAATTTTTAACAGATCTTACCAGTTATTTGAAAATGAAAGGGAACAAATTTGTTTTTTTTTCTGATGACGGACCGCATCACAACCCAAAAAATATTGCGAGTTTAGCAGACCTTTGATAACTTCCAGAAATCAGCGCTAAAATATACGAGGGCAGTCTCAAAACTAAACAAAATTGTCTTTATTTTCCAACATAATCTCCTTTCAGCTCGGTACACTTTTTCCAGCAATATTCATAACTTTTATACCCTGTTTATATTAAGAACTGTCAAACTCCTTAAAATAGTCATCAACCGCTGACACCCCCACTCCCTTGTTAGCAAATCTTTTACCTCCTAGTTATTTTTTCAAGTTTGGAAATAGAAAATAGGCCGAGGGAGCTGAATTTGGTGAATAAGGCGAGTTAGGAGGAATTCTACCTTTAATTAATTAATTTTTGCCATCACAATAGCGGATGTGTAAACTGGAGCATTGTCTTGATGAAACAACACTTTCTTTTTCGCCAAATGCGACCTTCTTTTGATAATTTCATCACCTAAATGCTGCAACAAATTAGCATAATATTCCAAATTAATGATTTTTCCTTTCTAAATATAATTAATGAAAATAATTCCATGCGCATCCCATGAAATTATTTGGACACGATTCTTCCATTAAACTTCACTGCTTTGACTGTTCCTTTGTCTCAGGTGTGACAACCCAAGGTTTTTGGACCCATGTCTCATTCACGTTTATAAATCGACGCAAAAGTTGATCTTGTATGCAGTGAAACATCGTTCAAGACTCTACTGAAACATCTTTGCGACGCTGTCTTTGCTCTATTGAAAGCACGCGTGGCACCCATCTTGCGCACATGTGAAGACCTATAGGATTTTCAGTAGGTTGCAATGAATCAGTTGTGCAATAGTTAAAGTTTCTGGAGATTTTTGCTTTTATTCAGACATTAATATGTAATGAAAAGCCAAACCTCATGCTAAATGAATTGTTTACTGCCATTTGTTATAATATGAGTTTGTGTACGTCGTCCAAAAATTTTTTTAGCTCTGCTTCTGTAAAAAATTATAAAATCCACTAATTCAAGCCTGACGAAACATTAGTTTAGAAGGAAACTGTATCAAAGCAGATGGGACAGCTTTGTCAATAAAGCTGGTACTTGATATGGTTATATCGCATATTAGTTTAGTATCGCTGAGTGTAACATTTTGCGATATAATCTATAGAAGCAATAAAAATCATTTTGATCAACTCAGAATCACTGATTCGATTTAATGATGCTCTTCTGCCTATCGCTATTTTAACCCATTCTACCCAATCAACGTGCTGACTTTTGGGTCAATATCTGAATACGAGGATAATTCTCCAGAAACTTCCACAATTGCCCAACAGACTCCTATAGGTCTTCACATGTTCGCATATATTGATCAAATCTAGTTTGTGACATCGGAAATAGTTTAAATGGCAGGGGCGGCAATTTTTTAATTTTAAAAATTATCCAAGACATATTTTAGTAGTGATTTGTAGAGTTTATCAGAGGTCTGTTAATTTCGCATTATATTTTTGCCCAATTTCCTATATTTAGAAAGAATTGCGACAGAACGCATTAGAAAAAAAATCAATTCTGTTCCTTTTAATTTTTAAATAGCTGTTAAGGTCTGTTGAGAATTGTTAAAGAATTGGGTTAGCGCGTTTGCCTAGATTTTCTCAAGCAGAAACTCAGTTGAGAATTGGCGACATCTGTCCATGTTCAGATGTATCTCCCATAAATATTGGTAATTTAAACCGAGTATAACCCCATACTGAAGTCACAAGCTTGGTTGAAATTTACTTTGTTTTAATCGCATACAAATCTTATTGAAATGGACCATGTTGATATTTGTATTACTATGTATAGGTATAAATAGAACGACCCCTATAAGCAGATTGCTATATATTGGTCTTATCGTTTCCAGAATACCCATTTTTTGAAATTCTGTTGTATACGGTGGCTGGGGAATATCGCTACCAAGATGTTACTTAAAGCACATTCAAAGACTCTTCCTTTCTAAGACTACCCTAAAATAAAATCACTATCAAGAAAGTTGTACAACTTGTCGATTAGCAGTGCCTGTTATAACGGAATTCCACCGAAAATTCCTCTTCAAGCCAATTAAAACATTCTTCACATTCCGTTGGCCCCCAAAGTCTGCTGCTCCTGATTTTCTCTTGTGGGTTTATTATAAAAAGAAAATGCGCAAAAAAGCTGGAATTTTCTATAATTTAAAGCAATGCATTCCACTGGTTACTGAATCAATTCCCAACTGAATTCAATTATTTTTAAAAGCCACAAAAAACTTATTAGAAATGTATCATTTTTCAAATGCATAAAGAAAACATACTTTATATGAAATGGAAAAGTGTTTTGAGCTTTTTAACGTAGTGACATTCATCGCCCACCCTGTTTTTAGTGTACACATATGTTTTAATTGGAAAAGAGAACAGAACCCTCCGAAAAATGGACAATATCAGTCCATGTCTTGACACAGCCCACAGATGGGTCATCCATGCAAAGCCTAATAGTTTTGACTTCAATAATTTGATTTAATTGCGCATCCGCCGTGTTGAAAATTACCAATGTTGGACCATCTACATTACAGCATGGCCAACCATATAACTTGGGTTTTATCGCTTCAAAAAGACACATTTTTAGGCGTGAATTGGCGACATTTTACGCAACTTCAAATGCTCATTTCTTCAGTTGCTCTAAACTAATTCAAAATGATGATGCCAACATTGCTTCCGAAAGCGCGCAATTACTGTTCTTCCTTTATACCTTTGCTTTAAAAGCTAATGTTTCTAAAAGTATTATTTCGAATATAGGGTGCACGATTTTCTAGGTGCTCTAGGGGTGCTTGATTTTGACAGACTCTAATACGACGGCTGTCCAACTTTGCCCCTCTCTTCTTGTTCTATTTTTTAAAATTGTGGTAATCGTAGCGTAGCGCATTAGTAATTCTTTAAAAAAAAAATATAAACATTTCATTATTTTTAATAATATTGTTGCTTTCTTCAACTGGCCTATTTTTGCATCGTCTTTGTTATCAATTTATGCAGTCGAAAAGTTAAAGAAAAACATTTTTTAAAGTGTTTTTCCTAAGAGTTAAACATTAGCAAATGTTGGAAACTTATTGAGCGTTATCTATTAATTGTATTAATGTAGTGAACTCATAATAAATTAAATTCAAATTAAATTCAGCAACCAAAACCTACAATATTGTCGTATACCTGCGGCGAAATATTCTTTATATTTTTGGCGGCCAAAAGTGATAATTATACAAGATACCCAAATATATAGGGTTATCCATTTTTCGGTTTCAAAAGTGAAGTTAAATAAAACGCATATAGAGCTATGATTTCGATGAAAATTGTACTTCTTTATAATGCTTGGACCTTGCCATTATGTACGAAATACAATGTCATTTAAATGACTGCCTCTGAATTCATTGCAGCAGTGGATCCTTTTGAGGTAGTTTTCGTAAAAATACGGCCCAACGACATCTCCAGTCCAAAATGCGCAACAAACCGTCACTTTTGCGGGATGCAGTGGCTTTCCCACAATCACTCTCCAAGCCTTATATGCGACAATTTTGCTTGTTGACGTAACTACCGGGTGAGAAATGAGCTTCATCGCTGAAGAAAATTTTGCTCGAATGAAAGCCCACGTTTAAATCACCACTTTTGTAGAAAGTTTTAACTATTTTTACGCGTTCTTTGGTTGTTAAATAATCCATATTCGTAAATGGCAAACCTTTCACTAAATAAATAACATTTCAGATGACAGGTAATCAACGGCTGACTCCTTTGCCAGACCGACGGTTTTGAAGCCACCGAATGGATAATCCTTTATGTTAAAGTAATTTTATTACAGTTTTATATGTATGCTTTTTAAACGTAGTTTCATCTTTACTTGCCTACATATGAATTTGTTCATTTATCCGCTATAAAAACGCCATTATAATGAGTTCTTAATGCCTTTAATACGGTAGGGTGGGTTTTCATTTAGACCGTGCCTATATTGGTCAAGTAATTAAAAGTTGTTTGCCACATTAAGAGGAGGTTACATGTACTTAAGGTCAATATAGCACATATCTACATGTGATGTTTAATGTAATAACACGTGTAAGGAGAGAGTGGAATACTTATTTATTATTGGAGAAAAGTACAATAATTGGTTTTGTAACATGGTAAAAAATGTGCTTAAATAAGTTCGTGGTAGTACACCGAAAAAAATCTATGGATTTTTTTTACAACTGTTTCACAATCATGCATAATTACTGTCATTTAAGAACTCTTTTTACACAAGATTAATAAAATTATGACAAAATTTAAATCGTTTCATAATACTGTAAGCTTTGATCAAGCGTTTTGAAGGGGAGCGATTTAAATAGCATTTGATTGAATCCTATCAGAGTGGTTTTTGGTATTTTGAGCAACAGGTGACCAAACACTTCTTCCAAGTGTTGGCTGATTCAACTGCCTTCGACCTTATGGAGAGAATTAATTACACCAACGTCGAAAATTGAAATGAGACTGAAACGATGTTATTACACGTTTTTGCGAAAAGTCACTAACCGACGCGAAGCGCTCAGTGCAGTCATTGTGCTATCATACAACATCAGAAATGTGAATTTCTACCAAACAAAGAAAGCTATAATGAACATTTTGCATAAATGATTTTGGAGTATGATCGTGCGATTAGACCCAGCCATACTTTTTTATGTAGAGTTTTCAGCAGTCGCTTAAAAGCCACAATTAAGTCAACTTTATTTGGAACTAAGTAAGCTTATTAAGGACCAAAACCACTTAAGGCTAATGCAAGTCCATCTTAGCCAAACGCGGCGGATTTTACCATCCCAAATATATAGTTGAAATCGTACGTAATTACGGAAGCTCTTGAAAATTTTAAAGAGAAAAAATGTTCCTTCATAACATCCAAATAACGAGTCATGGTTTTTAAATTTTCTAAAGAAAAAAAAAAAATAAAATAAAATTTCGTGTGCATATCATCACACTTAATCCATAGATGTTTCTTTCATTTCAAAAACGGGGCTTTCTTATTTTGATTGTTTCTTAAATTTTCTCAAATTAATTTTTTGTTGAGAAAATTCAATTTTTATAAGAACCGAAAATAAAGTACACATTACAAGGTGAATATTTCAAATTTTACATACATCTTTTACCTAACAATACAATGCCGGTCAGGTCTTGTTCATAATTGGCCATATCGTCGTTAATTGTCCAGACATTTTGTTCAAAAGTACCACAAATTCTTTAATGTAGTGCAGAAAAACATTGCAGAATACCCAGTATCCCAGTAAATAAATTTGAATTTACTTTTCACGGAATTACTTTTTCATTGTGAATGCGCAGTGAAGCTGATGTATCCGAATATCGATTCCAAAGAATTTTATGGGGGAGAGGAAGTTAAAATAAAACAGTTGTTATGTTTTGTCAAAAGTCGCCGTCGTATTAAACACAGATTATTTTAAATAACTTCCATCAATGTCAAAATACTGCTGATAATATTGAAATTGCCATATATTTTCTAGTGAACTGTATTCAATTTATCACTTTTCCATGTTGCAATTACATTTACATTGCTTCATGATCACTGCTTCATCTTAATGGATTTATTTTCCAATATTCTGCAATTTGTTGCTTGACGAAAATGCATGTTTTGTTGAAAAGTTTAATATTTTTCAAAAATTACTTTTGACTAGATACCAAACCGGTACGGATGGCTATTAATATGCAACGCTACCGCCAACCGAGTTCTCTTGAGCTGTTCAACAGCAGTGTAATAATTAAAAATTAGCCCGATTAATACGATTATAATACACTGAATAACTATAATATAATGCCCGTCTAATGATCATCTTTGCATCGGCCCGCTTAATAAATTTCATTGATTTTTCGTTTACTCCAAAGTACTACCAACATTTTCCAGTGTATTGAATTTCTTCGTTTCGTCTGCTGTAACATAATTATGCCTTAATTAATTTGTATTTAATTACGTCCATTATGTCCATCATGGCTTTTGGGAATTTTAATGATTACCAACCAACCTGACGCAGAACTGCGCCAGCAGACCCAAAGCATACTCTGCCTTCGCCTCTCTCCTTCACTCTCTTTCTCCTGCATACTCGTTCGCTCTAACAAATTTCATTAAAAACAATATCAAAGTTAAGTCAATATTTGTACATTTGTCTGACATTATATGAGTTATAGTATTGATTGATTTCTGATTAGCACCCGTTATACGCACGCACACGCACACAGTCGTATATGATGCACTGCACACCCCGTCGCTCCCCTTCCGACGTTGAAAGACAGTGAGTTAGATTGACTAACATTTGGAGGGAAAAGTCGTAAAGAAATTAAAGCAACAGATTGCTACGCTTTGGTAACGATAATGTTGATTTCGTTGTTTTTTTTTTTTTTAATACGGAAAACCGTATAATTGAAATTTAAACTTTGAGGTTAAAGTTATAATGAAATTACAGCTACATTTGGAAAATACTCCTGTCAATGCTACAGAGAAATTTCCCTGTATTTGGTTCTGCCAGTATACCTACTCATAGTAATTTCCCCTTTTGGTGAGCAGGGGGAGGAGTTACAACTGGTCTTTTAGATAGTGGAGTCCATGTTTTAATTGTCATTCATGGGTGTTGGTGAGTATGTAATATCTAATAACGTGGAGCCGCTACTGTTAAATGAGAGAGCGAAAGAGGGAGTCTGCGCACACAACGTCATGTGTAAAAGTATCTCATATTGGTTAGTGTGTCGATGTGTGACTCTGGTTACCACACTTTTTCATTAAAGTTAATGCTCTCTTTACAGCTTTATTGGTTTTTAATGAGTATTTGAGTTGATGAAGAATTTAATTTATGATGTCCCACAGACCCAATCCAATCACATCATGGCATCATGCACACTCACAGGCACACACACATGTTCGCACGCACACACAACATCAAGTGACCACCCGCCTACTCTGGCTACTCTTCCCACATGAGTAGTCAGGCTAGTCGACGACATGGTCTTCCACTTGACGCCGGACCAGGATGTGTTCAGTTTTTATTCGATTTTATTGGGAGTACGAAAAAACGATGTTGAACTCCACAATAGATGATGGTGGTGCACAAGTGCATGCAACGATGCTGATGGCGTTGGTGGTCATAATTGCCACCCACCTATGTTTTTGATGCATTCCAGCCCCCTGCGAATATTAACTCGAGGGGAACTTAATAGATTTCTACATACCTATTAAGTGGTGAGTGGTAAGGCCTGTACGTGAGATGAGAGGCAGCTGCAGAAATGCATTGTCGCCAGAACAGCACTTTCGTTGTTTTTCTAGCACTTTTTTCGATCGAGGAGCTTTCTGTTTGAAGGAAAGTGCTAAGCGCTTTTAACACTTTCTTGCAATAGCATATGACAAGGCAAAAGACAAACTTTTTCAAAGGGGGGGAACATATTTAAATTAAAATGACTTTTCAAGAATGTTGTAAATGTTTAAAACAAAAACTGGAATATATAACAAATCTGAAAGACGGAAACAGAAAAGTTTATTATGCCATATATTGCAATCGTAATATTTAAAAAAATTGGCTTAATTTTGTAAAAAAAAATCCAACTACTACTAATTCAAAACTACAACAAAAATAGAATATTTAAAAAATTTAGAAAGCTGTAATAGAAAAATTTCAAAACAGATTATTGTATAGCATTCTATAGTTATATAGGGTTATCCATTTAGTGGTTAAAAAACCGCCGGTCTGGCAAAGACGTCAGCCGTTAAATAACTGTCATCTGAAGTGTTATTTATTTAGTGAAAGATTTGCCATTTACAAATATGGATTGTTTAACAACCGAAGAACGCGTAAAAATAGTTAACACTCTCTACAGAAGTGGTGATTTAAACGTGGGCTTTTATTCGAACAAAATGTTCTTTAGCAATAAATCTCATTTCTCACTCGGTCACATATGGGGCTCGAACAACGCAGAATTGATTGTGTAAGAGTCATTACATCCCGAAAAAGTGATTGTTTGGTGCGCATTATGGTGTGGAGGTGTCATTGGGCCGTACTTTTTCGAAAATCTTGCTGGAAGATCCTCTGCTGCAACAAATCCATAGACGATCATTTAAATGAGGTTGTATTTCGTACATAATAGCAAAGTCCAAGCATTGAAAAGAAGTAAAATTTTCATCGAAACCATAGCTTTATATGTGTTTCATTTAAATTTACTTTTGAAATCGAAAAATAGATTACCACACGAAAATACGTTGTATAAACACTAAAAACAATTATATTTTCATTTTTTCATCGGGTGGGCGAACATTTTACAAAAATAAATCTATATACTTACATAATGACTTAAGGTGATAAAGCAAATTTTAATTTCAATTTCAAGCAATTTAAAATTTTTAATTTCAGTGTCATTTCGAAGGTTTCAATTGTTGCACCTCAATTCCATATAATCTCAATCGCATTTTGCACAAAATTTTTCCAAAAATCGCTGTTTAATGTAATATCATATTTCAGCAACTTTTTTTTATAAAATGTTTGATATATGCGATATCACAAACGTTAATTGTATAAATCTTTAGACTTACATTTCGTTTATACGAATATATCAGAACATTATTTTAATGTGAATTTACTCAAAAATATCCTTATATTTAATTTTATGTTTTTTCATATCTCTTCCATCACTTTTTTCTTGCCGATTAGTATTGCTTTTATTTGTGGTTTTGGTATTAGAAATATTTTTAATACATAAACCTGCACAAATATTTCTTATTTGTAACTTTGAAATTTGAATTTGAAAATGTTGTGGCAACACTGAAAGTATGACCAAATTGCTTGTTAATTAAAAAGGAGTGAAGAGCGACAAGGCCAAGGGGCAGGGAGAGCAAGAGAATGAGACATTTAACCATTCCACGAAAGGCATTCGTTGACCATTTCCATTTGATTATTTCATCATAATGTTGACTATCCCCGCTCGCTTCGTCCCTTCGCCTCTTCACCACTTCTTATATGCTGCACAAATGGCCGCTGGCCGCCAACGTTTGTCGTGTTTTGATGATTTAATTTTCTGGTCTTCTAACTTAATTTTATTATAGAAATACTCTCTATTAAGGATGTGTGCTGTGTGGTAACGAGGGCAACGCTTCCACTCTCTCTCGCTCTCTTTCACTTCCCCCTCCTTCCGTCATTTCCTGAGACACTTGTCTGTTCGTCATCCTCCCCTTCCCAACGGCACGATTTTATTTGTGTGGCTCATATGCAAATTCGTTTAATGGAAAATGGTGGTATTTAATTGGAAAAGGAAACGTGTTAAGGTGTTTTTATAAATGGAATTGGTACAAATAGAAAAGAACCGAGTGCATGGATGCTACTAAAAGGCCAACCAGAAAGACAAAAAACTCAATTTAAAATGCTCACTCCGAGGAATGGTCAAGTATGAATTTGTACAATTTTTCTGTACATGAGAGAGTTGATTAAATTTTGTGTTGGTTCGGGGGTTTTTGTTAATGAATTCTCAAACTGAGAGGATGTTGCTGTTGTTGTTGTTGTTTTTTGTGTTCGCTTCACATTGATGTGGTTGTGTACAACAAATTTAATTGGAAAAGTGCGGATAAATAAAACTAAGGGTTGTCATTTTTGGTGTTGGTCTGTTTTGTGTTTGTGAAATGCTGGATGGAAAATAAACTTTGTGGAGGCCATTAAGACAAAGTGTTGTGTACTATTTAGTACAGGGGAATGACAAAACTGCTTAAGAAAGTGTAGCGTGGGAAATACGTTAGTAAATCGTAGCCGCGATCAAAATGCTTGTCCTGCATTTTAGCTGACATTGGTGACATCTGTGTATGTGTCTTACACTCATGATACCGTATCAAGGTAACAAAAATCTTAAATTTCCTTGGCACTGAATGACGACATTTATGTTCAAAGGTGTATGTGTATGGTTGATCACGCATTTCCACCCGGCAAAATGCATAAGTCCTGCGAATGTTCGCAATTATGGACATTTCGCGTACTCATTAGAAAAGTATAATTGAAAAGAAGTAATTGTGTTGTCCGGTGTTGGATAACGAAAATAAAAATTATCACTGGGTTGTGGTTGAAGGAACTACCTCAATAAGTTTTAATGTATAAATTAATTTATTTTATTTGTGCCGATGTTATTTTTATTTTCTTTGTTCGCTATCAGTTTTAGCATCTGTATAATGCAGAATCAAATGACAAATTAAAGTTTCAAATGGCACCGTGAAGTCATTACTTTCGTATTATTTTTACAGACGTCCATTACTGCCAATAAATAAATAATAAATAAGCAATATGTCGTATTTTTCTGAAAAATGTATTTTTCCCATCAAATAAAAATGCGATTTTTAGTACCGGGTTATTCATTTTTCAGTGTTAAAAGTAAACTTAAATAAAACACAAATAAAGCTATGATTTTGATTAAACTTTTACTTCAATATAATGCTTATAACGTTATTCAAGTGATCGCCTTTGGTTTGGTTGCAGCAGTGGATTCTTTCGAGATAGATTTCGACCACGGTACGTTTGGGGATTATTCGCGTAAACACGGTCTTTGACGTAACCCCACAAAAAAAGTCTGACGGCTTCAAATCGCATGATCTTGGTGACCAATTGACATCGTTAAAACGTAAAATTACACTTTCTGGAAACTTCTCATAAAATAAAGCCAAAATCGGTCGTTTTGTAGTTCATCTTTTTCAATTGCAGGCCAAAAACGAGGTTATCATACAGCCATAGCTCTCTGAATTTGGCAGTCCGTATATTGCGATCATGTAGTGATGCAGCAGTCGTTTTTATTGTCATCGATTTGGTGTCATAATGAGTACAGAATGAAACTTTTTTTAAATATAATGCAGTTTGAAATTATGTATTATTTTTCATGAAAATTCATTTGTAACCGCGAAATGTTATTGAAGAAAGATGCGAAAAATCGAAAAAAATTCAGCAAAATTTTAAAAAGAATCTGAATTAGTTTTTTTGCTATTTAACAAAAGACAAAAAAATGCTTAATTATTGCTTGAATGTCGAATTATACATTGATATACTCGTATATATACCAAAAACAGAATGTTCAAAAAACAGCAAGAGGAGTATTGAAATCAAGCGGCTTACTGAAGCTCTAACAAGTTTAAACGTGAACTCGAAAATGTAAAAGAATAATTTAAACAAATCTTTGAGTGATCTCTCTCCAAGAAAAATGGGGTAAATGTTGTAATTTACATATTAGACTTTAGTGTTTTTAAACTGGCGTTTTGAAAATAAGCTTTCGTTGAGGGATTCCAGATACTTCATTCATTTTTAATATGAAAATTTCTGTATACAATTATAAAATTTGTCGTCACCTTCTCCATGAAAAAATAAGTTAAGACAGTTAAAATTTCTAAACGTCTGAAACATTAGACCTGCATTAAAACAACAGTTTTATGCTGACATTTATTTCTCTTGTCTTCCTGTACAACCGCCCCCAGAAATTTTTTAGGTGTGGAATAAATTTTCGGTTTGAATAATAATGTAATTTTTTCATTTGAAGTATTTTAAAGGCAAACTAACAAAACTGGCAATCTACTTCTGCTAATGTCACAAGGAATTGGCTCTGTACATCCGCCAAGTCACCATTCACAACAAAAGCTTGACACCAGTTTTAAGAATGGATCACAAGTAAATTTTGTATCCCAGTTTGTACTATTTTTTCAAATTAGCTGACAGAAAATAGTAAAAAGAAAATCTCTGATAACTGTTTCGACTGATTGTCTGCATTTACTTCTCTCCAAGTTACTTCTTTTAATTCTCTTTCTGGCGTAACCGCCGAGTGAGAAATGAGCTTCATCGCTGAAAGAAATTTTGTTCGATTGAAAGCCCACGTTTGAATCGCCAATTGTGCAGTAAGTTTTAACTATTTTTACTCGTTCTTCGATTGTCAAACGATTCATATTCGTAAATGGCAACCCTTTCACAAACTAAATAACACTTCAGATGAAAGGTATTTAACAGCTGTCAGCCTTGCCAGACCGGCGGTTTTGAAACCATCATGTTTCATCTATATATTAAGATTGTTAAGAATTGAATCTTTTTATTTAAAGAGAGTGGGTAGTGGAATGAGCAAGAGATTAGTAACTGTGATGAAAATATGGCACTCGATTGGTAAGCTGAGTTAATACACCAAAGAATTGAGTTTTGCAAAGATGTGTAAATATTTGTGATTTATACTCTGGTATGCAATATTGTATTTTTTTTTTACATAAAATGTGAAAAATTACAATTTCAAAATTATTTGATGGGAGAAGGAAAGGAAAAGTAAAAAAAACAGAATTAGAGTTTTGTCTAATAAGTGGTTTTATTTGAATGCTCATCGTTTCGCCTGTAGATTGCAAGTAAGCTTGTAAATCGGTCGCTATGCCCGATTATATCTACGGTATGTTTGATGAACAAAAGCTTTTACATCTTTTCATTTTTTACAATTTTCATTGGTATTTTCGAAATTTTCTAAATTTAATTTACAATAGAAGTGGTTTAGCATAATTGTAGCAAAGAAGTTTAACAAATTCACAATAGTAAAGAATGTATCTGTTGGTTTTACAAATTCATTTAATTAGAAACATTTAATTTATAGTATATTTAGCTTCATATTTCGTTAAATTCAAAACTGAAAATTGTATAGAATTTCAGAATTTGTTGTTTCCAAACAGCATCTGAAACAATGATATTATTAGATTTGTTTTTCGTTCCTCCTAGAAAATGGTTTAAAAATATTCACCCTTTTCCTACATTATCTTAAATTTCACTGAAATAATTGCTGTAAAATGTTTTTATCGAATTGCTATATGCGATTTTAATAACTTTACTTATAGCTTTAAGTTTTTTTCAATTTGTGTATTAGCCCGACATTTTTGGCCCTTTTTCAACAGCTTTTCCTCGAGAATCATTAACTTGTTTAAATTTGCATTTATCCGTGGCGTTATTTGCGATCTATTATCAAATTTTTTAAATTTGGTTGAATGTCGATTCCCACCTTGCATTCTGAAATAACGAAATACGCGACGTCAAGTCAATTGATTGGTCACCAGAGTTTCATATAACACATTTCTCACAAAACAATCTCATGATTACAATAGGAATACATTTCGTTGGCTAGTACATTACCCAGTGTTTCAGTTTGTAGCCTACAATGAATAATGTTGTGGTCGGATAATTTGTTTTCTATAGAATCAATAAGTATGGGTACATTCAAATTACAATCAATATACGTGATCAATCGATGCTTTATTTATTGACCCAGTTATTAACTTCTGACAATTTTCAAAGAGCATATGAAAATTACAGAAATGAACTAGTATGCAAGCTATCAATATTTGAATCTCCAACTATTATACAGGACTCTCGTCCAAGTTGAATTAGCAAATCTTCAAGAGATAAAAAAAATTACTAGAGTTGCATTTTTGTGATCTATAAAAAGGCACAAATGTAATTGGTTTCCCTTGTAATTTCACGTTATTCAAAGTCAACTTTATTAAATCAATGAAGTTTGGCTATCAACTCTATAACAATGTATTACTTTCAAACCAGCAATATTGTAAATGGGAGTTAAGTCTTCTTTACATCAAGTTTCTAGGACAGAAATTATAAAAAGTATAATCGGCAAACTAGGTACTACTACTCTAAATTTGTTGAATTAATCAATTGAAGAAATACTTCATACGTTTATAGCACTGCAATGAGAGAATTTCCTGAATTTGTAGAACAAGATTTAAAAGATTCTAAGTCGGAGAAATAAGAAGAAATATATGATCATAGGACAAATAAAAAAAAATTTATTACAAAATATAGATACTAACACCTTTATATAAATAATTTATGATGGTGATTGGTATGATTTGTTTGTGTCTTCAACAGCGATGATTGGAATCTGAAATTTAC